>CM051259.1:39914064-39959064 GCA_027921565.1 Artemia sinica | reverse complement strand
GCGCAATAGCAATGCCTAAATAGAGAACGATGTTGGCACAAAATATATTTTATTTTTGGTTTGTCTATTTTTAGACCAGAGCACTCCTTACAGAAGGAGTAGTCTTAGAAACTTTTAAAGCGGCTCATTCGATTGGAAATTGAGAAGGCTAGTGCCTTTTTTAATAGTCGAAAGCAATTGGAGGGCAAACAGCCCCTCTCCCCCACGTCCCTCGTTTCTCCATAAACATCCAATCCCAATTTGAGAGAGCAATTTTTTTCAGCGTAGTAGAAGGGTCCCGAAACTATATAATTGAGGATGACAACCCTCTAAAACCCTCAAGGCAAGGGTTATATGTTATGCCCTGGGGGCATATAAGGTTTTTAAAGAAAGGGTGGTCGTATAAACTTTGGAGGGGGCTCATTGGATTGGAAATCAGAAGTTCTAGTCTTCTTTCTAAGAGTTAAAGTGATTGGAGGGCTGTTACCTCCCCCCCCCACATATGCACGTCATATTTTCCCAAAACTAGTCCAATAGAAATTTTGAGATAGCCATTTTATTCAAAATAGTCCAAAGATGATATAAAAAAGGCTTTTGAGGTTGAAAAAAAACACCCAAAGGCTGGATGCAAGAATTGTAAGTTACGCCACAGGGACATTTCAGGTTTTTATGGAAGGGATGGTTGTATACACTTTAGAGGAGGTTCATTTGGTTGAAAATTGGAAGTTCTAGTTCCCTTTTAAGAGTCAAAAGTAATGTAGGGTAGCTATCCCCCCTCCCCGACCACCCCTCATTGTTGACACAAACCCCTCAGCCCTGGAGCAACGGTTTGTAAGTTATTCCGTGGGGGGATATAAGGCTTTTATGGAACGGTTGGTCCCATAAACTTCAAATGGGGCTCTTTTGATTTGAAATCGGAAGTTATAAAGCCATTTTTAAGAGTCAAAAGTGAATTGAGAGCAATCATCCCTCCCCCCTCCCCAACGTCCATCATTTCCCCAAACACGTCAAATCAAAATTTGAAAGAGCAATTTTGTTCAGCGTAGTTGAAGGGTCCAGAAATTATGTCTCTTAGGATGACAACCCCTTACAGCCCTCAGGGTAAGTGTTTTAAGGTATGTCCATGGGGCATATAAGGTTTTTAGAGAAAGGTGGTCGTACATTCTTTGGAAGGGGCTCATTGGAATGGTAATCAGAGGTTCTAGTGCCTTTTTGAGATTCAAAGTGATCAGAAGGCAGCCTCCCCCCCTCTACACATTATGTTTTTCACAAAATGCATCCAATTGAAATTTTCAGATATTATTTTATTCAAAATAGTCCATAGATCATGTAATAAGGCATTTGGGGTTCATAAAAATCATCCGAGCCTGAGGGCAAGGGTTGTAAACTATGCTACGGGGGCATTTGATGTTTTTATGGAATGGATGGTTGGATGAACTTTAAGGTAGCTCATTTGGTTGAAAATTTGAAATTCTAGTTCCCTTTTAAGAGTTAAAAGTAATCAAGGACAACTAGCCCTTCCACCCCAACTGCCACTCTTTTCACCAAATGCATATGATTGGAATTGTGAGTTAGCCATTTTGTTCAAAATAATCCAAAAAACATGTAACAATGCCTCCAGTGTTGACAAAACCCCCCAGAGCCCTGAGATAAGGGATGTAGGTTATGCCCTAGGGTCGTATAAGGTTTTATGCAATGGGTGGTTTGTTAAGAATTAAGGACAGCTCCCAGGGCATTGGCTGTAACTTATGCAAGATGCCAATTGTTAACATATAGGATTATTTTGGAAGAAATGTTTATATTAACTTTGGAGGCGGCTCATTCGATTGTAAATTGAAAATTCTTGTTTTTTTTAAGAGTCAAAAGTAATGAAAGGGCAACAGGCCCTCACATCTTTTTCCCAAAAATACATCTGGTCAAAATTATGAGATAGCCACTTCGTTCAAAGTAGTTCAAACGCTAAATATCTATTGCTCCTGGGTCGAACCTCCGCACTCCCCCCCCCCAGCCTCCTGTGCAAGTACTGTAGGTTATGCGAGTTGCTTATTGCTACTTTGATAATTTGTTTTCTTTGATACTTTGATTTACTGAATTAGAGGGAATTTTGATTTTTCTGGCGAGGGCTTTAAATTATACAAGTTGCTTGTTGTTACTTTGGTACTTTGTTTACTTTGATGCTTTGTTTACTTTCACACTTCCTTTACTTTGATACTTTGTTACTTTGATATTGTTACTTTGATACTAGATTTAATACTTTGATGAAACTTTGATGTGATTGATTTTGAAATGGGAAATGTTGAAAAAAGTGAAAATTTGGCAATCAAAAACGAATCTAAATTTAAAAATCAATCAAAATAAAAATAAAAATTTGCAATAACAATTCAAACTCAAAACGAACAGAAATTAAATAAACAATCATAGCAAACAAACATACAACAGGTACTAATATAAACGAATAAATAAATCTTAAAACAAGTAAAACTTTAATTGAATATGAAAATCAGCTTTACCATACCACTTTACCATATATAATTTCGGAGACCACACTGCCTTTCCATGACGATAAATAAAAGTTCAAATAGGGATAAAAATCCTTTTAATAGACAGTGATAACTTTCAGAAACAGTGATAAAATTTCACAAAAGAATACTAGATATTTCGGTCTGAGGATTTCGGTCTGATTCGGTTTACTACTGATGACGGTCACTGCTTATGTGACCGAAATACCTAGTATTTTTTTGTGAAATTTTATCACTGTTTGTGAAACTTATCACTGTCTATTAAAAGGATTTTATTCCTATTTGAACTTTTATTTATCACTTTACCATAGGCTATATCCTGAGACTCGGCGACAAACTTGGAAGAGTTTATACAAATACAATCTCTCTGTTTCTTTCAAAAATCAAGTAAAGGTTGACCGCTTTTTCAATTATGGAAAAGATAAAACTAACCCTACACTGGGTAGTGGTGTTTACAGAGTCCCGTTCTCTTGTGGAGGGTTTTAAATTGGTAGGACCTGTCAATAGCTGGGGGAACGACTGCATGAACACAAGATTTTATTATACAAATCTCTGAGATGTGAAAATAAGAATGATGATTTTGATTCTGCCTTGGCCCTCCACATGTTTTAAATTCCAGATCATTTAGCTCTTTTTTATGAGTCAACTTTAATATCCACAGCTAAGGACTTATCACACTCTTATAGGAAGGCAATTGAAATCAAAGACTACAATACAGAAACATTGCTTTAAACAGATATAGCGGAGATATTCCTATAAACCCAATTTACGATAACTAAACATTATGAGATTTAGATAACGTTTTTCATTAGTTTAGATCACAGTTTATAGACAGTAAGCTTATCGCAGATAATTTCTGGTCTTCGGTCTCGGTGCGAACAAAAAGCTCCTCCCACTTGTTTCTGCCTTAGCGGATTAGTTTGTTATCGTCAATCACTGAGAAATGGTTACCAAGTGCATTATTCGTAATAGCGGGTTTCCACTTGTTTCGTGTCCAAGAGAAATCTGACTTGTCTACCCGCGAAAAGATCTGATAACGCCTATGTTTCTATCTGCAAAAACGTTCTCCGGAGCACTCGCATGTCCGGGTTTTATAATGGGAGAGATAGAGAATGATCATACTGCTAATTCTATAAACTGTGGTTTAGATGAAGATCGTTTGACCGCACTACTAATAAAACTCAGTAGGCAAGCCAAGTCAAACATTAGGCAGAGAATTCTTCTCATTTATTCTGGCTTGGCTTTTTGTTTGTTTGTTTCGGTGTTTTTTCTGCTCTGTTCGAGGTTACTTCAAAACATTTCGCTTCTTTTCTCCACTGTCTGACATTACCCTCGTTTTCTCGGCTATTCTTTTTTTTATTATTGTACTTTTTTCTGTTAGTCCTGCGTCATGTACAGCCAGTGTGGTCTTAGAATGCATGAGTAGTCATAGTGTTGTGTCCATGGCCATAATTAGCAGATTAAATAAAAAAAAAATCAACAGAAAGTAAGGACCTATGTTAAAGCTTAAAACAAACAGAAATTATTACGTATATGAGAGGAGTTGCCCACTCCTCAATAATGCTAAAATATAACGCAATAACCTCGCTCTTAACGCCCTGGTTTAAAAGAAAAGACAAAAAGTCAAACTTTTGCGTAAAAAACGATGTATTGAGGAGGGAGAAACCCTCTTCACACACGTAACAATTTATGTTCGCTTTAAGTTTTAGTTTTGCTCCTAAGTTTCAGTTGAAAAAAACTTGCTCCCCTCCACACAAAAATCTTCTAAACAATTAAATCGTGGTGAAAATTTAACGGTCAATTACCATCAACATCCCCACATGTCAAATTGCGCCGGCAAAGAGAAAGTAAGACAAATAAAAATAATTTCGTATAGGAATTCTGGCAAATCCCCCCGTTACAAAACTTCCCCTGAAACTTTAACCCCCCGGAAACTTTTCTCTCCATGGAAAATTCTCCCCATAGAAAATTCTCGAGCAGAAAATTCACCCTCCCTCCACTCGAAAAATGTATGCATACTGCCCAATAACAAAGGCTATACGTAAACAATGGGTAGCCTAAATTTGATAAATTTAAGACCTTTTGCCAGACGCTGTTGTGGGTCATGTTATATCCAAATGTATAGTTACTGGACCTTTCAACTATGCTGAATAATATGGCTATCTAAAAATAATGATCAAACGACATTGGCGAATAAAGGGTGTGGGAGGGGGCTAGGTGCCCTCCAATCTTCTTAGTCACTTAAAAAGGGCGCTAGAACTTTTAATATCCATTCAATGAGCCCTCTTCCAATATTCCAGGACTACTAGTTCAATACTATAAAACTGGGAGGAAAAACACGCATCCATAATGTTTCTTCTGGCAAAAAAAAAAAAAAAAAAAAAAAATGCAAATTCCACATTTTTGAAGATGGAAGCTTGAAATCTTTTCAATAGGGTCTTCTGATACGATGAATCTGATGATTTGGTTTTCATTAAGATTTCTTGACTTTTAGTGGGTGTTTTCACCTTTTTCGAAAATCAGACAATTTTTCTCAGGCTCGTAGCCATTGATGGGTAAAACTAAACTTAAACAATCTTAAATATATTGTAATCACCATAATCAGCCGATTTTTTCTTATTTATCTATTGATACCATAATTCCGTTTTTTTTAGAGTCTTGGTTACTAATGAGCCACGTCGCTCCTTACTTACAATAGTTACTTCGAAGAGTTTGATAACTGTCCTGTTTTTCCTATATTTAAAGTGTTTTAATCCATAATTATAAACTTATTAATTTTTCAATATTAAAAATGACCAAAACACACATTGGCTTATCATAGGCAGCGCAATAGCGCTGCCTAAGTAAAGAACGATGTTGGCACAATGTATTATTTTTTTCTTCCATACCAGGGCTTTTAGTATCGAAGGAATTGTCGTAAAAACTTGGAAAAGGGCACATTCGATTGGAAATTGGAACGGCTAGTGCCCTTTTTAATAGTCGAAAGTGATTCGAAGGCAACTAACACCCCTTCCACGCCCACCATTTCCCAAAACACATCCAATCAAAATTTTGAGACAGCCATTTTGTTCTACGTAGTTGATTTCCATATAGAAAATATGTTTTTTGAGGAGGACACTCCCCACAGCACTCAGGGCGAAGGTTGTAAGTTATGCACTGGGGGCATATAAGGCTTTTATAGAAAGCGTTGTCGTAGAAACTTCAAAAATGGCTAGTTCGATTGGAAATTCAAAGGAATAGTGCCATTTTTGATAGTTGAAAGTGATTGGAGAGCAACTATCACCCCTCTCACGCCCACCTTTCCCCAAATACATTCAATCAAAATTTTGAGATTGCCATTTTGTTCAACGTAGTTGAAAGTTCTGGAAATTCGGTCTTTGAGGATGACAACCCACCCCCACAGCCCTCGGGGCAAGGATTATAAGTTATGCCCTGGGGGCATATAAGGTTTTTATAGAAATCGTTGTCGTAGAAACTTCAAAAAGGGCTCATTTGATTGGAAATTGAAATGGCTAGTGCACTTTTTAATAGTCAAAAGTGATTGGAAGGCAACTAACACCTCTTCCACGCCCATCATTTACCCAAACACATCCAATCAAAATTTTGAGATAGTCATTTTGTTCCACGCAGTTGAAAGTTCTGGAAATTATACCTTTGAGCAGGATACTCCCACCACAGTCTTCAGGGCAAGGATTATATGTCATGCCCTGGGGGCATATAAGGTTTGTATTGAAATCTTTGTCGTAGAAACCTGAAGAAGGGCTCATTCGATTGGAAATTGAAATGGCTAGTGCCCTTTTTAATAGTCAAAAGTGATTTGAGGGCAACTAACCCCCCTCTCCCGCCCACCTTATCCCCAAATACATCCAATCAAAGCTTTGAGATAGTCAGTTTGTTTAGCGTAGTTGAAAGTTCTGGAAATTAGGTCTTAGAGGATGACAACCACCCTCACAGCCCTTAGGGAAGGGTTGTAATTTATGCCCTGGGGGCATATAAGGTGTTTATAGAAAGCGTTGTCGTAGAAACTCAAAATGGCTCATTCGATTGGAAATCGAAAGGCATAGTGCCCTTTTTAATAGTCCAAAGTGATTGGAAGGCTTGAAATTTTTATAGTAAAGATCGATGTGGGTATAATGTTTGATTTTTTTTTGTTGTTGTTTAGATAAGGGAATTTCGTATCGAAGGAGCTGTCGTAGGAACTTCGAAAAGGGCTCATTCGATTGAAAATAGAAAGGGCTGATGCCTGTTTTAATAGTCGAAGGGATTGGAGGGCAACTATTCCCCTCCCACGCCCACCTCTCCATTTGCCTGTATGTTTAAAAACTAAATGTTGCCCTGGGGGCATATAAGGTTTTTATTGAAATCTTTGTCGTAGAAACCTGAAAAAAAGGCTCATTCGATTGGAAATTCAAAGGGCTAGTGCCCTTTTTAATAGTCAAAAGTGATTTGAGGGCAACTAACCCCCCTCTCACGCCCACCTTTTCCCCAAACACATCCAATCAAAATCTTTAGGTAGCCATTTTATTCAACGTAGTTGAAAGTTTTGGAAATTAGGTCTTTAAGGATGACAACCCCTCCCCCTCACAACCCTCAGGGCAAGGGTTGTAAGTTATGCCTGGGGGCATATAAGGTTTTAATTGAAAGCGCTGTTGTAGAAACTTTATAAAGGACTTATTAAATTGGAAATTGAAAGGGCTAGTGCCCTTTTTGATAGTCTAAAGTGATTGAAGGGCAACTAACCTCCCTCTCAGGCCCATCATTTCCCAAACACATCCAATCAAAATTTTGAAATATCCATTTTGCTCAACGTAGTTGAAATTTCTGGAAATCAGGTCTTTTAAGATGATAACCCCCTCAGAGCCCTCTGTGCAAGGGTTGTAAGTTATGCCCTGGGGGCATATAAGGTTTATATAGAAGGTTGTAGTAGAAATTTCAAAAAAGGCTCATTTGATTTTAAATTGAAACGGCTTGTGGTTTTTTTAATAGTCGAAAGTGAATGGAGAGTAATTAACCCCCCTCTCACGCCCACCATTTCCCCCAACACATTCAATCAAAGTTTAGAGATAGCCATTTTGTTCAACGTAGTTGAAAGTTCTGGAAATTATGTATTTGATGATGACAAACTCCCAGGACCCCCTGGGCAAGGGTTGTAAGTTATGCCCCGGGGGCATATAAGGTTTTTATAGAACGCGTCGTCGTAGAAAATTCAAAAAGGGCTCACTCGATTGGAAATTGAAATGGCTAGTGCCCTTTTTAATAGTCGAAAGTGATTGGAAGGCAACTAACACCCCTTCTACGCCCACCATTTCCCCAAACATATCTAATAAAAATTTTAAGATATCGATTTTGTTCCACGCAGTTTAAAGTTCAGGAAACTATGCTTTAGTTATGCCGTAAGTTATGCCGAGGGGGCATGTAAGGTTTTTAAAAAATAACGTTGTCATAAAAACTTCAAAAGGGGCTCATTCAATTGGAAATTGAGAGGCCTAGTGCCTTTTTATGATAGTTGAAAGCGATTGGAGAGCAACTAACGCCCACCACTCACGCCCACCATTTCCCCAAACACATAAAATTTTTAGATAGCCATTTTGTTTAACGTACTTGAAACTTAGGAAATTAGGTCTTTGAGGATGACAACCCCCCTCACAGCCCTTAGGGTAAGGGTTGTAATTTATGACCAGGGGGCATATAAGGTGTTTATAGAAAACTTTGTCGTAGAAACTCAAAAAGGGCTCATTCGATTGGAAATTGAAAGGCCTAGTGCCCTTTGTAATAGTCGAAAGAAATTGGAAGGCTTGACATTTTTATAGTAAAGATCGATGTGGGTACAATGTATAATATTTTTTTTTCTGTTTTTTTTTTTTTTTTTTTTTTTTTTTTTGACAGAGGCACTTCGTATTGAAGGATTTGTCGTAGAAACTTCAAAAAGGGCTCATTCGATTGAAAATAGAAAGGACTGATGCCCTTTTTAATAGTCGACAATAATTGGAGGGCGACTAATCCCCCTCCCACGCCCACCTTTTCATTTGACCATTATGTTTAAAAACTAAATGTTGCCTTAAAATTGATTAAATCAAAATGCATTGTGTTCATGCTAATTCTCAATAAGGCATCTCAGCAGTATCCCAATAACGACTAAGGGTATTATGTTCAAACTTTCGGGGCTACTTCTGCTCTTAAAATTTAACCAAATCAAAATAGCGTAAGTGTATCCAAGCTCTCAAAGAAAGTAAACACATTTTTTTGCGAATGGTATCAAGTTTTTCATTTCAGGTCAACTAGAGGCGGTATGAAACTATATTAAACACTGCTATTTGTGTCCGGATTTTTAAAAGGCTGTATGTTGTTAAAAATTGCTGAAAATTTTTCTCCAGCATAAAAATAGCAGGCCAAACTACAATGTCTTAAAAAACGAAAAGATCTAAAGTATTATTTTCTTTTTCCCTGAAAAGACTATGTCAATATAAAACGAACAGAAAACTTTTTCCACAATAAGTTTTTCAAAGAAAAGTAAAAAACTCCATTAAACCAAAAATGAGCAAAAATAAAATCAAATAATCTACCAAGCATGAAACTACCATAAATCAGCATCGATAAATAAATGAGACGCAAAACGAACAGATATCTTAGGCAGCGCGCTATCGCTGCCTAAGTAAAGAACGATGTGGCTACAATGTGTTATTTTTTCTTCGACAGGCACTTTGTATCGAAGGAGTTGTCGTAGAAACTTCGAAAAGGGCTCATTCAATTGAAAATTAGAGTGGCTAGTGCCCTTTTAAATAGTCAAAAGTGATTGGAGGGCAACTAGCCCCCCCCCACGCCCATCATTCCCCCAAACACATCCAATCAAAATTTTGAGATAGCCATTTTGTGTCAGCGTAGTTGATATCCAGATAGAAAATATGTTTTTGAGAAGGACACTCCCCCACAGCACTCGGGGCAAGGGTTTTAAGTTGTGCCCTGAGGGCATATAAGGTTTTTATAGAAGGCGTTGTCGTAGAAACTTCAAAAAAGGCTCATTCGATTGGAAATTCAAAGGGCTAGTGCCCTTTTTAATAGTCAAAAGTGATTGGAGGGAAACTAGCCCCCCCCCCTTCACACACCCATCATTCCCCAAACACATCCAATCCAAATTTTGAGATAGCCATTTTGTTCAGCGTAGTTTATTTCCAGATAGAAAATATGCTTTTGAGGAGGATACTCCCCCACAACCCTCAGGGCAAGGGTTTTTAATTTATGCCCTGGGGGCATAAGGTTAAGAAGGCGGAGAAACTTCAAAAGGATTGGAAATTCAAAGGGCTAGTGCCCTTTTTAATAATCGAAAGTGATTGGAGGGCAACTAGCCCCCCCCCCCCCACGCCCATTATTCTCGCAAACACATCCAATAAAAATTTGAGATAGCCATTTTGTTCAGCGTAGTTGATTTCAAGATAGAAGATATGTTTTTGAGGAGGACACTCCCCCACAACTCTCGGGGAAAGGGTTTTAAGTTATGCCCTGAGGGCATATAAGAAGGATGTTGGCACAAAGTACTATATTTTATTTTTTTCCTTTACAGCAGAGCACTTCATATGGAAGGGGTCGTCATAGAAACTTTAAAAGGGGTTCGCTCAATTGCAAATTCAGAGCTCTAGTGGCCTTTTTAATAGTCAAAAGTGATTGGAAGGAAACTAGCCCCCCCCCGCGCCCATCATTCCCCCAAACACATCCAATAAAAATTTGAGATAGCCATTTTGTTCAGCGTAGTTGATTTCAAGATAGAAGATATGTTTTTGAGGAGGACACTCCCCCACAACCCTCAGGGCAAGAGTTTTAAGTTGTGCCCTGGGGGCATATAAGGTTTTTATAGAAGGCATTGTCGTAGAAATTTCAAAACAGGCTCTTTCGATTGGAAATTCGAAGGGCTAGTGCTCTTTTTAACAGTCGAGAGTGATTGGAGGGCGACTAGCCCCCCCCCCCCCCCGCCCATCATTCCCCCAAATACATTGAATAAAATTTCGATATAGCCATTTTGTTCAGCGTAGTTGATTTCCAGATAGAAAATATAATTTTGAGGAGGACACTCCCCCACAACTCTCAGGCCAAGGATTATAAGTTATGCCCTGGGGGCATATAAGGTTTTTATTGAAATCTTTATCTTAGAAACTTGAAAAAGGGCTCATTCAATTTGAAATTCAAAGGGATATCACCAATTTTAATAGCCAAAAGTGATTTGAGGACAACTAACCCCCCTCTGACGCCCATCTTTTCCCCAAACACATCCAATCAAAATTTTTAGATTAGAGCCATTTTATTCAACGTTGTTGAAAGTTTTGGAAATTAGGTCTTTAAGGATGGCAAATCCTCCTCCCACAGCCCTCAGGGCAAGGGTTGTAAGTTATGCCCTGGGTCATATAAAGTTTTTATTGAAAGCGTTGTCGTAGAAACTTCAAAAGGGCTCATTCAATTGGAAATTGAAAGGGCTAGTGCCTTTTTTAATAGTTGAATGTGATTGGATAGCGACTAACGCCCCTTTCACGCCTACCATTTTCCAAATCTTATCCAATCAAAATTTTTGATATCCATTTTGTTCAACGTAGTTGAACGTTCTGGAAATTTGGTGTTTTAGGATGATAACCCCCACAGAGCCCTCAGTGCAAGAGTTGTAATTTATGCCCCGGGGGCATATAAAGTTTATATAGTAAGTTGTTGTATAAATCATAGGCAGCACGATCGCGCTGCCTAAGTAAAGAACGGGGACACTCGAGAACGAGACATGAAACGGGGACTAAGTAAAGAGGAGGACACTCCCCCACAACCTTCAGGGCAAGGGTATTAAGTTATTCCCTGGGGGGATATAAGAACGATGTTGGCACAACGTATTATTTATTAATTTTTTCCTTTAGAGCTGGGCACTTCGTATTGAAGAAATTGTTGTAGAAACTTCGAAATTTGCTCATTCAATTGGAATTTGGAGTGGCTTGTGCCCTTTTTAATAGTCGAAAGTGATTGGAAGGTGACTAACACCCCTCTCACGCCCACCATTTCCCCAAACACATCCAATGAAAATTTTGAGATAGCCATGTTGTTTAACGTAGTTGAAAGTTCAGGAAATTCGGTCTTAGAGGATGACAACCACCCTAACAGACCTTAGGGTAAGGGTTGTAATTTATGCCCTGGGGGCATATTAGGTGCTTATAGAAAGCATTGTCGTTTCCAAAAGGGCTTATTCGATCGGAAATCGAAAGGCCTAGTGCCCTTTTTAATAGTCGAAAGGGATTGGAAGGCTTGACATTTTTATAGTAAAGATCGAAGTGGGTATAATGTATTATTTTTTGTTGTTGTTGTTGTTTAGACCAGGGCACTTCGTATCGAAGGAGTTATCGTGGGAACTTCGAAAAGGGCTCATTCAATTGAAAATAGAAAGGGATGATGCCCTTTTTAATAGTCGAAAGTGATTTGAGGGCAACTAACCCCCCCCCCCTTCCATTCCCACCCTCCCACGCCCACCCTGCCACACCGACCCTCCTATTTCTGCTCTTAAAATTTAACCAAATCAAAATAGCGTAAGGGTATCCAAGCTATCAAAGAAAGTAAATTTTTTGCGAATGGTATCAAGTTTCCCATTTCAGGCCAACCAGAGGAGGTATGAAACTAAATTAAACAGTACTGTTTGTATCCAGATTTTTAAAAGGGTGTATGTTGTTAAAATTGCAGAAAATTTTTTTCCAGCATACAAATAGCAGGCCAAACTATAAAGTCTTAAAAAACGAAAAGATTTAAATTTTTTTTTTTTCTCTGAAAAGACTACGTCAATATAAAACGAACAGAAATTAATTTAAAAAACTTTTTCCATAAAATATGTTTTTCAAAGAAAAGTAAAGAGCTCCATTAAACAAAAAAATGAGCAAAAATAAAATCAAATAATCTACCAAGCGTGAAACTACCCCAAATCAGCATCGATAAATAAATGAAAGTGGGATTTTCGAAAAGGGCTCATTCGATTGAAAATAGTCGAAAGTGATTTGAGGGCAACTAATCACCCTCCCACCCTCCCACGCCCACCCTCCCACGCCAACCCTCCCATTTCGGCTCTTAAAATTTAACCAAATCAAAATAGCGTAAGGGTATCCAAGCTATCAAAGAAAGTAATTTTTTTTGCGAATGGTATCAAGTTTTCCATTTCAGGTCAACCAGAAGTGGTATGAAACTAAATTAAAGAGTACTATTTGTGTCCAGATTTTTAAAAGGGTGTATGTTGTTAAAAATTGCTGAAAATTTTTTTCCAGCATACAAATAGCAGGCCAAACTATAAAGTCTTAAAAAACGAAAAGATTTAAAGTATTATTTTCTTTTTCTTTGAAAAGACTATGTCAATATAAAACGAACAGAAATTAATTAAAAAAACTTTTTCCACAAAATAAGTTTTTCAAAGAAAAGTAAAGAACTCCATTAAACGAAAAATGAGCAAAAATAAAATCAAATAATCTACCATGCGTGAAACTACCCCAAATCAGCATCGATAAATAAATGAAACCCAAAATGAACAGAAATTACAATAATTAACCGAGTCAAACTCAAAACGAGCAGAAATTAACATAAGTTGGTCAAAAAACCCCTATGCCTTCCCAAGGCCAGAACAAAATTTGCACTTTACTAAAAAAATACAAATAAATGTGCATTGTCAGTTTAATATAGATACACTGATATTTAGTAATCAAAGTGTTAATTTATTTATTTAAGTTATAAAAGTAAAAACATTTATATTTTTTAAGTAAAGTGCTAATTTTGTTCTGGCCTTGGGAAGGCATAGGGGTTTTGTGACCAACTTATGCTAATTTCTGCTCGTTTTGAGTTTGACTCGGTTAATTATTGTAATTTCTGTTCGTTTTGTTCGTTCGTTTTGTAACTCCTATCGATGCTGATTGGTAGATTATTTCACGCTTGGTAGATTATTTAATTTTATTTTTGCTCATTTTTGGTTTAATTCTTTCTTTTCTTTGAAAAACTTATATTGTAGGAAAGTTTTTTTAATTAATAGCATTGATATATCTGGTTGTCATCATACTAGCTGGCTTAATCTATTTTTATTGAATTTACTTTCTGGATGCTGTCAAATTGAGCTTTGGACGGTCATTGATCGATGCTTCCCCTGATTTGTTGCCGTCCCCCAACGCCCGCAAGAGAGGTCACTTTACTTTTTGTGGGTTTATATGTCTTATGGCCAGTAAAAAAAAAAAAAAAAGCAAGTCAGATTTTAATGAGTGAAGGTTCAAGTGTGATAGTTAAGACTTCAAGATCACGTTTAAGTTTATGTTGGTCAATAATAGTGAGTTATATCTTCTAAACCCAGTTTTGGTTCTTCCTTTAACCCGATTACGGTTGGGAGACGAGTTTTAAATACATTAAATAAAAAAAACAAGTTTTTTAAACTGAAAGTAAGGAGCGACATTAAAACTTAAAACGAACAGAAATTATTCCGTATATGAAAGGGGCTGTCCCCTCCTCAACGCCTCGCTCTTTACGCTAAAGTTTTTTATTGTTTTAAAAAATAAAGTTGTGAGACAGAGTCAAACTTTAGCGTAAAGAGCGAGGCGTTGAGGAGGGGACAGCCCCTTTCATATACGGAATAATTTCTGTTCGTTTTAAGTTTTAATGTCGCTCCTTACTTTCAGTTTAAAAAACTTGTTTTTTTTATTTAATTTCTGATCGTTTTTTAGTTAATGCAGCTTTTATTTGCATATAAATTTTACTTTTCTTTTGCTAAATGGATGTCTTTACAAATTAACTTACGTAACTAACTTCTATATTCGTACATTTTTCTTCTGGCAAAAAATACAAAGTTGCAGATTTTTGCAGATATGAGCTTGAAACCTATGTAATAGGGTTTTCTGATACGCTGAATTCTGACGGTGTGATTTTCATTAAAATTCTTTCACTTGTAGGGGATGTTTCCCCCCTCTTTAAAAAATCGAGTAAATTTTCTCAGGCCTGTAGCCTTTGATGAGTAATACTAAACTTAATAAAATTTATATATTTAGGATCAGCATTATAAACACATTCTTTTGATACATTTATTGACATCAAAATTCCGTTTTTAAAAGTTTCGATTACTATTGAGCCGTATCGCTTGTTTTTTTATTGTTTTTTTATTACGTATATGTTATTACGTATATGAAGGGGTTCTCCCCTTAGTCAATACCACGCTCTTTACGTTAAAAGTTAAAAAAAATTTTGATTCACAAACCCCTGAATCACAAAGGCCGTTTAATTAGAATAGATAGCTCTTTTGAAAGCACTAAAAAAAACTGTAGCGTAAAGAGCGAGGTATTGACTTGGGGGAGAACCCCCTCACATACGTTATAATTTCTGTTCGTTTTAAGTTCTAATATTCCTTCTTACATTTCAGTTGAAAAAACTTGTTTTTTTTTATTTAATTTCTGATCGTCTAATGATCGATTTAATTTCTAATGCTTGGAAATCCGGCGCCCCCTTCATAGAAATGTCTCTTACCCCAAAGAAACATCCTCCACGGAAATATTCTCCAGAGTAACCCCCTCCTCTAGCCCCCCCCCCAGAAAAAATCCTTCCTGAAAATGGTTGTATACTTCCCAATAACCAATAAGTAATGCTGGCAAGTCCGGCGCCCCCTTCATGGCAATTTCCCTTCCCCCATGAAAACTTCCATCATGAACAGATCCTACAACATAACCACCGACCCACCCTTCCCTCCCACTACCAGAAAAAAAACCTCCTGAAAACTTCTGTATACTTCCCAATAACCAATACTATATGTTAACATTGGGCAAAGTTCATAACT
Organism: Artemia sinica; assembly: GCA_027921565.1. Lineage (NCBI taxonomy): Eukaryota > Metazoa > Arthropoda > Branchiopoda > Anostraca > Artemiidae > Artemia > Artemia sinica. Next base: position 39,943,767 of record CM051259.1, on the reverse strand, counting down.
TTTAGCCCTCCCTCTGGGAACTTCGGGGGATTAAGTCACCCTAAAAGAGATATTTATCATATTTTCGACCATGCTGAACAAAATGGCTATCTCAAAATTTTGATCGGGTGACTTTGGGAAAAAAATAAGCGTGGGAGGGGGCCTAGTTGCCCACCATTTTTTTGGTCACTTAAAAAGGGAACTAGAACTTTTAATTTCCGTTCCAATGAGCTCTCCCACGATATTCTAGGACCACTGGGTCGATACGATCACCCCTGGGAAAAAAAAAAAACAAAAAACAAATAAACACGCATCCGTGATCTTTCTTCTGGCAAAAAATGTAAAATTTCACATTTTTGTAGATAGGAGCTTGAAAACTCTACAGTAAGGTTCTCTGATACGCTGAATATGATGGTGTGATTTTCATTAAGGTTCTATAACTTTTAGGGGGTCTTTCCCCCTTTTTTTGAAAATCAGCCAAATTTTCTCAGGCGCGTAACTTTTGATGGGTAGCACTAAACTTGATGAAAGTTATATATTTGAAATCAGCATTGAAATCTGATTCTTTTGATATATCTATTGGTATCAAAAACTCGTTTTCTAGAGTTTCGGTTACCATTGAGCCGGGTCGCTCCTTACTTACAGTTCGTTACCACGAACTGTTTGATATTGCAAGGTGAGACATACATTTGTACTCCCGTGCTATTTACATCCCCCCGCATATAGTACATAGCAATGTCCTTTATTGATTATGCCACGTTATTCCAGAGTGAGAAGAAATTATACCAAGGATGGAACCAATCAGAGTTGAATTTAATAGTGAAAAAGAAGGATACGATGACGAAGTAGAAACTTCGAAATGGGCTCATTGGATTGGAAATCAGATCATCTAGTGCTCTTTTTAAGATTTAGAGTGATCAGAAGGTAGATACCCCCTGCCATACCTTGTATTTTCCCGAAATGTATCTAATAGAAATGTTGAGATGGCCATTTGTTGTCCTAGAAACTTCTAAGAGGGCTTATTAGATTGGAAATTGAAGTGGCTAGTGCTTTTTTAACAGTCGAAGTGATTAGAGGGTAACTAACCTCCCTGTCATGCCCACCATTTTCTCAAACACATCCAATAAAAATTTCGAGATAGCCATTTTGTTCAACGTAGTGGAAAAGGCCGGAAAGTATGTCTTTGAGGATGGCAATCCCCTACAGCCCTAAAGGCAAGGGTTTTAAGTTATGTCCTGGGTAAATATAATGTACATATAGAAAGGGTGACCATATAAACTTCAGAGGGGGATAATTGGATTTGTAATCAAAAGTTTTAGTGCCCTTTTTAAGATTCAGAATGATTGGAGGGTGGATACCCCCCCCCTACACCTCATATTTTCCCAAAATACATTTGATAGAAATTTTGAGATGGCCATTTGTCTTATATTTTTCAAAAATATAATTGTTTATATTTTTCAAAAATATAAGATTGTCTTATATTTTTCAAAAAGAGCTCATTCGATCGGGAATTGAAAGGGATAGTGCACTTTTTAATTGTCGAAAGTGATTGAAGGGCAACTAACCCCCTCCCACACCCACCATTTCCCCAAACCCATCCAAACCAAATTTTTAGATAGCCATTTTGTTCAGCATAATTGAAAGGTCCGGAAATTATATCTTTGAGAATGACAACCCCCCCCCCAGAGCCCTCGGGGCATGAGTTGTAAGTTCTGCCATGAGGGCATATAAGGTCTGTATAGAAAGAGTGATCTTATAAACTTCAGAGTGGGCTCATTGGATTGGTAATCAGAAGTTCTAATGCCCTCTTTAAGATTCAAAGTGATCAAAGGGGTGATACCCTTCCTCCTCCATCTCGTATGTTTCCGAAATATACCTAATAAAAATTTTGAGACAGCCATTTGTTGTCGAATAAACTTCGAAAACAGCTCATTCGATTGGAAATTGAAAGAGCCAGTCCCCATTTTAATAGTCAAAAGTGATTGGAGGGCAACAAGCCCCCCTTCCACGCCCACCATTTCCCAAAACACATCCAATAGAAATTTTGAGATAGCCATTTTGTTCAATGTAATTGAAAGGTCTAGAAATTATGGGTTTGAGGATGACAGCCCTGAGGGCAAGGGTTGCAAGTTATGCCCAATGGGCATATAAAGTACATATAGAAAGGATGATCGTATAACCTTTGAACGGGGCACATTGGATTGGTAATCAGAAGTTCTAGTGCTCTTTTTAATATTCAGAGTGATCGGATGGTGGATACCCCCCCCCCGAACCTCGTACTATCCTGAAATATGTCTGATAGAAGTTAAGAGATGAGCATTTGTTGTCATAAAAACTTCGAAAAGAGCTCATTCAATTGGAAATTGAAAGGGTTAGTGCCCTTTTTAATAGTCGAAAGTCACATCGAATCTATTTTGTTCAACATAATTGAAAGGTCCAAAAATTATGTCTTCAAGGACGACAAAACCCCCACAATCCTCAAGGCAAGGATTATAAGTTATGCCATATAAGGTATATATAGAAAGGGTGATCTTGTAATATTCGGAGCGAACTCAACGGATTGGTGATTATAAGTTCTGGTGTCCTTTTTAGGATTGAGGGTGATCTAACGGTGGATACCACCCCCATCCCCCCCACACCTCGTACTTTCCTGGAATGTATCTGATAGAAATTCTGAGATGGCTATTTGTTGTCGTACAAACTTCGAAAAGAGCTCATTCGATTGGAAATTGAAAGGGATAGTGCCATTTTTAATAGTTGAAAGTGTTTGGATGGCAACTAACTCCCCTCCCACGCCCACCACATCCCCAAACACATCCCATCAAAATTTTTAAATAGCCATTTTGTTCAACATAATTGAAAGGTCCATAAATTATGTCTTTAAGGTCCACCCCACAGCCCTCAGAGCAAGGGTTGTAAGTTATGTCCTGGGGGCATATAAGGTTTGTATAGAAAGGATAATCGCATAAACTTTGGAGGTGGTGATACACCCCCCCCCCCCTCACGTCCTTGTATTTTCACGATCATAATCGTATTTTCAAGGGCTGTAAGTTATGCCCAAGGGGCATATAAGGTTTATATAGAAAGGGTAATCGTATAAACTTTGGAGGGGGCTCGTTGGATTGGTAATCAGAATTTTTATTTTCCTTTTCAAGATTGAGAGTGATCGAAGGGTGGATACCGCCAAACTCCATATTCTCCAGTAATGTATCTGATAGAAATTTTGAGATGGAAATTTTTTGTCGTAGAAACTTTGAAAAAGGCTCATTTGCTTGGAAATTGAAAGGGCTAGTGCCCTCTGTATTAGTCAAAAGTGGTTGGAGGGCAACAGCCCCCCTCCACTAAGCCCATCAATTCCTAACACATCAAATCAAAATTTTGAGATTTGAAATTTTGAGCCATTTTATTCAGCGTAGTTGAAAGGTCTTGAAATTATGTCTTTCAGAACCCCCATACGTTCTCAAGACTAGAATATAATTTGAAATTTACTGAAAAAAAATGGCTGAAAAAGACTTTTTTCATTCCATGAAAAAGACTATGTCAGTAAAAAATGAACAGAAATTAATTAAAAAAAAATTTTCACAAGACAAGTTTTTCAAAGAAAAATAAAGAGCTCCATTAAGCCAAGAATGAGCAAAAATAAAGTAAAATAATCTTCCAAACGTAAAACTACCTCAAATACCTGTCGATAAATAAATGAAACTCAAAACGAACGGAAATTACGATGAATAGCCGAGTCAAAGTCAAAACGAGCAAAAATTAACATGAGTAGGTCTGATAACCCCTATGCCTTCTCAAGTCCAGAACACAATTTGCTATACACAAGAGGCTACAGCCTCTCTGACGCGGACACCTGATCCGATGATTCAACGCATCTGGTCATAGGCAGTACAATAGCGTTGCTTAAATCTTAGAAGAAAAGAAGAAAGCGTAGAAGAAAAATCTGTTGAAGGTTAAGGGCGACTGACTTCTATGTATACTTTATTTTTTCTTTTGACCTGCACCACAGCTCCTGTCCCACTTTGTGGGGCAGGAGTTGTCGTCAAAACTTTGGAGAAGGCTAACTCAGCTGGAAATTGAAAGTTCCAATGCCCTTTTTAAGGATCAGAAGTAATTGGACGGCAACCAGCCCCCGTCCCATACCTCTTTAGCTACCATCTCCTCCCCCTCGAGCCCCAAAGACATCCAGTCAAAATTTTTAGATATCTATTTCGTTCATAATAGTCAAAAGGGCTATGCTACCAGGGAAAAGACGACCTCCACATCCCCAAGGGTTTTATTATTGCAAAGAGGGCATATTTGATCCTTAGTGTCCAGAAAGACTAAGGGTACTAAGGTTAAAAATTTCATGGAATATTAACCTAAATTAAGACAGTATTTGTATCCGGATTGTCGTCAAAAGGATTTTTGAGCAGGTTTTAGGCATTTACCCCCCCCCCCGGCGATTACCCCTCGGAAAATACTCCCCTGAAAAATGCTCCCACGCGGAAAATACACCCCGTAAATACCCCCCAGAAAGTACCCCACGGAAAATACCCCCCCCCCCCTAGAAAATACCCCCCGGAAAATACGCCCTAGAAAATACCCCCTCCCGTGGAAAATATTCCCCCTCCAGAAAATACCTCCCCGGAAAATACCCCCGTGAAAAATACCCCCCTCCCCCGTTGAAAATACCCCCTGGTGAATACCCCCCCCCCGGAAAATACCCCCGTGGAAAATATGGCTTTTCAAATTTGTGGATTCTATTTGAGTTTTATTTTTTAATTTCCGTAGGGGGAAGGAATTTTGGTACTTGTGTATTATGCGCCACTCAATCAAGTTTACGCAGTGTAAAATTCGAGAACACACCAGTTTTTTGTTAGTTTCTTCGTTACTTTAGAAATAAATTTGGGCTATAGATTTGCACATTAGAGGGGGGGAGAGTAAAGTATAGCGGGTCTGCATGCAAAATGTATTTGGTACAATTATTCTGCATATTAGATGGATAGATAAATAAGTGTACTTTAAAGTCAAATATACGGCCATGAACACAGTAAAATAACATAAATGAATACAGTGAGTGGGGGAGGGGGGTTTAACCCCCCCCCCCCCAGAAAAGACCCCAAGGCGAAAAATCCCCCGGAAAATGTCCCCCTCACGAAAAATACCCCCACGGAAAGTAACCCCCGCAGAAAATACTCTCTCCTTAGAAAACACCCTCGCGGAAAATACCCTTCCCCCATGTGGAAAATAAGATTTCTAAATTTGAAAATTTTTTTTCTAGTTTCGTTGAAAAGTGCTAAGGAACGGGAAAAAGAGAAATTTACACACCGGAAGTATCTTAAAAACTTAGAAAAAAAAACACAAATCCATTTGTGTTGAAAAAACTTCCATACGAACTTTTGCAGTTTTTGGCAGTAGCGGGTGCCAAATTAAAAAATAATGAAGAAGAAGAAAAATATGGGCGAAAAATCATCAAAATTAAGCTAAAACATATAGCACCAAAAATTTTAAGAAGGCTTGGCTATCCTTTGAAAGGATAGTTGGCTTTGGGAACCAACAAATTCTAAATTTTTAAGTTTTTACCGACGAAAGCGTTTTCAAATTCTACGAGTTTGTTTTTCTTATCTTCCAAGTGTAAAACTACCACAGATCACCATTAGCAAGTAAATGAAACCCAAAACTAACAGAAATTACAATAGATAGACTAGTCAAACTCAAAACGAGCAAAAATTAAAAGGAGTACGGCTGACAACACCCATGTCTTCTTCAGACCAGAAAATAATTTGCAATTTACTTAAAAAAAAAAATAAAAAAAAAAAAATAAACGTGTATTGTCAGTTTGATATACATATTCTGATATCCATTGCTTATAGTCTTAATACTTCTTTATTTGTTAAAGTCAAAAAAGTGAAAACATTTAAAATATATTTTGTTTTCAGTAAAGTGCAAATTATGTTCTGGTCTTGAGGAGCTGTGGGGGTTGTCAACCCTACTCATGCTAATTATTGCTATTTTGAGTTTGAATAGGTTATTTATTGTAATTTCTGTTCGTTTTGGGTTCAATTCATTTATTTATGGTGATCTGTGTTAGTTTTACGCGTTGAAAATTATTTGAATTTATTTCTACTCATATTTGGCTTAACGAGGCTGTTTACTATTCTTTTACAAACTTGTTTTGTGGAAAAAGTTGTTTATACTAATTTCCGTTCATTTTTTATTGGTATAGTCTTTTTCATATAAAAAATATTTTATATCTTTTTTTTTCAATTATGCTCCATAGTTTTTTACTTTGAAGATTACTTGACTTAATTTTGGCTCATTTTTGCTTTAATGAGGCTCTTTACTTTTCTTTGAAAAACTTGTGTTTCCCATTAACAAATACTATCTATGAGTAATTAAATAAAAAAAAAACAAGTTTTTCAACTGAAAGTGAGGAGCAACATCAAACCTTAAAACGAACTGAAATTATTACATATATGAAAGGGGTTGCCTCCTCCTCAAGACCTCGCTCTTTTCGTCGAGGTTATCTCTCCATGAAAATATTCGATACTTGTGAGTTATTAAACAAAAAAAACGAAGTTTTTTTAACTGAAAGTAAAGAGCGACATTAAAACTTAAAACGGGCAGAAATTATCCTGTATATGAAAGGGGCTGTCCCCTCCTGAACGCCTCGCTCTTTACGCTAAAATTAGACTCTTTCTCACAACTTTAAAAAGAAAAAAAATAATAAAAAATTATAGCGTAAAGAGTGAGGCGTTGAGGATGGGACAGCCCCTTTCATATACGGAATAATTTCTGTACATTGTAAGTTTTATTGTCGCTCTTTACTTTCAGTTAAAAAACCTTATTTTTTTATTTAATTTTTGAACGTTTTTGAATTAATGCAGGTTTTTATTTTGGCTCACCGTACATGAATAATTAAAAAAAATGTGCATATTCATTTTACTTTTATTTGGTTAAACGGCTTTCTCGAAAATTTGTTTAATTTTATTTACGAACGTTTTTATTATTAATAAATGTACGTAACTTACGAATTAACTTACGTAATGAACTTCTATGTTCATATAATTTTAATACATATATTAGGGGGTTCGCCCCCTAGTCAATACCTTGCTCTTTACGCTGAAGTTCGAGTTTTGTTCCAATTCTTTAAAAATGACCTCTTAAAATATTAAAAAATATTTAGCTTAAAGAGCGAGGTATTGACTAAGGGGCGGTCCCAATTATATACGTAATAATTTCTGTTCGTTTTAAGTTTTGATGTTGCTCCTTACTTTCAGTTGAAAAACTTTTTTTTATTTAATTTCTTATCGTTTTTTTAAATAATACTGGGAAATCCGTCCCCCCCCCCCTTCATAGCAATGTCCCTTCCCCCATGAAAACTTCCTCCATGGAAATATCCTCCCACATAACCCCCGACCCACCCACCTACCCCCCACAACCAGAAAGAATCCCCCCTGAAAACGTCTGTATACTTCCCAATAACCAATACTGTGTGTAAACATTGGGTAAAGTTCATAGCGATTAGCCCTTTCCCCGGGGAGTTTGAGGGATTAAGTCATCCTAAAAGACATAGTTAGTATAATTTTGACCATGCTGAACGAAATGGTTATCTCAAAATTTGATCGGGTGACTTTGCGTAAAAATGACCATGGGAGGGGGTCTAGTTGCCCTCGATTTTTTGGTCACTTTAAAAGGGCACAAGAAATTTTAATGTCCGTTTGAATGAGACCTTCCACAATATTCTAGGACCATTGGGTCGATACGATCACCCCTGGGAAAAAAACAACAACAAAAAACAAAAAAAAAAAACAAATTAACACGCATCCGTGATCTTTCTTCTGGCAAAAAATACAAAATTGCCACATTTTTGCAGAAAGGAGCTTGAAACCTCTACAGTAGGGTTCTCTGATACGCCGAATCTGACGGTGTGATTTTCATTAAGGTTCTATAGCTTTTAGGGGGCGTTTTTCCCTTTTTTGAAAATAAGGCAAATTTTCTCAGGCGCGTAACTTTTGATGGGCAGGATTAAACTTGATGAAACTTATATATCTGAAATCAGCATTAAAGTCTGATTCTTTTGATGTGTCTATTGGTATCAAAATTTCGTTTTTTAGAGTTTCGATTACTATTGAGCCGGGTCGCTCCTTACTTACAGTTCGTTACCACGAACTGTTTGATACTGACTCAAGATTACGATGTTTAAAACTCGAGAACAAACTGGTATCTTCGTTACTTTAGAAACAAATTTGGGCTACATATTTGCACATTAGGGGGGTGGGGTAAAGTAGGTACAGTTATCTTGCATATTATGAAGTAATGATTGTTTTCTGACTTCAAACTATCCAAATACTTTACCTCCCCCCCCTTATTTGCAAATATATAGCCCAAATTATATATTTCCCATTTATTCTGTCACTAAACTCCTTTCCCTACGGAAATTCAGAAAAAAAACTCAAATGAAATTCTCAAATTTGGAAATCCTTCTTCTCTAAGGGGGGGAGGGTGTTTTTACTGGGGGTTTAGTATTCGGACAGTTTAAAGTCAGAAAACAATTCTTTCTAGGTATATGGCCACTAAAATTACAGAAAAATAGCGTGGTATCTGGAAATTTTGTTAACCAAAAAAAAAAAAAAAAACAGTATAAAGTAAATGTAATGTGTCATTTAAATATTTTTTCTAAGTGTTAAATGTTTTTTTTTTCCAATGACCGTTTTCCCAATATTAAGTACTATTATTAGGCTAATGTAGTGTTTCATTTAAGTGTTTTATGATGATCGCTGATCAAAGTTTATGTTATTTGTGCCTTTCATTTATGTTATTTTACTGTGTTCATGGCCATATATTTGGCTTTAAAATACACTTATCTACCTATCTATCTAATATGCAGAATAATTCTACCAAACACATTTTGCATGCAGACCTGCTATACTTTAACCCCCCCCCCTAATGTGCAAATCTGTAGCCCAAATTTATTTCTAAAGTAACGAAGAAACTAACGAAAAAACCGGTGTGCCATCGAATTTTATACAACGTAAGCTTGAGTGAGTGGCGCATAATACACAAGTGCCAAAATTCCTTACCCCTACGGAAATTCAAAAAAAAACTCAAATAAAATTCTCAAATTTGGAAAGCCTTATTTTCAACGGGGGGGGGGGGAAGGGGGGTACTTTCTGGGGGGGGTATATTCCGCGGGGGGGTTTTCCGCATGGGGTATTTTCCAAGGGGTATTTTCTGTGGGGGGTATTTTCAGGGGGAGGGGGGTATTCTTCTGGGGGGTAAACGCCGGCCACCGTTTGAAAAATGCCTCATAAACGGCTAAGGGGAATGTTTAACTAAAGCGAAAGCCAACATCTACCAAGTGTACTCAGTTGAAACTATGAGGTCATTTGAAGGGGATGTTGAACCGACTCAAAAGACACTGTACGCATGTGTGAGGTCAAAAGGGTATAATTGCAATGTTTCAAGAATGTCTAAATGTATTAAGATGAAACTTTCAGGAAGTGTTCAGAGGAATATTGAACTAAATTCAAAGCTACTATAGGCATTTAGGCTGTCAAAAAGGCGCATTTGTATTATCTAAAGAATGACTAAGCGGATCAAGGTGGAACTTTCAGGACATTCGGAACTTGCATCCATTTAGTCAAAAGTGCATATATCCAATGTTTTTGGAATGGCTAAGTGGCATTAAGTTAAAACTTTCAGGGACAGGCTGAGGAGAAAGTTAAATTAAATCTAAAGACCCTATGTATATCCAGATAGTCACAAAAGTGTATCTGCAATAACTTCTGAAACGGCGGAGGATATTAAGTTGGAGCTTTGAGGGCAAGTTTAGGGGGAATCTGAAATAAATCAAAAAACACTATATGCACCTGAGTTTTCCAAAGGAGTTACCGTTATCTACAATACCTCAGGAACCACTGCGGATATTGAGTTGAAACTTTTAGGTTATGTTGCGAACTAAACAAATGACGTTGTGTGCATCCAAATTGTCAAAAACCAGATCTGTAATATCCCAGGGATGGCTAAGAGTATTAAGATGAAACCTTCAGTGAATGTTGAGAGAGTTGTGTAACTAAATCAAAATCCACAATGTGCATCCAGGTTGATTAAAAGGTTTTTATCTCCAATATTTTACGAATGGCTAAGGGCATTAAGTTGAAAATTTTAATTCATGTTGACGGGGATGCTTAACTAAATCAAAAGATACTGCATTTATCCAGGCTATCAAAGGGATATGGCTTAACAGTGTGAAGGAACATTTTCTACATCCAGGTTGTCAAAAAGGCATATCTGCAATGTCTCAGAAAAGGTAAGGGTGTTAAATTACAATTTCACGGAATGTTGGGGGGATATTAAACTAAATCAAGAGACACCGTGTGCATCCAAGTTGTCAAAAAGACGTGAGTGTAACGTCTCATAAGTGATTAGGAGAATAATTTGAGACTTTCAGGGAGCCTTGAGAGGTTGAGGGAGGGGAGAAAACCAAATCAAAAGACATTATGTATATTCAGGTTGTCAAAAAAACGCATCCATAATAACCCAAAGTAACCAAGGGTATCAAGTTAAAACGTTTAGGAGATGTCAAAATAAATCAAAAGACACTGTGTGTATCCAGGATGTCAAAAGTGTTCATCTGCACAATCTCAGAAATTGACAAACGTTTCAGGTTCTAACTTTCAGGGTATTTTGAACTAAATCAGAAGAGACTATTTGCGTGCAGTTTGTCAAAAGGCTTTATCTGCAATATCTCAGGAACGGTAAACTGTATTTCATCGGAAACTTCAGGATATAGCGAGAGCGTAGGACTAAATCCAAAGACATTGTGTGCATCCAGGTTGTTAAAAGGTCGTTTCTGCTCTATCTTGGGAACGTCTGAATTAAGGGTATTAAGTTGAAACTTCCAGGGCATGTAGAACTAGATCAAATATTATGTGAATGCAGATGGTCACAATGACGTATCTTTAATATCTAAGAAAAGGCTAAGGGTGATAAGTTTAATCCTTCATGGGATTAAACTTATTTTGATTATTGAACTAAATCAAACCTACTCGTGTGCACCCAGGTTGTCAAAAGCAATCATCTACACTATCTCAGGAACGGTTAAGGTTGTTGATATAAAACTTTCACGGAGTGTTGATGAGGATGTCGAACTAAATTCAAAGACACTATGTGCCTGAAGGTTTTCAAATGGACATATGTCCTCTAGTATATCAGGCGCGACCAAGGGTATAAATTACGACTTACAGAACGCAGCTGAAAATTTGAGGGAACATTGAATGGGATGATCAAGTAGATTTTATAATTTTGACTCAAGGGAAACAAGGAGAGCTTATCAAGGACAATAAATGTTTGAAGGAAAATGTGTTTGTTTTGACTCTTAATACGAATACTCTTATTTTTATCTTGATTTGCTTGAAATTTTATTGATTTTCAATCCGTTCATTTGAAGTCAATTAAATACGAACAGAAATTAATTTAAACATTTTTTTTAAGAAGCTCTTAAGATAAAAGTAAATAGCTACATTAAGCCAAGGACGAACATAATTAGAATCAAATGATAATTCACGCTTATAAGAAACAAAAATCTTTTTCAAAACAAATAAATGAGACGAAAAACGAACAGTTTTAATTAAAACATAAGATCAATTCAAACTTAAAACGAACGAAGATTACCATAAACATGCGCAAGGCTACAACTCCTTAGCTTTTCAAAGGCTAGAGCGTCATTTGTCCTTTACTATACTTTTTGACTTACTTGACTTATCGCTCTTGCTCAGCAGGGTCGCCAGCGCAGAGGGAACTGGTTGACAGCGCTGTCAGTCCTCTCCAAGTAGCCCTGTCCAGGGCTAAGGATGGGGCCTCATTTGGATCGATTTTGCGGTATAGGAGGCGTTGGTTTATAACATCAGCTCATCTGGTGCGCGGCCTCCCTCGAGGGCGTTTCCGGACAATCGAGGAATTGAAGTCCGATATGATCCTTGCAGGGGTAGTTGGCGGGAGGCGGAGTAAGTGGCCGTACCTTCTTAGAGAACGAGCTTCTACATGGAAGGAGAGGTTCACCAACTTGAAGGTCCTCAGGATCTCAGTATTGCGGATCTTGTCATACCATTTGAAGCCTTCAACTCGACGCAGGTGTATAGTTTGGATGGCATTGACCTTTCTTAGCTGTGTTTGGGTTATCAGCCATGTCTCAGAAGAGTACAGCATGATGCTTGAGACTGTGGCGTTGTAGATACGGGCTTTTGTAAGGCGACTAATTTGCGGTTTTTGGAAGACTGCTCTTAGGAGCCGTCCGAACACAGAGTTTGCCTTGGCTGATCTGGCCGAGATTTCAGCGTCAAGTGTGCCATTTGATGATATAATTGATCCTAAATAGTTGAACTGCCTTACCACGTCAACAGCTTGGCCGTTGATCACAACAGTTAAGAATGACACCGATGCGGTCTTTTTTATGGGGATGATCTTCGTTTTCTTCCAGTTGATTGGCAGCCCAACTGCGGAGGCAGTGAAGAAGAGCGTCTCGAGTACAGACTTAAGTTGGTCGATTGTTTCGCTGAGGACGGCAACATCGTCGGCAAAGTCAACATCAGACAAAGTCCTCCCGACATAACTTATGCCAAAAGGGTGGACACGGTGTGTCTCGTTCAAAATATGGTCGATGACGCAGTTAAACAGTTCAGGTGCAGCAGCGCATCCTTGACGTACACCATTTTTTATGGGGAAGGAAGAAGAAAGCTTCCCGTTAACAAGGACGGCACTTTCTATGCTGCGGTAGAGTTCTTTAAAGACGCTGACTATCTTTGTTGGTAGGCCCGCAGCCTTCAGGATTAGTCAAAGGGACTGCCTGTCAACAGTGTCGAAGGCAGAACGAAAGTCAATGAAAGCTATGTAAGCTTTCTTGTTGAATTCCAGTGTCTTCGCAACGATCTGTCTGACAGTATGAATCTGTTCAGTTGTCGATCTTCCTGGCATGACTCCGGCTTGTTGGGGTGGCGCAAAGCATGTAAGAAACTTATTGCACGTTTCAACAGGAGTACTGCAAACAGCTTTCCAGGAACAGAGAGTAGGGTGATACCACGGTAGCTGCTGCAATCCGTCTTGCTGCTCTTACACTTAAACACTGGCACGATGATTCCTTTCTTCCAGTCTGACGGTATAACTTCAGTGCGCCAGATTACGCTGAAAACTATCTGCAGCCAAAGTATCATTGCAGGGCCGCCCGTAGTAAGTAGCTCTGAAGCGATGCCACAGGTGCCAGCTGCTTTATTGTATTTTAGTTTCCTCACAGCCGATTTAATCTCCTCAGGAGAAAATTTGGCGCCGTCGGGGGCAGGGGTAGCTTCTGCAGCTGTGGCAATAAGCACTGGGTCAATGCAGTCGGGCGGATCTGAGTTTAGCAGCTTACTAAAGTGTTTCTCTCAGAGACCAACACATTGAGAATGATTGTATATAGTTTCTCCATTTGCTGGACGTCATGGCATGTTGGCCAGTCAGCTCGCGCAGGATCTTGAAAGTTGCGCCTATGTCTTTCTTTTGGGCAGCTTGCTCGAGCTCAGCGGCTTTACCCGCAATGAAGTCTTTCTTGTCCCTGTGGAGCAAGGAGTAGCGTAGTTTGTTGAGCTGTCTGTAGAGTGTCATATCTCCTCGTAATCTCACTCCAACCTCCCGACCTCCTAAGTGGGAATCAGGGCCTGATAAGCACGAGTGCTCCCAAGCTATGGTTGGGGCTTCGGAGCGAGGATTCACGCCCCCATCCCTAGCGAGCCGGGAGGAGGGCCCTAAGTTGCACCTCACAGCGATGGAGTGGTGTAACATTCTATTAGTAGCCTAGCCCGACAAATAGAATGGCTAACGCAACGGGGCGCCAAGGGTCTGGGGAGCCTTTGGTCAAGTCAATTCCCATGAAATACCAATGGATATTGAAGATCAAATGCAGAGAGATACTACTATTACGGCGTTCGCGGTAGCCGACGCGGACCAGGTCAGGGTGGTGCCTGGCCTGACAAGTATGCAAGCCGCCCGATCAAGAAAACATCTGAATATTGGCGCGTGGAATGTTCCCAGCTGCAAGCTGGAATCCACGCAACTGCTCCTTGCAAGGGAGCTGCAGAAGTACAAAATCAACATTTATTATCTGTCAGAAACGAGACTTAATGATGTTCTGTCCAAAAAGTTTACCGTTTCCGAATCTGACTCATTCCAGTTCTCTAACTCGGGTCCTAATGATGGTTGCGGCCAGCAAGGAGTTGAGTTCCTAATAGACGGTCCTACTGCATCATGCGTCACCTCTTGGGAACCAGTGTCACCAAGGATCGCCATGATCAGACTGAGAGGCCACATTAGCCACATAACCATAATCGCCATGTACGCTCCGATAAGGGAGAGTAGTGACGCGGTCAAAGATGCCTTTTATTATGACCTACAAAGAATCATCGACAAGACACCAAGGCGAAGACATGCTCTTTGTAGCTGGAGACTGGAACGCCCGGCTTGGCAGAGTAGACCCCGACACAGTAGCAGTTATTGTCCGCCACACCGTTGGTGACAGATGCATCAATGGAGAAAGGCTTTTAGAGCTAGCCAGATACAACAACCTATGCGTCACAAACACTCTCTTTGAGCACAAGAGACTCCACCTCGTTACATGGCGTTCGAACGACGGTGTAACAACAGCCCAGATCGACCACATCTTAGTCAGCAAAAGATAGAGGAGCTCCTGCACAGATGCTCGGGTATACAGAGGAGCAGACACAGGATCTTTAAATGGATCCGCCCACTATCTCCTCACTTGCAAAGTCCGTCACCGCCTTAGTAGGCAGAAGCGACAGAAGGCAGGGAAGCGCTTCGATGTTTCGAAACTAAGATGCCCGGAAATCAAAGCCGACTTCGAGTTAAAGCTAAGCAACCGGTTCGAAGCCTTGAATCGTCTCTCACTCGTCGATGAAGAATGGGCGCAGATAAAAATTGCGACACAGGACGTAGCTGAGGAGGTGCTTGGCTACACAAAACGAAAACAGCGAGCCTGGATCTCTTACCACACCATAGAACTAGTTGAGAAGAAGCGACCCCTCGTGGGAGGTGCAAAAGAACCCTTAAAAGTAGCCCGCAAAGCAGTTAAACAGTCACTGAAACGGGACAGAGAACAGTACTGGTCAGA
Organism: Artemia sinica; assembly: GCA_027921565.1. Lineage (NCBI taxonomy): Eukaryota > Metazoa > Arthropoda > Branchiopoda > Anostraca > Artemiidae > Artemia > Artemia sinica. The sequence continues at coordinate 39,928,646 of CM051259.1, read as the reverse complement.
TCTGGCGAATGAGTTGGAACAAGCGTCCAGGAGCCACAACAGCAGGAAAATGTTCAAACTACTGAAAGAAGCGACAGGAAAAGCTCCTGTAACGGTTGACACACTGAAAGATAAGTCCGGAGAACTCATCCGAACAGGACAAGGACGCATGGAACGCTGGCGAGAGTATTTGTCTGGGCTACTGAACCCTGTCAAACCCCCGTGCGATCTACCTGCCTTCTCGAGTGCTGCTAGAGAGCCATACGCAGTAAACCTCGATCCGCCAAGTATTGCGGACGTACAAAAAGCGCTGAAGTGCATGAAAAACAATAAAACTCCTGGAGAGGATGGGATCCCTTCTGAAATGTTCAAGTTCTCACCAACTCTACTATGCCACCTAACCGACCTTTTTGTCCAGGTGTGGGTGACGAAGACCTTCCCAAAAGACTGGAAAGTATCAGTCCTCGTTCCGCTATACAAAAAAGGAGATAAGGCCATTTGCGGAAACTATAGAGGTATCTCCCTGATCGACCATGCCTTGAAGATCTTCTGCGTCATTCTTCTGAATCGATTCAAAGACGCACGAGACAAGTTAACCCGCCCTGAACAAGCAGGCTTCAGACCAGGCAGAGGCTGTCCAAAACAGATATTGACGATTCGCCTCATCCTTCAGCAGTACAGCAGGTTTCATCTACCCCTTCTCATCGCCTTTATTGACTTTGCAGCTGCCTTCGAATCTCTCATCAGAGAGGAGCTATGGAGAATTATGGCTGAAGACGGTGCGCCACAGGAGATCATTGAGATACTCCGAAGTGCGTATAAGGACACTGAGACTTGCGTCCGTGTTTCCGGCAATGACACCCCTAAGTTTCCAGTGGAATTTGGGGTAAAGCAGGGATGCCCCCTTTCGCCTATATTATTCAACTACGCGATAGACTAGATCATATATAATGCAATGAGAAACCACAGCGGAATAGTCTTCGGACAAACAGCTGGTTTCCTCCAGCCCCTGACAGATCTGGACTTCGCAGACGACGTTGCTGAGCTGGAAACTACCGCCGACAGCTTACAAGGCATGATCGACGATACCTATGAGGTCTCAAAGCGCATCGGACTGGCCATCTGCGGCGCAAAGACTAAAGTATTGGCTCTCAACCAAACTGCTCCTTGCCAAGTTACCCTTGACGGTGAGCCAATAGAAAGCGTTGAGGAGTTCAAGTATCTTGGCTCTATCATAACACCAGATGGCGGAGCTGAAAGGGATATCTCTGCCCGGATAGCAAAAGCCTGGGAGTCTTTACCAGTCTGAAAAAAGCATTATGGACCAGACGGGAGATCTCAACCAAAACAAAAGTCAGAATCTATGGTGCAACTGTTCGAGCAGTACTACTGTATGCTTGCGAGACATGGCCAATCAAGACTGAAGATGCGAGAACTTTGGACGTGTTCGACCACCGCTGCCTTCATTACATCCTCCGCATTAAGAGATGGGACAGGATTTCCAATAGTGAAGTAAGGAGTCGCTGTGGCCAATCAGAAGAGCTATCACTTATCATTAAAAGACGTCGCCTGAAGCTCCTCGGCCACACATAGCGCCGTCCCGAAGGCACGATATGTCGAGACGTCCTTGTCTGTGAACCAGCCCCCTCCTGGAAACGTAAACCAGGAGGACAAAAGAAGAACCTGTGGTAAAAATTCAAGGAGGACCTGGAACCGTGGGGAGGATTCAGGAGACACGGTCGGAGATGGGACAAAGACTGGCTGAAGATCACCGGAGAAGCTGCAGCCGACAGGTCCAAGTGGTCGTCGGAAGTCATCCCAAGATCCTTTGGTGCCGGGCAGGACAGTTCATCGTCTGGTTCCCGCCAAAAATAAAAAGTAAGTAAGTAATCTCGCTCTCCGTCTCTGCTCAATTATATCAAACGTCTGGCTGCTAATCCACTCATTCTTGTTTCGTGGCTTCGAGCCGACAACATCGGTAGCTGCTCTGAGAACATTGTCTTTGAAAGTGGTCCATGCTGACTCGCTATCTGAACACAGCTGGAGAGCCTCGAAGCGGTTAGAGACTTCAACCGTATACCGCTCACGAACCGAGGGATCTTGCTTCAGTCGAGAGGTGTCTACCTTCTTGGTGGATGAGGAGTTGCCCTTATTGACCCTCAGACAGAGTTGTATCCTTGCAGAGACGAGACGATGGTCGGCATTGCCGAGCTCGGCACCTCTGTATGAGCGGCAGTTCGGGACAGACAAAAGCCAGTGTCGTCGAACAATGATGTAGTCAAGCATCTTTTTGGTCCTGCCATCATTGCTCTACCATGTGTACTTTGCAATGTCTTTTCTCACAAACCAGGTCTGTTTGACTGCTAGAGTGTGGGTGATGCAGCAACTGAGCAGCCGCTCACCATTATCATTCAGAGCGTCAACTGTCACAGGTCCAACAGCAGGATCGTACAGACCAGAGCTGTTAGCCACACCAGCGTTAAAATCTCCTAGGACTAGGAGGTAATCGTGTGGAGGTACGGAGGAGAGCTCGGAGGACAGTAGTGCATAGAAGTCGTCCTTATCTTCATCTTGGGCCTCGTTTGTCGGTGCATAGCAGGTAAGAACAGTTATCTTCCCGTGCTTGCCCTCAATTCTCGCTCTCAGTATACGTGACGAGATAGGCGTAAATGACAATAAGGCTTTCCGAGCAAAATTGTTGAGAACAAGGCCAACTCCCCCTCTTCTTTAAGGTCCACCAGACCAAAGCAGTGTCCGCCCTTCTCCAATATCTTCTTCGCCGGTTCCCGTAAGGTGAGTTTCTGTTATTCCTGCGATCGTCACTTTGTATCTTCTTAGTTCTTTTGCTAAAAGAAGCTTAGAACCAGGCTGGTTCAGCGTCAGGACATTCCAGGTCGCGACATTAATGCCACCTTGATCAACGATGCTCAAAGGGGTACGTCCTTGGGCAGGCATTGGTCCAATTGGGAGAGTAGGTTGGGCATCCGAGGCTGTATATTCAGTTCCATTCGTAGCAAGTAATTTCAGGAGGAGGGTTGCTAGCCCACCCGTCCCTAGTTGCATTTAGTTCTCCGGTGGCTAGCCGGATATCCAGAGGTACGTGAAGTCAGCTCTGTATACGCCATGAATGCATGAGAGCAGACTTTGGACGAGCACCATTACCTCCAATTAATGTATATTTCATGTATAAGAAATGTCCCTAGTTTCGTTGAGAAACCGAATGATCAAACTATAGTAGGTAAACTGACTTAGCCAGTTTTGCAACCCTTTTGCACTTTCATTATTTTGCTATAATTTACAATGATCGCACTTGCCTTTGAAATTTGCAAGCATACCATAGGCTTTCCATCTGTGTAGCAGTTCGAAACGTAACTTAACAGGGTCCACCTTTTCTTTAACTATTTTTGTTTCAACTGACTTACCGTCGTCAACTACAGCTTACCTTGGTTGCCGTGCAAGGTAAGTCATAGTAAAAACTGGTGTAGACATACATATTAAAAAAAGCTACAAGTTAGGTTTAAATTGGTAGGTATTTAGCAATTTGCTTTCTTGTGTTACAATTTGTATTCTTGTGAGTTGAATCAAAATCTATCCAGTTAAAACAACAAGCTACCATAACCAAATTGCACACCAACTCATGACGTCACTTACCCTGGTAACTAAATTTCCGAGGTGAAGGTTGAGACAGCCCGTTAATTATAATTCCAGCAGATGCCCTGAGATACAAAAAAAATGTGAAAATGCTTTAGAGAGAAAATAGCTAGAGTATCTTGATTTCTTCTCTTTTTTTATTCAAAAAACTGACATTGTGATATTCCCAGAAATGAAACAACCATACTTATTTCTGAACAAATTTGTATACGGAATTTGTTGAGATTTCTGTTTTAAATAGCATTCCGCTTAAGTATTTTTCTCTAGCCCGTATTGTTAAAGTTATTTTTTATTTAGACATCTAAGATACAGTAAGCTTTTTTGCTTGTCGTTCCCATTGCAAAAATTATTCTACTCCTATATTTAAATAGAGTCAAGTTTTTTTTTGTAAAATGGCTGAAATTATCCAAGGGAGGCAAAAATCAAAAATACTAGACCCCATATCTTGCAACAGTTGAACGGGGGCAAAACTTAAAATCACGAGCAAATTATAGTCAATTTACAGTGGCCGATCAAGCCCATGAGACTAACAACGGAAAAGCAATGTGAAACCTTTTTTTCATATGTTTGTACAACTCTATTTTGAATGAAGACAAGGCCGTATACTGAAATCTGTTTGAGATGATAGGGGTAACAGAATATTACTTTACAAGTTTTTAACGCTAAGGAAAGCCAATATACTTCCAAAAGCAAACCCCCTACCAACATAATTTAAGAATTTTCCCCGCAGCTTCACTCTTATTCTTTTTTAAAAATTCTATTTGCCTATCGCCTTTTTCTAAAATATATTTTCTCGAATACTGTTTCCCAAATGTCTAGACTCAATTAATATTGAATCTAAGCCTCAGAAATGGGCAATAAAACTGGGAAAAAGTCATTCGGTGGCTAATGGCCAAGCCCCAGCCGATTGAAGCAAAGATCATCTGTAATAACCGAAAGCCTGAGCTGTCGAGTGGAGAAACAAAACGTGCATGAAGCAGACTTTTCTGAAAAGTACTTGTTTTAAAGTTACACTCAAAACCATCCTATTATATTTACATTCTTTTGAGGTGAGTCGAATTTTTCGATCACTATGGTCATTGTCACAGGAAAGCAAATTTCTAATTTGGCTAGCTAATCTGTTGCGAGGGAGACCTTATTCGTTTTTGAAGCGCCACCCTCGGAGAGAAAAAGAACTACTCGTGGCAGCCATGTTGTTGGTAAAAATCGCTCATCTCTAATAGGAATAAAGAAGAAAATAACAACAAATGTCTACTTTTTGTGGTCTTTTTCGAGTCTCATCAATGGGAGGACCATACTGTTGTGTTCCCTTGTGCAAAGAATCTTGGAAAAAATCCCGAGACCTAAAACTACCTGACAGAGTGAGTAAAAACAGCTTCTTTTAGCCTTTAGCCCTAACATAGCATTTTCAGCTCCAAAGCCTGGTGAAGTATTTGGTGAGTTATAGGTTATAAAAAGCCTGATTGACTTGTAAATAAGTCAAATGAACTATAAAAAGTAGCCTAGACTGTAATTTAACCTTGGGTTGGTAATACTAGTGGTTAAAAGGGCTATCTACATGGTATTGCCTGATAAGTTTGTTTAGGCCTATGCTATGCAGACAATGCACCTCCTTCCTAAGGGTTCAGACATGGTCCTGAACTATATAGGCCATTTTTTATTGTTCCTTTGCTAATACAGGTTTGCTGTACCCATAAAAATCACTGTAGGCTGTAAGGGATTTCAAAGAAGTTATTGAATAAGTATTTTTTTAAATGTGTTTAACCTTGGGTTGGTAATACTAGTAGTTAAAAGGGCTATCTTTGTGGTATTGCCTGATAAGCTTGTTTAGGCCTATGCTGTGCAGGCAATGCACCCTCTCCTAGTGGTTCCAAATATGGTCCTGGACTATATAGGAACTTCAAAGGAATTGTTGAATAAATATTATTTAAGACGTAGATAAATATGAAGAAAACTATGGTAATGTAATTAATAAAGTGTATTACACTTTATAAAGGAAGACTGTTATGGTCTTATTGTTTTCTTTTTGTAGGCCTACCCATTATATATCTGATAGACAATCAGAGGTAAATTTTCAGCAGTTCATATTATTGACTTACAAATAAAGTAAACATACTACTTGATGCCCTTTTTATGCTCTTAACAAATATAATGATCATTTTTGTCAAAATGAATCTTACCCCCATCCCTAGGCTATATATACCAATTCAGGGTATATATTTGCACATTGGGGGGGGTAGATTTTAAACTTACGTCTCATTTGTATCATAAATAAACTTTACCCCCACTGCCCTAATGTGCAAATATATACCCTGAATTAGTATATATAGAGGTGGGGGTAAAATTCATTTCTGAAAAAAATTATTGTTATATTTGGAAAGAGCATAAAAAAGGCATCATGTAGTATGTTTACTTTATATGTAAGTCAATGATATGAACTGTCAAAAATTTACCCAATCAGAATTAGAGGGGTATTGTCTGGGTGACAACTATCATGCTGAGAAAGTATAAATTCAGGAATCTAAAAGTTCCAGTTGTATTGACATGTTTCAGGATTTAGTTGTAATAGCACTTTTTCTTACATTTAGAAACAGTAACAAAGGGGGAATAATTGATAAATTTCTTTTTTTTAACCTTGTTCCCATCAGGGGCATAGCTCCAGCATTTGATAAAATTCTACTTAAGCTACTTTTGGCTATCTTGGAAAGGGGATAGGTTAGGAAAATGAAACCGGTAAAATTCTACTTTAGCTACTTTTGGCTATCTTGGATAGGGGTTAGGTTAGGAAAAAGAAACTCTCAGGGATGGGTCTACAGGCTTAAATGTGTCCTGGGAAGGTATTATGAAGTACCTACCTCCACTCCTCCCTCTAGAGGGTCCTGACCTTTGATGACCTTTAAAAATCTGTGTGTTATAAAAGTGAAACCTTGCAAAATAGATCTTCTGCCTAAATGAAGTACAACAAAGATTTTTTTAGCTTCACAACTTTGCTCAATCCCAAGTTATAAGGTCTTAAAGTTATGCAAATACATTTCCTAAATTTTGAAAAAAAAAAACCCATGGCTTAAAATTCTACTCAAATAACAAAAATTGCATTTTCAGAACTAAAGCCAGAGAAAAAGAAACTGATAACTAAAAATTAAGGTAAAATGTTGACTTGTCTAAAGTTCAATAAGTATAGACCTGTCATGTAGGCAAATTTCAGGACCCTCTAGAGAGAGAAGGAGTAAAGGTAGGTACTCCAAAATACCATCCTGGGACTTACTTCAGCCTGTAGATCCATCCTTCAAAATTTCATTTTCCGAACCTAACTCCTTTCCAAGATAGCCAAAAGTAGCTAAAGTAGAATTTTATTCCAGCAATTTATTGGGGGGGGGGGCAAAAAGTCCATATTCATGGGCTATATTATATTTTATTTTGTCCAATTTATTGGAAAAAACTATGGTAATATAGGCTAATCATTAAAGTGTATTGTACTTTATAAAGGAAGGATGTTATGGTCTTAGTGTTTTCTTTTTTCCCCTGCCATCCTCAAACAACACCACTGGTTTTCATCCCAAAGAAAAATTAATAGTAAAATTCTAGTTTAACTGCTTGTTGCTGTCTTGGAAAGGGGTTAGGCAAATGAAACCTTCAGTTATGAATCCAGGGCCAAAAACACAATCTGAGAAGGTATTACTAAGCTTCCACGTTAACCCTCTTCTGATTTCCAAGTCTTAGAAATTTGCCTACTTGGCAGGTTATACCTATTGAAATTTTGACAAAACAACATATTACCTTAATTGTCAGTCATCAGTTTCTTTTTCTGTGGTTTTATTCTGAAAATGCAATTCTTATTATTTGAGTAGAATTTTAAGCCATATCAATGGGTTTTTTCTAAATTTAGGAAATATATTTGCAGATCTTTGAAACCTCATGAATTGGATTGAGTAAAGTTGTGAAGCGGAAAATAGTTTTCTTGTACTTAATTAAAGCAGAAGATCTGTTTTGCAAGGTTTCAGTGTCAGATCACAAAGATTTTGAAAGGTCATCAAAGGTCACTGCTCTCTAGAGGGGGAAGGAGTGGAGGCAGGTACTTCAAAATACCTTCCTATGACATACTTTAGTCTACCTGTCCCTTAAGTAAAATGTTGTTTTGTTGAAATTTCAAATGGTATAGACCATAGACCTGTCAAGCAGGCAAATTTCTAAGACTTAGAAATCATAAGATGGTTAATGTGGAAGCTTGGTAATACCTTCCCAAAGTATGGTTTTGGCCCTGGATTCATAACTGAAAGTTTCATTTTCCTAACCTAACCCCTTTTCAAGATAGCAAAAAGTGTAAACAATTTACTTACATTTCTGTCAGTTAGCAGTGTAAAACCTCTTAAGAAAACTGAAAGATAAATTCTCCCCTTGAATGTTCCTGAAAATGAATGGAAGCTTTAGCCTTAAGGAACAATGGTAGATTAGCCTCCTCTCTATAATGCCAAGCATTAACAGTGCTAATACCAATTTCATGTCGTGTATCATAAAGCAATTAATGTTTACATTTCACAGCAATTATGAACTCCAGTATTTTTGTTGGGGAGGGGGGACAAGAGGGGTCTATATCCAGATAGTCAAGGGGCATGGGATATATAATATTTGTTTCTCCACATTATTGGGGGGTGGCTGCCCCCCCCCCCCCAAACAACACCCCTGATTATGAATTAACTTTTTGATTTTCAGAATGGAATGATTCAGAGCTACTTGTTTTGCTTCACATCTCTATTTAACTTTGATAGTAACTTCAATTTGAAGCTTTATCCTTTTTATCATTTCACTCTGTGCAATTTACTGGTGTTTCAATACATGCTCTTCTACTAAACAACTGTGTATCTTAGCTAGATATATTTGAAATCTACCTTCCTTTCATAGTAAGCAAATTTGTTCTCTATGAAATAGAATTGAAAAGCATCAGGGTTAAGCATTTCAATCCACCTCTGTTCATTTTAAAAAGGAATAGTGCCAGTTGCAGCCATATTTATCATTTCTGGTGCTTGTACCCTATTTTGGTTTTGTTGTGGGAGGGGGATTATTTGATTGATGTGAGGGAGTTACAACGTATTCTAAATTACCCAGTTGACATTGTAAGATAAAAGAGTACCACAATTGAGTGTTTGATTCACTCATCTATCTAATTGAATGCTGATGGGTTCTGATGAAGTTGTGTTACCTTTATCTTACAATATTACTTATAAATCAAAAGAGGAGAATTTGAAAGTATCTTTTTCTTCTTTACATTAGTTACCTAAATTTACACTTCAGAGCAAATTAAGATCCATCTTGATCTGTGAATTGCTCTAAAAAATTGCTCTAAAAATTGCTCCATTTTTTCTAAAAAAAGTTCTTTCACGTTCTTTGTATAATTTGGGCAAAGATGTGAATTGGTTTTGAAAAATTACGTTTTTAGTATCTAAATCAAAAAAGAAAACCGAAGGGAAGTTTTTGTCCCCTCCCGAATTTTCTTGAATTGGCTGTGCTGTAATTTTCTAATTTTATGAAGCTTTTCTCATCTACCCACCAAACCTCCTGTGCTTTATTGAGATTATATTCTTTGGTAACGATCATACTATTTTGACGACCACTGGATGGCGAAGATTGCTAATGAATTGTCCTGTCAGTGCCACAAAGCTTAAAAGTCTCTTTATTACAAAAAACAAAAAAAAATCCTCAGGAGCAATGTGCCGATGAAATTCCTTAGGGGGGCATTTGCCCCTTCTTGCCCCCTAGTTACGCCACTGCATTCACCTATTTACGGTAGTTTGAAATCCCTACAAATTTGACCCTTGTAGACTCACCAGACAGTCCCTTCAAATCCCTGTCATCAAAATCCCATTTTAACGGAATGAAAAAAATTATATTTCTGAAAAACCCAGAGGTATCCATACTTTTTACCCTTCACCCTTTGGTTGTCACTGGACTTGCATGGTCGGTGAGCAGAGCAAGAACACTACTACAATCAAGAGTCAATGATCCAGTCAGAGTTTTCACAATCCTCAGGGGCTATCACTTCCTACCCTTCAATGCGGAATATGTTCCAGGTCAAAAATTAGTTTTCCTCCCCCTGGAGAGGATTCAAGCTTGCAGTTCTATTTTTAATTAACTGATTTGGGATACAAAGGCTACTTGAGAGATTTTGGGAAGTGATAAGCCCTGAGGATTGTGGAAAATCTGACCGCTCATCAGCCCTTGTTACAACTATCATTCTAATAGTGGAATTATATTTCAGGTTTCCTTTCACAAGCTTCCAGTGATAAGGATCTGAGAAAGGAGTGGCTTGTGAAGATTCGAAGAGATGAGGTCCCTTGTTCCAAATCTCAGATGCCTACACTAGAGTATGTTCTAGACATTTCAACACTGAGGACTTCTATGCTGGTTTTGCATCCCGAAGAAGAGAACTCAAACCAGGATCTATCCCAAGTATTTTTCCTTGGACAAATGAATCATTGTTCAGGCGAAAAGATCCTAAAGAAAGACAAGTTAGTGAGAAACATCACAAAGGCCGGAAAAAACACAGTGCTGAGATTACTCAAGTTGAAGATGTGTCTGCAAGTGGGCTACTGCACACTATAACAAGCGAGGAACTTTTTGGAAGTGGTGAAGGCGAGGAACCTTGTGAAATTGGTGAAATAACTAGCTCAGGGAATGTTAGCAGTACCAGCGATAATGTGACTGTCAGTTTATTATCAAGAGTTAGAGAACTAGAAGCAAAGGCAAGGTATATGCAAATTGAACTGCAAGATAAAAAGAAATAGATGGAAAAACTGCAGCACATTAATATGGACATAAAAACAAACTCGTTGCCTCTGATCAAGCTTTGAAAGATGGTACATTTACTTATGCTAACGTGAAAAAGGATAACAAACTACTGCAGTTCTATACTGGGTTCACCTGTTCATCTGACTTTGAGTCTTTTTTTGAATTCATCAACAGTGGTGAAAATGTGAGACTCACTGAAGCTCATGTGAGAGATCCCGAAGGTTCAGCTAAGAGACGCAACAGAAAGCTCTCTGGTCGTGATCAGTTGCTTCTTGTCCTTTGCAAGGCTAAAAGTGGGATTATACGAACAAGACCTGGCATTCCGTTTTCAATTAGTCAGGGGACCGTTAGCAAAATCCTTGTGAGCTGGATCAATTTCTTATATATACAGTTGGGAAGACTTGTTCTCTGGCCGTCAAGACAATATGTCGACAGAAATATGCCAGATGACTTTAAAGCTGAATATCCCCACAACTCGTGTTGTGATCGACGCAACTGAAATTCAGTGTCAAGTTCCTTCGTCATTCCTAAATAAAACTGTGTCTTATTCGTCATACAAAAGTCGGCAGACTAAAAAGGTCTCATTGGCATTGCCCCAAACGGCATTGTGACGTTTGTATCTGAGTTGTACGACGGGTCCATCTCTGATGTAGAACTTGCCAAAAGATATGGAATCCTGAAGATGCCATATGATGATGGTGATAGTATAATGGCTGATAAGGGTTTCCGCATACAGACTGACTTGCCTTCTTGCGTAAGCCTAAATATTCCCCCGTTTCTTCAAAATGCTGGGCAATTTGCAGCTTCTGATGTGATTGAAACACAGAAGATTGCCGCCTCCGAATACATGTTGAGAGACTCATAATGCGAATTAAGTGCTATGGGATCTTAAGAGAAACAATCCCAGTTAACCTTGTCCCAGTTCTGAATCAGATGTGGACTGTTTGTGCCATAATGACAGTCTTTATGAACCCCATCATCAGCTCTTCAGGTGAATAAGAGATACCAAGTGAAGAATAGTTATTTTTTTCCTTTTAGTCTACTTTTATTTGAAGCATATGCCGATCCCATGCTTAAGTATATTGAAGGGTAAATAAAAGGAATTGAAATAGAGGATACACAAATAAAAGTTCAAAGTTTTTTTTATTATCTAACAGTATTTACAGAAACAGAAGATTTTGTAAAAGCAACTAATACAACCAAATCTTATTGTAAAATTATTTGAAAAAAAAACTACGTTTTCTAAAGATTTAAAGAGGCTGAGTCACAAGTTCGAACCGTAAAACGTACAGGGATTAGGAGGTGTAGTTGGGGGGCTGCCGCCCTCCAAACCCCCGCTTCCGTATATGAAAGGGGCTGTGCTCTCCTCAACGCCTCGCTCTTTACGCTAAAGTTTGTCTTTCTCACAACTCTTTTTTAAACAATAAAAAACTTTGGCGTAAAGAGCGAGGCGTTGAGGAGAGCACAACCCCTTTCATATACGGAAGAGGGGGTTTGGGGGGTGGCAGCCCCCAACTGCACCTCCTAATCCCTGCACGTTTTAAGGTTCAAACTTGTGACTCAGCCTCTTTAACTCTTTAGAAAACGTAGTTTTTTCAAATATTTTCTGCACGTTTTTGTACAGTTTATTATTATTATTGCTTGACTAACTGTTAGCTGATCTTTTCAGGAGTTAAAGATGGGGGTCTGCCGCCTCCCAAACCTCCCGCTTTTGAAGATTCTTGTGTTAAGGCTTTTAATTCCTGAATACTCAAATCAAATGCACAGTAAGATTTTCTTTTTTCAACTTTTCTTCGAGCATGTGGGTATACGGCATGTTATCAAAGCAGTGGAGACTTACCTGTAACCTGAAGGCCGACTGTGATATTCTTCTGGAGACGCCTGTTGAGCCGAAGGATTTAATAGATTGGATTTAAAAAAGAAACTGAGTTTCTTTTTTAAACTTTAAATTCAGTATATAAAAAATTTTCTCTCACAGGGAATCGAACCCGGATCTTCCGCCTGACAGTCAGGAACAGCGACCATTGTACCACAGAGACACTAGTTTATATTGTTTTAGTCTCTCGTATCTATTTTTGACCCAAGCAAATCCCCACAAAACTTGATATTTGGTTTTTGAAAATAGGGAAGGAAGGATCGGATTGAGCTGAAATTTTGAGGATAAGCTCCCAGGCCCCAGCAAAGCTTATCCTCTAAATTTCAACCCAATCGGACAACGTTAAAGAGGGGTTGTGGTGGGAAAAATTAACATGGGCTCTTATAGGAAAACGAGGTTTTTCGTAAATATAATTCGGGGGATAATTTTTTCGGTCTGAAAATATCAAAAGGCCCTAACAGGTCGAATTCCGCTTCGAATGAGTCCTCATTCACCCGGATCCGTTGCCAACTGTGGCCTGTAGGCGTGGCTGATAAAAAAAGAGAAATGAACTTTAAGTGGCTATATTTGTTTTTTGGAAAACAGGGAAGGAGTGATCGGATTGAGCTGAAATTTCGAGGATAAGCTCCCGGGCCCTAGGAAAGCTTAACCTCTTAATTTCAGCCCAATCGGACAACGTTAAAGGGGGGCTGTGGTCGGAGGGTCGAAACTTCCAGCCCACTTTTACCCATGAAGATAAAGTCAGAGGGGGTGAAATTTTGCACGTTTCTTAGTTGGAGCTTGGGCTACAAAATGCGATCACTGCTGTCTCTCTGCGACCGCTAGGACCGGAAATCGCTTAACATTGTGGTGGGTCTCCTCTTTAGAGGCACAAGTGTGCCTCCTTGATTTTCAAGGTAGAAATAAATAAAGCAAAATCTGAGAGTTCAAGCCTCAGAGATGAGGATAGAGATTTCGTGCATGGTGTACCAACCAAAGAAGAAACCAAAGTACTTGGAACAGTTTTCAACAACAGTTGGAAGAAAACGCAGAAATTAAATTGGAATGAAATTAGAAGCATTGTAAAAAAAGGCAATTTCTTATGGAAACAACTGAAGTCTAACTATACACCAGAAGGCTCCGTATGTAATTATTTCTGTATGCCCTATAATATGGTATTCTGCAACAGTTTCTCTACCGAATAAAACAACATTAAAGGAAATAACAAGAATAATTTATCAATTTGTATGGAAAATAAAGTTACCCAGCCAAATTAAAGAAAACGGATTTGACTAGTGGCCAAATTTTTGATGAAAGAAAGGTTTTAGTTAGTTTTTTTTTATATATATATATATATATAGGTTAAAAAAAAGAATGCTTTTATTCGCAGGAACTCATAATCACATAAATCAAAGGAAATCTGAATCACAAAAATCAAAGGAACTCAAAATACATTACTTCGACATTTCCGAAGTGTTGCTTCTGCAACATGGACTGTTACTGAAACTTGAGCGTCAACCAATCAGCGTCGCGAAACTCAACTGAAACGTTTTCGCAAAGAAATTTTTTCAGTAACTGGTGCCTGTGAGGGGTTCTCTTTCATGGTTTCTGAATACGTCGAAAAGGTTTATCACATTAATCAAAAGACCTCAAATTACAGAAGCTCAGACAAGTATTCCAGATAATGTTGGAAATAGAAATCAGTCAGAGTTTTGACTTCATTTTCCCAAAAACATTATCAAAAGGTATCCTTTGTATTATTATAACATTTTTTGTCCATAATACAAAGTCACACCATGATAGTCCAGTAATGCCAAGTTGCCCTTGGATCTGATAATAATAGTGGTGGTCTTTTCTCAAGCATGTGAGGCATGGGCATTCAGCTAAAAACTGTTCCTCAGTTTTGTCTCGAAGACTATATGGGCACTTGACTTCAATAATGCCATGTGGGTCTCTTTCGCATGGGTCAAACACACGTCTATCAGGAGACGTGGCAAGCCAGTACTCAGCTGGTATCACAATCCCACAGTCCATAACCACAACATCCCTTCCTCTTTTTTTCATATTTTTTTGTAAATTCAAACAGCAGTTGCTTCATGCATCCTGCCCCACTTTACAGCTGGGTTTCTATCCAAATTTCGATCTGCAAAGTTAGACGAAACTGATTTTTTGCTCCAAGGAGTAACCCTTTTCACCACCAAACTGAATTTGCTGGAAGTAAGTCGAAACTTACGTGCACGGAACCACGTTTCACTTTCAGCCTGTCTGCGAGAATTTTTTCAATTTCTTTGGCTTCTGATGCTGATACTCTTAA
>CM051259.1:39707163-39913964 GCA_027921565.1 Artemia sinica | reverse complement strand
TTTCTAAACTATTATATATTCATCTTATTTTATTTTATTTCATAAGCATTAACCAAACTAGCACTATATAAAAGAGTCCGTTTAGTACAGGAGTACTGATGCTTTTTTATGTTTTTTCATTATTCATATAAAATACCTTTGGGCCCCTTTAAGGGCTCAAAATGCAATTAACCCCAGAAGCAATTCTTGAATTATGAAAGAGCACAAAAAAGGCATCAAATGATGTTTTCAATTTCATCTTAGCTAAATTATATGGCCCACTACAAATCTGCCAAAATACCTTCATAGGCACATTTTTAGTCCTGGATTCATTTCTGAAAGTTTCATTCATGTAACTCTACTAATTTCAAGGTTAATAAAAAGTCCCTAAAGTAGAATTTTACTAGGGCAGTATAATTCCATGTAAGAGGCTTTTTGTCATCTTTAAAAGTAGTTCATTTAGGTGACTATGGCTTTTACAATTAGAAAGAGCATTATCACTCTTAGAAAGCATATTTAATTGTATTTTTACTATCTGATTTTGGTAAAATTTCAGATGAAGGTTTTTTCTAATCTAGCTTTGCAAGTAGTTAAGTTAGGTAACTGAAACTTTCAGAAATGAATCCAAAGCATAAAGTGCATAAGCTAGAATCTCTTAAATAAAAGACAGGTTTATTTTTGAATAAAATATGCCAAAAAGATTTTGTGTTAATTTTAGATTGTTAATCTCTATGTCTTTAGGCTTCACTGTCATATTTAAAAAGCACATTGAATTGTACATTTTACTTTTCTAATCTGAGTTTAGAAACGTTTTAGACAGAAGTATTTTTCTAGTCTACCTTTTCAAGTAGTTTAGTTAGGCAATTGAAACTTTCAGGAATCAATCTAAAGCCTAAAGTGTACTGAGGGAAGGGGATGTGAAGTTAGAATCTCTTAAATTAAAGGCAGGTTTGTTCCTGGCTAGACTTTGCCAAAAAACATTTTGTCTTAATTTCAGATGATTAATCTCAGTCTTTTGGCTCTATGTTTTGTAAGGGTAAGAGTTTAGTTTATGGTTTCCTGTAAGCAATATACTATAAAACAATTAAGAGCTGTCAGTTTGACTAGTATGGTTATAAAGCTTATTAAAGACAAAATTAACAGTTCTGTCCTCACTCATCTTGAAGTACATAAACTTTTAATCCTATTATGCTCCTATTATGGTTCCTATTAAGATCCTATTATGGTGATCATGGGTGAACATCTAATTTTAGTAAAAGTTGCAATTGGAAAGCAAAACAATGATATTAGATATATTCTACAGATACTAATGGATATAGAATTTGAATAAACAGGAGGGCAGATGTTTTGTCTTTGTGAATAAATATTTCCAAAGTCATAGTTTTGGGAATTCCACTGTTTTGTGTTCCTGCTAGGGGACTAAGTTGAAACTTTTGAATTTTGTTGAAGGAGGGGGAGGTCAAAAGGCGTATTCAATCATCACAAAAAAAACTAAGTGCTTCTGAGACTTCAGGAAGAGAAGATCTGCTGATACCAACTTAATATACACCTATTATCTCACCTTAAATTTTATTACCAGTGAGATAAGGTGGTGATGTCCTCCTGTAGTTTGCCGGTGGTAGTGGGTCAGCTTCAGGTGATGGTTGAGTCCCCGTTCAGCTTCCAATGGTCCAATCTTTGTTGACTCCAGCTTTGAATAAGTCTTGACTGGCTGCCTAGACCATCTTCTCTGTCAACTCATGCCACTGTGGCACACCTCTAACAGAAAAAATGTGTTGCTGCTCTTTTTTTTGGGACCAAGGCAGCTGGATTTTTCTGCTGTTGCCTTCAGTAGAGCTCAAGAGAGAAGAGGTAAATAAATCCTTTATTACCCAGGAGGTCAGCAGCTTCTTGGTCAGGATTACATTACTCTTCTTTTGTCAAGATGGGAAACAGCTGGGCTTGTAGGCACTGTTCACACAGAGTAGGATGTAGGCTGCAGACAAGTTTTGTTGCCTTTCTCTGGACATTTTCTAGGGGCCCAGTATCCACTTATATGGCAGGAATACTACAACCATTCATAACTCAAGGTAAGGGCAGACAAGGACATACAGTTTCTTTACCATGCATGATTTTCTTGTGCTGAATGTGGACCTAATAAGCCGCAGGGCTTGGTTTGCTTTAGCAGCCTGGGGTTGTATATGTCTATGAAATTTTAGCTTGTTTTTAATTATAACTCTAAGGTACTTCTCTTCAGTTACTTCTTCTAGCTGCTCATCTGTAATATAATTTGTGTGGTGTGAGTTATTGTTTCCAAGATGCAGAACTGTAGATTTTGAACTGTTAAACAGCAAGGCCCAAGTGGTGGACCATGTTGCTAATCTGACTAATTCTATTGTTGTATCTTGAAAATCTCCTCTCTAGTCTCAACAGCATCAAATAGTTTAGAATTGTCACCATATAAGGTAAGTGGGTTGTTCAAATTAGTAGTATAATCATTTATATGCATGCAGAACAAAGTTGGTCTGACATTAGTTCCTTGTGGGACACCACTGACAATAGGAAATAGAGTTGTGTAAGCAGTGTTGGTATCAGCATCACACATCAGAACCTTCTGAACCCCTCCAGATAAAAAAGCATGAATTCATAGCTCTACTTCCTCCACTGCTTGAAAGACTCAATTTGAGATTCAGGTGTGAGTGATCTACTTTATCTAGTCCTTTGCCTGATCAAGTAGGAGAATGTCAATTGGCTTACTGGTTTCGAAAAGTTTAGTAACAGTGTCATAATAAGGAATAAAGTTTTATCAACTTACCTGCCTTTAAAAAAACGTGTTGGCTATCAATAAATAGTTATTATTCTCAAAAAAAGGTCACAACAAGACCTTCCATGATTTGACAAATCACTGAGGTAATTGGTCTGTAATTTTAAACACAATCCCTGTTTCCTTTCTTGAAGATTGGTTTGGTGTATGCTTGCTTCCAGTTTTGGGGTACCTCTTTCATTTCGCTTGATCTGCCAAAGATAGAAGTTACAGCATCAGATGTGTTCTGGGTTGTTTCTTCAAGAAGCCATGGGTAAAGTTTATCAAGACCAGCTGCTTTGTTTGCATCAAGCTTTTTTAGTCTTTTGAAAATGTCATTAGGGATAAAGGGACCAGGTAGCATCTGGGAGGTCACTGCCACAATGGTAACGTTAAGAGGAGGAGGGGATCTAGTGCTTATTTAAGAATACATGGATTTTAGGTCCCAAAAATTGGTTGCACATTATAAAGTGTTTTGCAAATAAATATTCTAAAGAGGGAATGCCTCTTAGTGTCTTCCCTAATTATGCAGGCATAGATAATTATTGTTTTTTTGTTTTTTTTTTTTAAGGAATATCAAGTCATACAAGACTGAATGTACTTCACTAGTGTAAAATGGATAAATCTCCATGTTTCAAGAATGGTTTGATAAAAGAATTCTTCAGTGCTGTGAAAGTTTGCTGTGACCATTATGGATCTCGTTCTCATTTAGCCACTGAAGCAGATGCCACTATTAAACGTCTTCTTGACATATTAGAAGCTGTGTTGTCACATGGATTGAGAAGCCTAGAAATACCAGCTTCTTCCTCTCAGTCACTTTTCAGTCTAAGGTAATTTTGCTGCTCTGATTCTGTTTTTCAGAAAGAATGTAATTTGGTGCACAAAAATGATGCTGCTGAACAAAAAACATCTTGCTTGTTTTTACTGAATATTTGTAATGCTTTATTATTATTATTAATTAGGTATTTTTGAAGACCATTCTGCCTTTCCATGATGTAGAAATAACTGTTCAATAGAGACAAATTCTTTTATTTGACAGTGAAACAACAACAAAATCTCTGGATATTTGGGTCACATATAAAGTGGCTATCATTAGCATATAAACTAAAGTACTACCAATAAAATGTTGATATTTATACAAAACAACAAATTAATTACATATTGTTTAACGCTCTTATTTTCTTTAAAGCTGTTACAGATGCTAACCTGTTTGATTTTCCAGTTTCTGGTCCATTGACTTGATTTTCATGTGAAGATTCGCCATTAGGTAAACAAAGGTCAGTGGTATTGAGAGACACAAAATTGATTATATTTGATTGTAGTAAATTATCATAAATTGAATTTATGTCAAATTCACCTGCATCTCTGTTCAAAGCCTGATTTTAATTAAGATTTGTTTATTTTCAGCAGTTTCCCTAAAAACTTGTTTTAAACCCTGGTCCCTAGAAATCAGAGTGACAGTTTTGAACATAATAAAACAGTCCAGGAAATTAAATATGTGTTCAGACAAAACTGATGTGAAAATTTCAGCTTTGGATTTTTGCTTCAGAGACAACTGTGGAGAAGGATATTTTTTGTACTTTACCATATGTTCCTGGGGTGAGTGAAAAACTAAAAAGAATTTTACAAAGTAATGGTTTAAAGGTAGTTTTAAAAAGTAGTAATATTTTATGTAGTTTTCTGAATTCTGGAAAGGATCAAACTTCAGTGGAGTATCAAAGTGGAGTCTATCAGATCCCATGTACTTGCAAAAGCTCATATGTAGGACATGCTCACCAGAATTTAAAAATTATATTTCTACAACATTAAGAATCTATTTTGTCAATGCTAAAGCAGAAACCCAAACCTAATAATTTCACATCAGCTCTATCTGAAGACATTTTAATTTCTCGGACCACTTTATTACGTTCAAAAATGCCTCTATGATTTCAAGGGACCAGAGTTTAAAACAAGTTTTTAGGGAAACAATTGAAATTAAAAAAAAATCTTTTTCTTTCTAAAATCTGCTATGAACAGACATGTAGGTGAAATTGGCTTAAGTTCAATTTATGATAATTTACTACAGTCAAGTTTAATCAATTTACTTTCTCTAAATACTGTTGACCTTTGTTTACCTGATAATGAATCTTCACAAAAGAATCAAGTCAATGGACCAGAAACTGGGAAATCAAACAGATTAGCATTTGTAACTGCTTTGAAGAAAATGAGAGTGTTAAACAATACGTAGTTAATTTATTGTTTTGTATAAATGTTGGTGTTTTATAAGTATTATTTTAATTTGTCTGCTGATGACAGCTACTTTATATGTGACCAAAATATCTAGGTGTTTTTTTGTTGTTTCATTGTCAAATAAAAGAATTTCTCCCTATTGAAGTGTCATTTGTGTATTATTGCTATAAATATAAATTAATACAGGGCATTCAAAAAACATGTGGAATTTCAGTCATCAATATTATCATAATACAATATGAAATATTCTTCAAACGAAATAAGCCAAAATAATCAGCAATTAATATTAAATATAATGCAAATATTAAAATTTTATTTATTTGAAGTGAGTACTTTTGTTCTTGTTTTTTAATCTGTTTTTGTTGGTTGGAATTTTACTGTTTTTTTTTAGCGCCAATTACCCTTCCAGAAGACTGAATTACGGTAAACCCTTATTTTAACCATATATAATTGTTTTTGAATTGAAAAAGGGCATTATTAAACAAATCATTCAAAGGAGAAAGGTTGAAGTATTTTCATACTAACGTGGTTGGGGGGGGGGGTCTACCTAACCTTGTTTGGTTTGAGGAATAAATTGGGGCTGACATTGCAATGCAGGTATGGTGAGGGTGACAGCTCCCTTCTTATTGAAACGATTACATCAATACTATGCACCTATCATCCCAGAAATGGGTAGGAGGGGCACCTCCGAGGAGAAATGTTTGTCATAAGCATTTTTCCCATTTGTTTTTATAGAAAAAAGAAAAAAAAAACAAAAAGGTTCAGTCCTAAGGCTTGGTATCGTTCTTTGTCTCCACTTAATGATGTAAATACATTCATTGTTTCTTCTGCTCTGTTTGAGTTTGCTTCAAAAGGTTAGTTTTTTTTGTTCTTTTATAAGCATCCATGCATCTGTGTAGCTGGACCTAGTTGATGACAGTTGAATTTGAAATAGTGAGGAATCTGTGTTGGGCTATTATGCCAGAAGAGACCCCGAGGAGAGAGAGCCAATGGGCCCTTCATTTCTTTTAGGGCTTGTATGGTATGTTTGGCTCAATTGTTGTCACAACATAGCTCTGAAGACGGCTTGGCGGAGGTCCTTGCCGAAATCACCTTTGGTAAAAAGTTGTTCTAAAGAAGTATGTTCCATACTAGAAGAAACGTAAGGAGGGACAAAGTACGTCGGGATGAGCATGGTCAAAACAGCCCTGTATAACTAAAGATAACTGACATAATTTGCTATTTTTATTAGTTACTGCTTAATCCTTGCAGGCAACCGCCAGAAGGTACTATTATCGGAGGCTCTAGTCAAACTGGAAAGCGACTAGCCTTTAAGAGTGCTTTACGCAAAATGAAATTCTGAAATGCCATTTAGACTTGTGTTTTTTATTCAGTTACCCTTTCACCGTTACTAGGAAAGGGTCGTCCAATTTTAGTTTGCTGTTTTTATTTTAAGGTTTGGTTTTTATATTTTTATCAGTTTTATTCTGTACTGAGGACGGTCAAGCGGAGGTCTTGACCGAAATATTTGTATAATTTTTCAATTTTTTCACTGGCTGTTAATTGTCCTCGTTTTCTTCCTTTCTTCGCGATTTTTTGTTTTATCATGATTAACCAGTGTTGTCTCAGAAATTATTTAAAACTATACTCTCCATCTTGTCTGGAAGCTATACTCTGGAGCAAGGAGGAATACAGGGGGGGGAGGGTTTGCCCCCCTCATAATTTTTTTTCCTTTTGTAAAAACGTAACAAAAATGCATACAAACAAATTTTCGATGCGGTTTTTAAAAGTTTTTTTTGGAAACCTATCCCCCAAACACAAATCCTGGATACACCCTTGCTCTAGAGTGACTTCGGATGAACATTTCTTCTCTTAATTGCATTGCAGGGATATTAAATCGGACTCTGTCCCAATGTCTCTTACGTCTTCTGAAACCTGCTGTGTCTTTAAGCTCTTTATTTGATTTTTTTTTACCAATGAGGTTAACACTTACAAGAATGGTCGTAGGGGGCGGGGGGGGTAACTAGAGACAAAGGTATTTAATAAGCTGTGTTGACAAAGAGGTATCTTCTAGTGTGATTTCTAATATTTTATAAAGGGTAAAATTACGTAACTCCTTCTCCCCCCCAGAGGCACCCTATTGCAGATGTATGTAAATAAAAAAAAACACATCTATATGTTTATTATCTTATTTTTAGTTCATCCTTTGAGCTATTGTTATCTATTTAAGACTTGGCCAGAACATATTAGGGATATAAATTTGAAATGAAGCACGTGACATTAAAACAAATATAAACATGTATGTGTTTGGGCTGATAAAGCAACAAGCACCCTCATAAGATTGTCCTCACCCTACGTTGTACAGTCCTCACTCTGCAAGTTGTTTTGAGAAAATACTATCTATTGTTAAATCCTGATATTTGGGTGCGTACAATTACTTTTTTTTTTAACCCTCCTTCCCAGAAAGACTCAACCCATTCTCCAGGAGTGTTTCTGTCTACGACAAACGGTATGAATATTTAATATATAAATGTATACAGCAGAAATGGCAGCTTTGCGTTGATGTGCTTAAAAAAATGATGATAACAATATAAATAGGAGATACTGAAACAAAAGGAAGTGTCTACAAATAAACTATTTTTCATTATTTTCTTTTTACCTTGGAAAGTTTTTTTTTAGCTTGTGCTCATAATAGACCTTTCAATAATACCTTACTCAGATTGACACAGACCTTCTAAAAGAAGCTGAAAATTCGCAAATGGTTTTAAAATTTAACATAAACTGATGAAAGATTACGCTAACAGGAATGTGTAAATACTGAAAAATTCTGACGAAGAGAGTGAAATAGAAATAATTTACTTAGTTTTTGTTAACTGTGATTGGAATATGCGATTTTGTGTAATTGCCTTACTCTAAAAAAAACTGGTTCAATGAAAATGTGTATACTAGGCCATTAAAACATATGACGGTCAGAAGTTTATTAAAATTTCTTTGTAGGCAAGTTGGGGAGTTTGCCAATTCGATAGTGTTTGGTCCATCGAACATTTCTGGACCAGGTAAGAGTATTATAGTTCTTATTTAGAACAATAGAGTCAGTTGAGGGGAGAGGTTTTTTTTTTTGCCCGTAAAGTATTACTGTCCCCTCCACAGAAGTTCAACATACCTTTGTTATGTTTTTATTGAAAAATGCCTTTTTTATTTTCATTAAAAAAAAATAGATTTTGAGAAGTACATAGATTTTGAGAAGCACATTTTGCCCTCTCCCGTCTCCTACATTTTCATGAATTAGCCCAATTTCTTGTGAAATGTTGTAGACAACTTGGTTTCAGCCGATTTTTAATCAGGCAAGTTAAGATAACCATACATTACAAGGAAGTGCATATCCAGGATTTTTTCTGGGAGAGAGGGATCCGCAAAAAACTTTAAAAAACACATAAAAATTCGTTTGTATGTATTTTTGTTACGTTTTTACGAGTTGGGCAAAAATTTCGGGGTCACTTCGGGGGTCGCGCCCCTGTAACCCTCTCCCCCCCCCCCCTGGACAAGGCTGTGATTACAAGTGAGTGTGGCAAACATACATGAACCATTGGATTTTTTTTTTTTTTTTTTTTTACAATTATGAGTGCAAAATCTGAATCGAAAAACTAGGTATAATTAATTTAGTTTATAGTATTTATAATTATTATGCAATTATAATTACTATAATGAAATAATCCTCTCCCGATTGACGCCCGTATTAACAAATTAATCAAGAAAATACTTTCCGAAAAAGAAGTTTTCAAAGAAAAGTAAAGGCCATATTAAACTCAAGATCAGTAGATACAAATAACTTTTACAATTTAAAAAAAAAAAAAAAAAAACAGAAATTACTGTTAAAGAATAAATGAAACCCAAAACGAACAGAAATTAAGTAAATAATCATAGAAAAAAAGCATACAACAAGTACTAATATAAATGAATAAGTAAATCTTAAAACGAGTAAAACTTAAATTGAATATGCAAATCAAGCTTAAAATGAAAAAAAAAAAATATTTTGCTATGGAAGTATAAATGAAACCCAGAACGAACAGAAATTAAATAAACAATCGTAGCAAACAAACACACAATAGGCACTAATATAAATGAATAAATAAATCTTAAAGTCTAAAACCAACTGCGTCGTTGGCGCTTTACTGAAAACTATATGTGTCTTGAAAAGTCTTGGAAAGTAAAAAGAAAATCAAACTAAATATTTGATATATGATGACATTAGTTGTTGAAAGATCATAAGTTCAAGATTTTATTTCACTGTAATTTTTATTTTCATTTTCAATGCTGTAATAACTGAAAAAGAAAATATCTATAATACAATTCGTTTTCAGTGAAGTGCCAATGATGCAGTAGGCTTTAGGTTTTTACAGTTAAGGAAAGGGACAGTATCCAAACTCTTGTTTGTAGTGAAACTATATTTGTCTCAACAGTCTTGGAAGTTAAACTGAATATTTGATGCATAATGATATTAATTGCTGAAGCTCATCAGTTCAAAATTTACTGTAATTTTTATGTTTATTTTCAATATTAAATAAAAAGAAAATATTTGTAATATAATCCGTTTTCAGTAAAGCGCCAGTGACGCAGTTGGTTTTAGACTTTTACACCGAGAAAATGAGGCAAAACCCAAACTCCTATTTGTAGTGATTTTATTTCTTTCAAGCTTGATTTGCATATTTAATTTAAGCTTTACTTGTTTCAAGATTTATTTATTCATTTATATTAGTACTTGTTGTATGTTTTTTGCTATGATTGTTCATTAAATTTCTGGTCATTTTGGTTGTTAATTTTAACAGGTATTTTGTATCTACTGATCTTAAGTTTAAAATGGCCTTTACTTTGTTTTAAAAACTTCTTTTTCTGAAAGTTTTTTTTTTTAAATTAGTTTTATTTCCTTTTTTATTACAAAAAGTTTCAAGTTTTTAAATAATTCCTTATTTTAAAACATAATTTTTTCTTCAACATCGAACTTTCACCAGAGTATCAAAACTAGTTCAAACCAAAGAAAGCATCAAAGTAAACAAAGTATTTAAGTAACAATACGCAACTTGCATAATTTACAGCCCTGTCCCCGTAAATCGAGGTTGCCACGTAAATCACTAAATCCAAGTATAAAAGTAAACAAAGTGTCACAGTAACAATAATTAAGTTCCGTAACTCAGTGTCGTTTCACCGGGGCTGGAGGTGGAGGGGTCAACCTTGGAAGCATAGTTATTTGGTCTTTGAACTATTTTGAACAAAACGGCTATCTAAAAATTTTGACCGGATGCCTTTTGGGAAAGTGGGGCGTGGGCTAGTTGCCCATAGATCACTTTTGACTCCTAAAACGAATTAGAAGTTTCAAATTCCGATCGAATGAGCCCCCTCCAAAGTTAGTACGACCATCCCTTCTGCAAAAACCTTATATTCTAATAATGGGTAACTTACATAAGTTACAATCTCTGCCCCGGGGTCTATAGAGGATTTCTCAACCCCTAAATTGTAGTAATTTGAATTTTGGACTGTTTTGAACAAAATTTCTATTTCAAAATTTTTGTAAGATGCATTTGAGGGGAAAGGCACAGGAGGAGGGGGCTTGTTACTTTTTGATCACTTTTGATTCTTAAAAAGGGCACAATAATTTTTGATTTTCGATCAAATGAACTTCCTCCAAAGTTTATACGACCACGCCTTCCATAGAAGCTTTATGTGTTAACGATGGGCTGCTAGTGTAACTTACACACCTTTCCCCCAGGGCTGAGGGGTTCCCCGGAACCGTAGCTATTTGACATTAGGACGATTTTGAACAAAATGGCTGACTCAAAATTTTGATCGAAAGCATTTAGAAAAAAGTGCCTGGGGGGGTGCTTACCGTCCGATTACTCTTGACTTAAAAAAAATCGAGCTAAAATTTTCGATTTAAATCAAATGAGTCTTTTCCGAATTCTATACGATTATCCCTTCGATAGAAACTTACATATGAACAATGAACAGCTTGCATAACTTACAGCCCTTGCCCTGGGGCAGTGGGAGGATTTTTCAACCCTTGAGCCATAGTTATTTTAATTAATTCACCTTTTGACTATTTTGGACATAATGGCCATCTCAAAATTTTGATTGGATGCATTTAGGGAAAAGAGGGCGTGGAAGGGAGGGGGGCTTGGTCACCCCCTAAAATAACTGTCAGTTCCCAATCAAGTGAGCCCCCTCCAAAGCTTATGTGATCACCCCTTCCATAAAGACCTTACGTGCCCCCCGGGCATAACTGATAACATTTGCTCCCGAGTTCTGGAGAGTTGTGTTTTCCATAGAGTTTTTTTTTATGTGATCTTAGGTCTATTTTGAACAAAATGGCTATATATAAAATTCGATCGGATGCATTTGGGGAAAAGAGGAAAGTGGGGGCTACTTGCCCTCTGATCAATTTTGACTCTTAAAAAGGGAACTAGAACTTTCAATTTCCAATCAAATGAGCCCCCTCTGAAGTTCATACGACCACCCCTTCCATAAGAACCAAATATGCCCCCAGGGCATAACTTACAACGCCTGCCAACAGGCTCTAGGGGTTTGTGTCAACTCCGGAGTTTTTATTATCTGATGTTTCAACTAATTTTAACAAAATGGCTATCTCAAAATTTGTATCGGGTGGGTTTGGGGAAAAAAGGGCGTGGGGGGGGGCTATTTGCCCTCCGATCTGTTTTGACTCTTAAAAAGTGAACTAAAACTTTCAATTTCCTATGAAATGAGCCCTCTCTGAAATTTACACGAGCACCCCTTCCGTAACAACCATATATGCCCCCAGGTCATAACTTACAACGCCTGTCCCTGGCTTTGGGGGGCTGTATCGACCTCAAAAGTTTTTTTTTTTATCTGATCTTTGAACTATCTTTGACAAAATGACTATCTAAACAATTTTATTTGATGGGTTTGGTGGAAAAAGGGCGTGGGGGGGGCAGTGGCCCTCCGATCTCTTTTGACTTAAAAAGTGAACTAGAACTTTCAATTTCTCTATGATATGAGTCTCCTCTGAAGTCTATACAAGCGCCCCTTCCATAAGAACCATATATACCCCCTAGTATAACTTACAACACCCGCCCCCAGGCTCTGGGGATTGTGTCAACCCCGGAGTTTTTGTTATCTGATTTTTTAACTAATTTTGACAAAATGGCTATGTCAAAATTTTTATCGGTTGGGTTTGGGGAAAAAGGGCGTAGGGGGGCTAGTTGCCCTTCGATATCTTTCGACTTAAAAAGTGAACTAAAACTTTCAATATCCAATCGAATGAGCCCTCTGAAATTTTTACGAGAATACCTTTTATAAGAACCATATTTGCCCCCAGGACATAACTTACAACGCCTGCCCTCAGGCTCTGGGGTTTGTGTTAATCCAGGAGTTTGTGTTATCTGATGTTTGAACTAATTTTAATAGAATGGCTATCTAAGAATATTTATCGGATGGGTTTGGGGAAAAAAGAGCGTGGGGGGACTAGTTGCCCTCTGATATATTTTGACTATTAAAAAGTGACCTAGATATGTCAATTTCCTATGAAATGAGCCCCCACTGAAGTTTATACGAGTACCTCTTGCATAAGAACAATATGTGCCCCCAGGGCATAACTTACAACGCCTGCTCCTGGACTCTGGGGGGTTGTGCTGACCTCACAGTTTTTGTTATCTGATCTTTGAACTATTTAAACAAAATTGCTTTCTCAAAATTTTTATCAGATGTATTTGGGGGAAAAAGGGTGTGGAGGGTTAGTTGCCCTCCGATTACTTCTAAATCTTAAAAAGGGCACTAGAACTTCCGATTTCCAATCAAAAGAGCCCCCTCCGAAGTTTATACGTTCAGCCCTTCCATATGAAGTGCCCCTGGGGAAACAAAATAATAAAACATTGAAGCCTTATGTCCTTTATTACAGTCAACGCTACAGCGTTGCCTCTGAAAAAAGGGAACTAGAACTTGTAATTTAGAATCATTTGAGTCCCCTCCGAAGTTTATACGACCACCTCTTCCATAAAAACCTTATATGCCCCCTAGACGTAAGTGACAACCCTTCCTCTGAGCTGGGAAGGGGGGAGGGGTTGTATGTTGAACCAGAGTAGTTTGTCATCTGATCGTTTGACTATTTCAAACTTAATGGCTATGTCAGAATTTTGATCGGGTGTATTTGGGGAAAAGAGGGCGTGGGGGGGGGGTAGATGCCCTCCGATTACTTTTGATATCTCTTGAAAAGGTAACTAGAACTTTCAATTCCGAATCAAATTAGCCATCTCTGAAGTTTATACGACCACCCCTAAAATCTTACATAAAATCTTGTATTACCCCGGGGTATAACTTACAACACTTGCCCCCGGGCTCTGGGTGGTTGTGTCGACCCTGCAGTTTTCGTTATTTGAGCTTTGAACTATTTTGAACAAAATGACTATATCAAAATTTTTATCGGATGAGTTTGGGGAAAAAAGAGCGTGGGTGGGGGGCTAGTTGACCTCCGATCTCTTTTGACTCTTAATAAGGGTACTAGAAATTCTGATTTGCAATCAAATGAGCCCCCTTCGAAGTTTGTACGACCATCCCTTCCATAAAAACCTTATAAGCCCCTGGGAAATAATTTAAAACACTGGCCCCCGGGCCCTGGGGGGGGGGGCTCTGTCGACCCCGGAGTTTTTGTTATCTGATCTTTGAACTATTTTTAACAAAATGGCTATCTCAAAATTTTTATCGTGTGCATTTGGGGAAAAAGGCGTAGGGGAGGGGGGGGGGGCTTGTTGCGCTCCGATTACTTTCGACTCTTAAAAGGGCTTTAGAACTTCCGATTTCCAATCGAGTGAGCCCGCTCCGAAGCTTACAGGACCACCCCTTCGACATGAAGTGTCTCTGGGAAAAAAATAAATAAAAAGTAATAAACATTGGAGCTTTATGGCCTTTACTATAGGCAACGCTATAGCGTTGCCTCTGATATGATTAAAAAAAAGATTGAGTTCTAGTCTGGAAGCCACAATGTATAGAAGATACTTGCTCTGCTGCAGCAATTTAGTGCTGTAAACTTCGGTGTGGTTTTATAACTCAATTATCTTCAATGCTCATTAACTATATATTAGTACTTTTAGCTTAGAAACGGCAGATAACAACAAATGTTGTCACTCTGATTCTTATAAAATACAAAAGAGGCTATCCTTGTAGTCTGTTCTATAAACACTATTATTATTACTACTACTAACAACTCACTGCTGTACCAAGCCACCTGAGGCCGACACGGTTGTGCACGCCTCTTCATCACACCAGTCTATTTAAAATTT
Source organism: Artemia sinica (assembly GCA_027921565.1). Taxonomy (NCBI): domain Eukaryota; kingdom Metazoa; phylum Arthropoda; class Branchiopoda; order Anostraca; family Artemiidae; genus Artemia; species Artemia sinica. Next base: position 39,899,690 of record CM051259.1, on the reverse strand, counting down.
TGCTCTTTGCCCCCTCTTATGAAGTTTCAATTTCTTTTTGACCCTTTATTGTAAAAAAATAATATCAGGCACTAAACAGCTTGTTTTCCTTTGAAAGTTTAGACGTCTTTGGGGACCAGGAGGTTGCTAATATTTAGATTTTTACGGATGAAAAGCGTTGTTAAATTTTGGCAAGTTAGTTTTACTTGCCTATTTTCACAGTCAACGTGGCAATATTGACCAAAATGTGGTATAGCCTCAAAAACTTCTTAATTTTAAGCAACCAAAGGAAAAATCTTAGAAAATGGCAGTTTTCAGGCATGACTAGACCTAAGATGGATTCGGAGGGAAAATAATGGTTTTATTTTGATGTCCTTGGTACCTTTATTAGGTGGCCGGCGTTTACCCCCCCCCCCTCCCGGTGATTACCCCTCGGAAAATACCCCCCGTGGAAAATACGGCTTTCCAAATTTGAGAATTTTATTTGAGTTTTATTTTTTTAATTTCCGTCGGGGGAAGGAATTTTGGTACTTGTGTATTATGCGCCACTTGCTCAAGTTTACGCTGTGTAAAATTCGAGAACACACCGGTTTTTTCGTTAGTTTCTTCGTTACTTTAGAAATAAATTTGGACTATAGATTTGCACATTGGAGGGGGGGGGGTTAAAGTATAGCGGGTCTGATGCAAAATGTGTTTGGCACAATTATTCTGCATATTAGATAGATAGATAGATAAGTGTGTTTTAAAGCCAAATATATGGCCATGAACACAGTAAAATAACATAAATGAAAGGCACAAATAACATAAACTTTGATCAGCGATCATCATAAAACACTGAAATGAAACACTACATTAACCTAATAATAGTACTTAATACTTGGAAAAACAGTCACTGAAAAAAAAAAACATTTAACGCTTGGAAAAACACTTAAATGAAACATTAGATTTACTTTATACTGGGATTTTTTTTTTTTTTTTAGTTAACAAAATTTCCAGATAGCTCGCTATTCTTCTGTAATTTTTTAACTTCTGTAATACATAGAAAGAATTGTTTTCTGACTTCAAACTATCCAATATTTTACCCCCTTTTTTTTATTTGCCAATATATAGCCCAAATTATATATTTTCCATATATTCTGTCCCGCTATACTTTACCCCCCCCCCATAATGTGCAAACCTATAGCCCAAATTTATTTCTAAAGTAACGAAGAAACTAACGAAAAAACCGGTGTGTTCTCGAATTTTACACAGTGTAGACTTGAGTGAGTGGCGCATAATACACGAGTACCAAAACTCCTTCCCCCGACGGAAATTAAAAAAATAAAACTCAAATAAAATTCTCAAATTTGGAAAGCCTTATTTTCCACGAGGGGTATTTTCCGGGGGGGGGGTAAACGCCTAGAACCCTTTATTAGTTCCTATTTTAGCATTTTATCTTTCAGTTTTGTGGGACTACGTCAAGAAATTTCTCAGTCGGCACGAACTGGAACGTTACTTAATCCTTCAGCACGTCTTTACCGACTCTGGAAGGGGACGTGCGTGGCTACGCACATGTTTGAACGAACACTCTCTTGGGCGATACCTGGCTCTATTAATCTCAGATGATTATAAATTGGCGAATGCATACGAGGATTTCGCTTTCCTTCGAGATAAAGAAAAGGTTAAGCAACTTCTAGGTGGCATTGAAGGTTGGTATCATGATATTCTTGTTGGCCTTGATGCTATGCAAAGAGTTCATAAAGAAGAAATACTAATAAAACCCATTACTTTGCATTAAAGTCTTTGCACAAGAGCAAATGCGGTTTGTGGGTAAAGAAGGATCAAACGTACAGGCCAAGGGCGTATCCAGGATTTTTTTTCGGTGGGATTACAAAAAGAAACTTTTAAAAACGTACCAAACTGATCAAAAATTTGTTTGTATGCATTTCTGTTACGTTTAATGAGTCAGACAAGAATTTCGGAGGGGGGGGGGTATATGTCTCTTTAGAACCGACGAATGGAGATAGTAGTAACTCAGATGAATTTTACTTACAGCTATAGGGACAAATAGATGGGATCCCAGGTAGAAACACGGTATTTTTTTAGGGGATTTTAACGCTCAGGTCATTAGAAATAAGGATAGATGGTATCTTGCCTTGGTAAATTTGGCGTAGGAAAATAAAACAGTAATGGTTTCAGACTGCTGCAATTTTGTAGGTATAACGATCTAGTTATAATTAATACAGTATTTGATCGCAAAATGGCCCATAAGTTAACACGATATTCACATGATGGTAAGACGGCTAACCTTATCGACTATGCTATTGTAAATTGGAGACTGGCTGGGTCGCAGAAAGATACTAAGGTATATCGCAGTGCTGCTGTTGATATAAAAAGTAATTATCGCCATCTAGTAGTGTCTAGGACAAATCTTAAGCTGAAGAAAATAATGAAGAAAAATAGGAATTTGGGAATATTTTACCCATGTTCCAAATTATAGGTAGAATATATAGATTAGAATTTCCTATAGCATTTATTTTTATATTTTAATTTAAATTACTTCCCTTGTCGTATTTTTAGGCGTTTGAGTTATAACAGTTGGGTAAGATAAAGGTTAAAGAAAATATAATTTGAAAATGTGAAATAAGTAGCAACTGTTAGTGGCAAAGAGTTGCCCTGTGATGAAAGTACACAGAGATAACAGGCTGGGACTAAGAAGTACGAGTAATTGCTTCCCATGGACTTGATTGGGTACCGACCAGAGCTTCAGTTTCCAATTTTTTTCTGTTTATTGGGAGGGGGGAGGCAGTGGATTTTAACGACTGGCTGGTTATTTTGGTGACATTGCTATAAAATTTATCTCATTAAGAAAAAAGATAAATAAATAAACACGCATCTGTAATCTTTCTTTTCTAAGAAAATGCAAAATTTCACATTTTTGAGTGAAGAATTTTTTTTCTTGCGAATTTTTTTTTTGAGAATTTCCTGGGGGAGGGGATCCGGACCTCATTCAATTCAACCCATGCAACAGATTAAATATAGTTGCTTCAGGTCGATTTGCGTCTGGTTTTGTTGAACACACACCGAGCAACGTAACAGGAATTCAGACGTGTATATTATGTTGAAAGTAAAATTTTCTGAATGTCTTCCAATAAATTAAAAATAACAAATTGCTTTTGCTGTCCATCTAAAAAAGAATGCAGTACATTAATTACAAGAATAATTTTTTTATTTGTTGTTTTGGTGTATATATGTATATCTACTCTCTTTAATCGAGCAGTAATTGTATAGACTATATATTTATGGCTATTTATATTGTTTTCGTAAACAACCTGTAATTTTTTACTGGAAATTGACATACTAATATTTTCTGGCCTTCAAAAAAGAACTAGATAAGTCATGACTTTGGGAAAATATGTTTAGAGCCTTAAATTTGGAAGACGATTTTTCGGATGAATGACTTCGCATTTATATGCATTTAAAGACAAACTTTCGTCATTTTTTGCCCAAGGGTGATTGTATCGTTTTTGGTATCTATCCTTTTGGATAATTTTTCGATTGCAATAATTGAACTACAATTTTTTTGGAACTGGATATTGTCAAATTCCCCAAAAATTTCTCATATTTTATAGATTGATTTCTTTTTTTGTAATTACATGTCACACTCATTGCATAATAATTCGCTTTTCTGAATGGTGGGGGATTTTTTTTTTTTTTTTTTTTTTTTTTTTTTCAATGAGAACTGAGGATTCCTCATTTACAATTTGTTTCACGTTATAACACTGTGTTTCATGCTAGAAGCATGCATAAAACAAATGCGTTTGAGAAGCAAAGGATTATCTAAGAACCTTATTAGACTGCAACATCACCCTCCGCATTATATTGGCCTGCTTGGTAAGCGGGTCATGATTCTTACCTTATTCCTGGATATTTGTATTCGGCCCGTTGTTTTGTGTGCAATTATGTGTTAAAAAGTGCCTGTCTGAAATTGACTAATTGATCTTTGAGAAAATTATGGATTTGTCTGCTATCTATCGTAGTTGCGGTGGTTCAGGATTTGCCATCCTTAACACCTCTGTAACACCACAGTTAAGTGTTGTTACGTTAGAATAGGATCGGTTAGCAAATTCAACAGCAAAAACACTGCTAAGTGGCAAGCCATTTATTTGGCCTAATATTAGATAAGGAAATCGGTCACTGATAAAATCGGTCTCCGATGTCGTACAACAAACGTCGTAACGTCGGAAATTGTCTGGTTTGCTTCGATTACAAATTTGGTTATTTTTTACCTACTAGGTTGTCCATCAATATCGCAAGCTTTGGTTATGCTCGTTCCACCTTATGAATGTCAAAATGTGACCTATTTTCACGAGAATCAAACTTCTATCGAAGAATTGTCATTGAAGCCATTGGCCTTTCTGTATACTTTTTGCTAAAGTGAATATTTTTCCTGTGCCGTGTTCCAAAATTACAAAATCTGGCTTTTCTGCTAATATTTTACGTATATTGGAAATATTTTTCCCCCGTTTCGATGTTATTAATTAAAAAAAAAAATCCGATAAACAAGTTTTCGAAAGAAAACTAAAGGCCATACTAAACCTAAGATCAGCAAAAATAAGTTCCTATAATAATTCAAACTCAAAACGACCAGAAATTACTATTAAAGAATAAATGAAACCCAAAACGAACAGAAATTGAATAAACAATAATAGCAAACAAACATACAACAGGTACTAATATAAATAAATCTTAAAACGACAAAGTTAATTGAATATGCAAATCAAGCTTAAAAAAAAGATCCTTTACTATTGAAGAATAAATAAAACCCAAAATGAACAGAAATTAATTAAAAAATCATAGCAAACAAACATACAACAGGAACTAACATAAATAAATAAATAAATCTTAAAACGAGTAAAACTTAGATTGAATTTGCAAATCAAGCTTAAAACGAACAAAAATCGCTACAAGCAAAAGTTTGACTACTGCCTTCTTCCCTAACCGTAGGTATCTATGGGAAAGAAATTAAATAATTATTTATTTTTCAACATCCATTTCAAGACACCAGTTTTAAACACCTCCCATCCCAGTATTCCTTAGTCTCAAGTTTCAACTTAATACCCTCGAGCTGTTCTCGAGATATTGCGAATACACTTTTTTGAAAAACTGGATGCAAATAGTACCTTTTGATTTGAACTATTTTACGGATTTTTTTTCTGCTTTTCTTGATTTAAATCAAGACTGTTTATTGTTCTTTGAAAAAATTCTTTTTATAATTTGTTTTTTTTTTTTTAATTTAATCTCTGTTCGTTTTTATTACCAAAGTTTTTTAATTGACTTATAAGATGAATGTTTCTACGGTTTCACGCCCTAGGCTTAATATTTAAAATATCCAATTCTTCTTTATTAGTTCTAATTAATGTATTTTAATGTATTTCAGTATCCCCTAAAAATCCCTTGAAAGTTCGAACTTTCTTCCCGCTCAAAAATTTATCTTTCAAAGTCTTTAGAGGAGGGTACGAGGTTGGTACATTTTTACGTTATCATTTTTTTTAAAAATAAATTATTTACGTATTTAAAAGTATTTGACATGTTTCCATTCAAAGTTAAAGTTTGCGAAGTATAAAGCATCTTAGCTATAAAAATAAACAGTCTATAAAAACATAAATACTTGCGAGTGTAAGTGAGTGTGAGTGAGTGAGTGAGTGTGAACCCCCCTTTGTGTGTCTGAAAGTTTATGCGACCACCCCTTCCGTAAAAACCTTATATGCCCCCGGAACATAACTTATAATTCGTACCCTTCGGACTCTGGGGGGGGGGGGCTATGTGAACTCCAAAGGTATTGTTTTATGATATTTGGACTATCTTGAACAAAATGGCTATCTAAAAACTTTGATCGGATGCATTTGAGAAAAAGAGGGCGTGGTGAATATGTAGCTCTCCGATCAAATTTAACACGCTCCCGAGTTCTGGGGGGTTGTGTCAACCATGGAGGCACTGTTATGTAATTTTGGACCTATTTTGAACAAAATGGCTATCTCAAAGCTTTGATCGGATGCATTTGAGAAAAGAATGTTGTGGTGGGTGGGCTATTTGCCCTCTGATCACTTTTGATGTGTCAATTTCCAATCAAATAAGCCTCCTCCAAAGTCTATAGGACCAGCTCTTCCATAAAAATCTTATATGCTCCAGGATGTAAATTGAAATCGTTGCCTCCAGGCTCTGGGGGGTTTTGTCAACCCTGGAGGCATTGCTATATGATCTTTTGACGGAGTTGCTATCTCACAATTTTGATCGGAAGCATTTGGGGAAGAGATCGTGGAGGAGGGGGGGCTAGCGGCTCTCCGATCACTTTTAACTCTTAAAAAGAGACCTAGAACTTTCAATTTCCAATCAAGTTAGCCTCTTCCAAATTTTATACGACCACCCCTTCCAAAAAAAAGCCTTATATGTCCCCGGGGCATAACTTTCAACACTTGTCCTCTGACTCTTGGGGGTTTTGTTGATCCTGGAGTTTTTTTGTCATCTGATCTTTGGAGTATTTTGAACAAAATGGCTATCTCAAAATTTGAATTGGATGCATTTGGGAAAAAAAGGTGTGGGGGTTCTAGTTGCCCTCCGATCCCTCTTGACTCTTAATAGCGCAATAGAACTTCCGATAGAACTGCCTCTGACAACCTTATCATCTTTGTATAGTAATTTAATTTTTGGTTACTATGGGTCGTGGTTTGTCCTTTACTAGGTTGCAGCTACCGCTGCATCCACGATAAAAGGTGTTGTAAGCAGGTTCTGAACCACAGCTTCTGAGTTTCCGCTTGAGGTTAGATAGCAAGCTTGTTAGATGGGCGAGGAAGTGGAACTTGAGATATCAATTCATGTTTGTTTTTTTTGTCTTTTTTCGTATTGCATTTCCTTCCAAAAAAATGGTAACCAAAAATACTCAAAACTACTTTGAAACGATCATGAATACTTGCTTATATCATTGCCAAAATTTCGCTGCTATCACCTTATTAAAAGACCTTGTCATTTTTCTTTTAATGTTTCACCAAGACGTTATTAGCCTTAACCTCCCCCAAATTCGGTTAAAATTTTAACTTCTATCAATACACTCCTTTTTTTTTGCTTTTGGATCTTATTAAATAAATAAGTGTTCTGACGTGGAAGTAAAGAGTGACATTAAGACTTAAAACGAACAGAAATTATTCCGGATATCAGGGAACTGCCCCTTCCCTAACCCCCTTTCGGTGCAATAAAGCTCTTTAATGCTTTAAAAATATTATTTAGTTCAATTAAGCGGCCCTTCTGTTTGAGCCGTTGTTCTGATTGAGAAGATTGAGGAGTAGGCAGCCCCTTTGATATTAGGAATGATTTCTATTCATTTCGAACTTTAAAGTTACTCTGTCATAAGTGAAGTGGAAGATGAGATTGTAGCTGGACCAACTCGGATAGTATCAGTGGAGGAGGTCTTTGGTCCAACTTTGGAGTATCTAGACAAGCTTGAGTTCTTCCAGAAGGATCTTGGAGCCTGATGTATCCTGGTTCTCTTTTAGCGATTCTTTGTACCTGGCGTATTTTGAAGACCTTGAATTATCTCAGTATGAAATCCTGTGAGGCGCAGTGAGTCTTATTTCAGCTTGGTAGCAGCACACTGCAGGGCCGACCCAAGGACCTTAGTAATATCCCGGTATGGATATCTTTCTTTTCTGGGTCTCTTATTTTGGTTTTCTTGATCCTTTCCTGTCAAAAGAAATTAAGAAAGAACGATATGATCTCAATGTATTTATTTCTTCCGAACACTTCTTACTGAAGGGGCGGTCGTAGGAACTTAGGAGAGGGTTCGTTCAATTGGAACTTTAAAATTCAAGTGTCCTTTTTAAGAGTCAAAAGCGGTTGGACTAAAGCATGATTTTCCTTGTTTAAAATTATTCTTTGATGGTAATTCTAGTCGTTTTAAGTTTGACTTATTATGCAACGTATTTCCACTAGTCTTTAGTTTAATTATATCTTGTATCAAACACAGGAAAAGACTGTCGGCTTTTTCTCAGCTGGATATAGCATCATGATTGTAGCGGTAGCTGCAATCTAGTAAGTTCTTGTGCCCAAACCTATTTCTAGTGTTCAAATAGCAGTGGAGAAAAAAAGAATAAAAAAACAACGAAGGCACATCAATGCTACCAATACAAAAAAAAAGATTTTCCTTGTTGTTCAAGCCAGGAGACTGTCAGTTTCTAGTTTAGTGTTTTCGGCCATGGCAATTCCAATGGTGTACTTTTTCTGTGTAGGGGTTTTAATCTCTTGTTTTTAGGGGTTTCAAAGCTATTTTTGAAATTCTTCCGCTCTCACGCACGTAAGCGCACAAAATATCTTAATCTTTTGTTTCCAATTTTTGACTTAGTGGTAGAATTGGTAAATTAGTAAAACTGGTAAAATGAATAAAATTAGTTAATAATTATCAACAAAAATAATATTACATTTAGATAATATGATTTAAAAATCAATTAAAGTAATTAAATTAATCTTTTATTAAATTAATAAAAATTAATCTTGAATTGATTAGTAAATTTTAATTGATTTTAAATCAATCAAATTAATTAAAATTAATATTATTAAATAATATTTAAAATATATCAACCAGTGTAAAATTGGCTGAAATTTCTTTCTTGTTTATTTTAAGGACTGGGTTGAAGTGGGGTTTCCAAAGACTGCATAAACTCAGATACTAAGGAGAGTGAATAAGAGGATGATACATTCGTCATATTTATCTAATATTTATCTAGTTTTTTTCATGTTATATGTTGCATAGCAGTATGAGTAATGAGCAATCAAAGCAAAATTTTGTTATAAACAATAAGAATAATTACCTGTTTTTAAATAAAATTAATAAACAGAGTAGAAAAAAATATTAGCAAAGAAAAGACCAACAGCAATATAGTACAAACACAAATAAGGTAATTTCCCCGGGATGAATATAAACACAATAATTTTCAAGAAAAAGTATGAAGAAAACTCATGGTTTGAGTGAATCAAACTTCCATTTTCCTATCCTTATAGGACTAGTGGTACAATAATGTTTAGAGTTCGTAGCCCAGGGAGAAGATTTATGAGCAATTTTCAGTTTATAGTAATACGTTCGCAGAGCTCTCCTATCACATTCCAAATAAGTCGAATAGGAAGGAGAAAATGATAACACGAACTGATGACAAAGTATTATAAAGAAGAATAAGTAAAAAGCGTAAAATATAACCAATAAGTAAAAAACGAGTAAGATATAACTTGCAATCATAAAAGGCTCTATTACTACCCCCAAGGGCTGAACTACAACCCAGAATTTCAAAGAAATATCACCCATGAAGTTATATCTTTTCTCTCTACACTACTTAAAGAATGCCATTGTCTGAAAATAATAAGAAACGAGTTAGCCCTTAAGATGGGTGTATGTGCCTCATGTGTAATGAAGAAGAAGACGAACGATTTCTTTGGTGTCTGTGAAATTATTCATGATTTACAAGATTGTGTTTCAATTCGTTTGCTGACTCGAAACTGATCCTCTCATATTTTGTAATTTGATTTATTTTCTCTACTTCTCACTGCAGGACCAAGCCACCTGAGGCCAACACAGCTGCGCATGCTCCTTCTCCACCCTAATCTATTCAAAAGCTTCATAGTTTTAATGGTTAGTCATAACTTAACAGAGTTTATATGTTTGAATCAGCAAAAAATAGAGATTTCGTTTTATTTATGTATCGTTTGAAAACTTCCGTTTTATAGTTTTGGTAACCATTGGCATAGGTAGTTCTATACTCACAGTTCGTGGTAATGATTATCTCTCTGTTACAGCCTTGTCAAATGGAATACTGTTTGCCCTCAATATAGATAAAAGCGAATTAGATAGGCATATCCCGGCCATTAACAAGTTTTTATCACTTCAACACTCTACAATAGAAGATGAAACTTTAAATAAATTGGTGGCAACAGTGGCTTTGTCTCCTAGTAAAACTGGTGAGTAAAAAACCAATAGAAATAGTTTCTTTTAGTAAAAATCGGTCAAAAAAAATTGGATAGTATCCACCTTCTTGCAGATACCACCTGTCAAAGTTTGTTGAAATTACATTCTCTGGTGCTTTTAAAATTGTTAAACAAAAATTTTGTTTCCAATTCTGATAGTCTAGCTGTGTTGTAAAATGAAAGTTTAATTGGTAATTTTTAAAAAAATTTTCCTCTTTTCCGTAAAAATTTTTGATGTCAGTATTTGCATTTTGGTGTACAAAAAGTATCTTTCCCACCATTTCCTTAAACGTGGGAGCCAAAAATATGTTAATATTGATGATTATTGCCTTTTTTTTGTCTGCACAAGTTTCTTTTATTTTATCTGCACCATGGGAGGGTATAGAGGGTTCCCTACAAAGGTTACTCTTGAAGGCTACCGCTGTCTCTAGAACAAAATACTGAAAAATACTCTAATATGTACCCAAATCCAGAGTTTAGTCTAAATAAATAACACTGTATTTATTTAGATATCGATTAACTCTCCTTCCGTGTTGCCTTGCTTGGAAATATTAACCTCCTCCCCCTCCCCCTACTGAAAAACTATTTGTTTCTTCCCATGGAACTTAGACTTAGCGTATTGCATACTAGTGTCTGTTAGGGTGCAGTAAAGACTAGCAATTCTTTGAAGCGACTTTACACCGGCTTCCTAACATTTTGAGACCTGAGAGCGGCATCTTCTTCCTCTTCTTCTCCTGGGAGTGACATTGTCCTATTCCGAAACAATTCAAAAATTTTGAGATCTTCATTTTGTTTTCTGTTTTCTGCTTTTTTGAATAGTCTGTGCTGGGACTCTGTATGACTCTAATATTACTTATCAACAAAAAATGTGATTTTATTATAAATCGACACATCAGCCGTTTTCCTGAGAGTAAAATTATTCTACGGCTGAAATTATCCTATCTTGCTTATTCGTTTTCACTAACGGTAACGGTCGAAGAAAAATTTATGCTGATATGGTGTTATTAGCTAGACTATGGACCGTTCGAAATGAAATGTTCAACTTGTTTAATGGCGTTTTTCTTGGGAGGAGTTTTGGAGTAGTTGAACAATTTTGCTCTCAGATTGCGTATTTATGTGTCGGTCACTGAGAGCTTAAAACCACAATGAATTATTAGTGAAGATAACACTTTACCTCTTTTCCTATCGTCTCTCTTTTGCTCCTTTTAGTCTCATTTCGGACCTTCTTATTTCTCTTTTTATTCTAAAACTGGATGAAAATTTGGTTGTAAGTTGCGTGTGATTAAATTATTATATTTCAATTTCCATAGCTCAAAGTACCAAGGACATCAAATGAAATATTTTTTATACCTTGGACCCATCTTAGGTCTGTTTATACTTGAAAATGAATATTTTATAAGAATTCTCTTTGGTCGTTTCATGGCAGAATCGCACTTTCTTCAGCGTTGCCACGTTGAAAATAAATAAGAAAAAATAATTAGTTAAATATGGCAAAGCTTTTCGTCTGTGAAAATTCAAACATTAATAATTCGTTGATTTTCAAAGAAAGCTATACCTTCAAAGGAAGGCTAAGCCTTCTTAAGCTGTTCGGTGCCATATATTTTTCGCTGATTTTATACCCTTGCCTTTTTTTTCAAATTTTTCATCTGCTACTGCCTAAAGCTGCATAACTGCATATTGATGTCTTTCTGATTAAAAATTGAATCTCCGATTTATGGTAATTTCTAAGGTGTGCCTCACTTAACAAATTCAATCAATGACCTAATCTTTACCAATTGGTTAAGTTATCACTTAATCAGTTAAAGCAATCAGATTACATTTTCATAGTCGTTGGTAATTTGAGGTTTTTCGTACAAGACGTTGCTTGGATGTTTACTTAGACGCTGCTAGGTAAAATTTCTCCCCCTTTCGACTTGGTCAGCTTTGCCCTTCTTGAGTTGTTCTAAATTGATCAAACTGTTTGCAGTGGCTGTATGACAGGATACATTTTTAAATAGATTATCATTATTCTGTCATAACTTTCGATAGACTTTTGAGTTGTGAAGCTCCACTTTCCTCCTCATTGTGCTTCTCAAAATTGTCCGTCCATTTCATATTTTCGAATCGCTGGTGGCTCTCCAACCTCAAAAGCGATACTTGAGAATTGGCCTCAATTTTCTTCAATGGGGATGTCCTGTAGCATTTACGCAACATTGCCTACTGGAGCTATAATTGAGGTTACGTTTTTTTCAATAGAAATTAATTTAAAAAAACTTTCCGAAACAGAAGTTTTTTGAAGAAAAGTAAAGGCCATTTTAAAATTAAGATCAGCAGATACAAATACCTGTTAAAATTTAAACTCAAAATGACTAGAAATTACAATTAAAGAATAAACAAAACCCAAAACGAACAGCAATTAAATAAACAATCATAGCAAAAAACATACAACAAGTAATAATATAAATGAATAAATAAATCTTAAAGCGAGCAATGCTTAAATTGAATATGCAAATCAATTTTAAAACGAAAACAAAAAATTTTGCTATTGAAGTATAAATGAAACCGAAAACGAACAGAAATTAAATAAACAATCAATGCAAACAAACATACAATAGATACTAATGTGAATGAATAAATAAATCTTAAAACGAGTGAGACTTAAACTGAATATGCAAATCAAGCTTGAAACGAACAAAAGCCACTACAAACAAGAATTTGGGTATCGTCCCCTTCTCTCACTGTAAAAGTCTAAAACCTACTGCGTCATTGACGCTTTACTGAAAACGAGTTATATTACAAATATTTCGTTGATATTTAATATTGAAAATAAACTGTAAAATTACCGTAAAATTTTGAAACGTTGAGCTTTCAGCAATTAATATCATTATACATCAAATATTCAGTTCAATTTATCAGTTCTTTCTAAAATTGTTCAAGACCCCTAAAATTGTCCCCTTCGTTAACTGTGAAAGCCTTAAGCCTACTGTGTCATTGGCGCTTCACTGAAAACGAATTATATTACAAATATTTTCTTTTCCAGTTCTTACAGCATTGAAAATAAAAATAAAATTAGATTGAAATAAATTCTTGTACTGATGGATCTTTCAACAACTAATATCATTATATATGAAATATTCAGTTTGATTTTGTTTATACTTTCCAAGACTGTTCAAGACACATGACAGTTTTCAGTAAAGCGCCATGACGCAGTAAGTTTTAGACTTTTACAGTGAGAGAAGGAGGCGATACCCTAACTCTTGTTTGTAGTAATTTTTGTTCGTTTCAAGCTTGATTTGCATATTCAGTTTAAGTTTCACTCGTTTTAAGATTTATTTATTGACTTACAATGGTATCTATTCTATGTTTGTTTGTATTGATTGTTTATATAATTTCTGCTCGTTGAAAAGAATTACATTGTGGGTAAGTTCCCGATGGTAAACTAAATTTGCGACGTAAATGAATGTTATATTTGGATTCAAAAATGAATGTTATATTTAGAATGTTATATATCAGGATGGAATTTAGATTCTATAGTGTGTCTATTTCATAGCTATCTCAATTGTCAGTTAATCTAGAAATTTACCAAATAAATGATTCGTAGTACATGCAACATATATGTGTGAAACAAGTGCAAATAAATCGACTCGAAATTTTTCTCTATGTGTTGATACACGAAAGTGCATAGGACTTTATTTTACTGAAGAAACATAAAAAGCTTTAGGAGATTTTTTAGTATAAGGATAAAGTATTCTTGTTCCTCATGCTTGGGTTTTGGGTTTTCAGTAAAGCGGTAGTTTGGTGTAATCCTGCAAACTTAGAGAAATATGATCAGTCCGTTTATTTAGACCACTTTAATAGATGTATGTTGTATAGATTCCGAAGTACTGTTTTTTTTTTTTTTTTTGCGTTTTAAGTTTCAGCTCTGTTCTTTACTTCCATCAGAAAGACTTTTTTTAAAATAAATATTTATAAATCGAAGCCGGCTGAGTTAAAAGTAAGGGCGGGGGAAATTAGATTTAACGGGAACTCCTTAGACCGCAATCAAGGCTCAGACCTGTGAAAATGCACATGCTATCTTCTGGAGAAGGAATTGAGTAGGTCTCTTGGTTCGTCATGTTTTTTATCAGTCTTCGATGATAGTAATGATTGATGAGTGTTTCATATTGTGTTCTTGATATCTCTGTAGCTAATATGACCTCATTTCGTTTCAGCCAGGTCAGAAAAACCAAAGAAAAAGCCAGTAAAAACAGTTATGACCTTTGATGAAGAACATTCGCCCCTTCAATTATCTCCAATAAGAGCTACTCAAGAAGGCACTTTGAAGAAGGAAGGGGCTGAACAGCTAATGGTGGATATTGAAGAAGTTCCTAACCTACCTTATCGTACATACGTAGAAACAGAGGTTGCTGAAAAGTTTGAAACTAGGTAAAACAAAATTTTTCTTCTGAAGTCCACTAAGCCTCGAGTCTTGGGCCACTAAGCCTTGATAGAAGTTTGATGCTAGGTAAAGGAATTTTTTTTTGGAAGGCCGCTGAACCTTGAAAGTGCTAATGACAGTAAAAATGGAATGTGATTGTTTGAAATAGTTCAGTGGAAACTGACGTAACCATATATATCTTAAAAAGTTTAAAAAAAAATTGGGAATTATACTTTCAATCAAAAAGATCTCCATATGCAATTTTGCAATTTTTGGTAGTAGCAGGTATAAAATTAAAGAAAAAGAAACGAGGGCGAAAAATCCGCCATATATATATGTACCATATATATATATACATATCCTATCCCGGTTCTCACTGGGACCTATCAGTTCTTTTCCAGAACCTCGAAAGTGTGTTACTAACTGTATCTGATTGGTATTCAAGGAATTTACTAGCTCTTAATGAAAAAAAAATGCCAATATATGTTATTTTCGCGAACTGGATCAGTAGTGCCAGATAGCTTATCTCTTTTCTTGAATGATCTTGAATTAAAACGGGTAGATCAGTTTAAATATGGGATTATTTTAGATGAAAATTTGTCGTTTCATAAATATGTAAAAACACCATCGTTAAAAACTTGGTCTGGGTCAAAATAATGGAGGCTAAGCAAATACTACCGTTAGTAAGCAAAATAGACTTGGTTGTGGTAAAGTTAAATGCGTTTAACACTTCGTTTTAGAAAGTTTGACACTGGTTGGAAAAGTTTGTTTTCATGGCATCTTTAATCTACTTTCAAGAGAGGGAAAATCTTTAGTCTGCTTTCAAACTCAGAACAGAAATATTCGTTTTAAACCTTTATCGATTCTTTTTCCGATAATCCATAGAGATAATCCGATAATCATCATGGTGAATCGGAAACTACTGTAAAACACTGGATAGCTTTATAAATGCCTAAAGTTACATCTTTGCTGCATAGATCGCTGCCAAAACTGTAAATACATCATTTTACGGAAAATTTATAATTATGGGGTTTATTTCGCTATTGAAATGTATTTAATTTAGATGTTACATGAAAAGAATTCAGAAATTTTATGTCATAGAAGCAAATCTACTTTCCTTAGCCTGCTTTGTTCTGCAGCATCAATCATTTCTTCTGCTTCTCTAGGGAGGGGCTAATCCTGGAAGGAGTGACTAGTCCTAGGAGGCAAAGTTCTCTTTCAAATTTGTTTCTTGATTTCCAAAAATATTTTTAGAAATCTAGTAGGGCAATTGACATAGGATTTCTGGAGTTTTTATTATGGTTTATTTATTCTAGATTTTGAATAACGTTAAAGGACGTATCCTGAGTTAGAAATTTAATAGTTCTGGCTCTACCAATGAATCGCCTTTGAGCTCTCTGGGAATATTTGAATTTGCAAGTCCATTCAGCTGAGAATCTGCAGTGGAATTTCTAATACACCTTTTCTATCTTCTTAAGGCGAAACAGGTCTTTTAGTTGGGTAGGTAGAAGCTGGAAACATTGTAAAAACTTAAACGTGGACATTAGGGAAAAATATACTATCACAAGCATTTAGGGCATCAACCCGATTTCAAGCAAATCACTTTCATAAAACCCAACAAGCCTTTTAAAATTTAAAATCTCTTAAAAAGGAAGGTCTACCAGAAAGTAAAAGGCACTCAAGGCTTCAAGGAATGTTTTTATGTTTTTTTAACCTATTTTCAAGTCTTTTGACTAGGCAGTGTACAGATTTAAAAATAAGAAACAATAATCATAAGTATAAAAAAGGGTTTGACTAAATCTTTGGTAAACACAATGGGCCATCTGAAACGTGTCTATAGTTCGGTAGTAAAAAGCTAATAAGATCTTTGTTCAAAGTGAAAAAAAGAAGATTTTTTAACTATTAAGTAGAACTGTCTATTCCATGCATCTTTTACTAAGATAGTGTAAAAACCCCTAAAATATCGGTTCATCAAAAATTGGTCTTTTCTTCTTTCAGCTCACATACTGGTGATGAGAGCGCCATCTCGTCATCTTCATGCTTGGAGCTGCAGAGTCAAGATGGAAGCATATTACTGCCTATGACAGCGCCATCTGATCCCGATTCATCTTCTGTAAAAGGAACCAGGCCACCTACAGTAAGAACCAATTTAAACTTACCAGAGGGAGACATTTATTATAACAAACAAACAACAAGTAAAGATTAACAGTCACCCCAAGAAGTAAAAAAATGGTCTGAGGAGGTGGCAAAAAAACGCTAAAACAAAAAAAAAAAGACAAAACACAGCCAGTGTACAAAACAGCTCCTAATCGCCATCACAGACCTTATAACAAACAATTTTATCAAGTATACCATTCGTGCCCCGAGAGACCGTAATTAATAAGTTATTGGTTTCTTTATTCACCACCATCCCTCCAAAAATAAAATAAAATTCATACTTACTAAAAAGCGTTTCTTTAATTACACTCTTAAACAAAGAAATATCGCTAATATTTTGTATTCTGATCAAGGTGTTCCCAACTGCTAATCCTCTATGAAGCACAGGAAACACCTAGCGGTTTGAAGCAACCAGCGGAGTATTAATATCTGTGGAAGATCCAGTGTATAATAGTGGACCGAGGATCTCAGATTTTCCAAATTACCAAATATAATAGACTTGTATCATGTTGTAGCTTAAAAATAAACAAGTGTGTTTAAAACTCTCTTAATCCAGAAACTGGCAATATCCTTCCCCGCTGATAGGTGATCCGTACTGAATCCCAGGGTTGTAGGCCAACCAACGATCAAACAACGTTGTTTTGTAGAGCTCGAAAGAGAATATACCAAGCAAAACGCTAGAATGGTACTGTACGTATGGATGGTACTTCAATGATAATGTTTCGTCAATACGAACCCCCAAGTATTTAGTTTTAGAAATTCTCTATAAAATACTGCACTGTGTTACAATTACCTAAACTCA
Source organism: Artemia sinica (assembly GCA_027921565.1). Lineage (NCBI taxonomy): Eukaryota > Metazoa > Arthropoda > Branchiopoda > Anostraca > Artemiidae > Artemia > Artemia sinica. Next base: position 39,882,372 of record CM051259.1, on the reverse strand, counting down.
AGGATAAAAAACACGATCGGGAAAAAATGGCATAATTTGACTTACCCAAATTAACCTTAAGCCTATTTCGCCCAACCTGGAATATAAAATATTAACATTATTCTTCAACGATGTCAGAGTAATTCTTCCGTCTTTGCATTGCTGATAGATATAATGCCATCAAAAAATAATGACAGTTTCATTCTGGGGATAGAATTAGGCATATCTAATAATGAACAACAGGAAAATAACCGGACAAAGAACAGTTCCCTGTGGACCCTACTTCTGGACGCTTTTCAGATTGTATGCAATCCATCTCCACAAACTGATTACGGCTACTAAGGAAGATCCATATAAAATTGAAAGCCTTACCACGGATCCCATACGCCTCGCACTTTCCAGGAGTAGACTATGGTCAACTGTAGCAAAAGCCTTCATGAGGTCTAGAAATACTGCACCAACCGTAAATAATTTGTCTTAAGATACATTAATTACGCTACTCGAAATTATCAATGGAACCTCCGTCTTTCTATTCTCTCGGAGCCCAAACTGATTAACACTTAACATTTTAAGCTTCTTAAGAAAATGGCTTAACCGAGTTCTAAAACATTCTTTAACAAGCCGCGAAACAACTGACAAAACCGATATAGGACGATCAAACAGTTCGTGGTAATGAACTGTAATTAGGTTGGGACTTGGTCCAATAGTAGCCGAAACTCTATACAAAGAATTTTGATAGCAATTATAACATCAAAAGAATTGGCATTTTGTGCCGATTCGAAATATATAAAATTCTTTATGTTTAATGTTTTCCATAAAAAGCTAAGATCCTGAGAAAATTTGCCTTATTTTCGAAAAAGGGCAAAATACCCCCAAAAGGCTAAGCGATCCTAATGAAAATCACGCCATGAGATTCAGCATATCAGAAGACCCTATAGAGGTTTCAAGGTCCTGCATACAAAAATGTGGGATTTTGCATTTTCACCAGAAGAAGGATCGCGGTTTTTTTTTTGTTTTTTTTTTTTTCAGGGGTGATCGTATCCAACTGATAGTCCTAGAAGATCGGTAATAAAAACGGAAAATAAAAATGTTAATTTCGAACGGAAAATAAAAATGTTAGTGCCCTTTCAAGTGACCAAGGATATTGAAAGCAACTAGTCTCCTCCCACGCTCATTTTCCCCCCAAAAAATATCTGATTGAAATTTGAGATAGCCATTTAGATCAGCATAGATGAAAGGTCTAGTAACTGTTCCTCTGGGGATGATATGACCCCCCCCCCCATGGCTCCTGGAGAAAGGCCTGTAAGTTATACAATTTACTCATTGTTTACATTTGGTATTTGTTATTGGGGAATATATGAAAGTTTTTCTTTGGGGTGGAGGAGTTTTCGAGAGGAAATTTTACGGAGGGGGGAAGGGGGACTTCTTGGCATGATTTGAAAAAAGTCTGAAAATAAAAAAAAAAGATAAGTATTTTCAACTCAGAGTAAGGATAAACATTAAAACTTAATACGAACAAAAATTATTACATATATATGAGGGCGGCTGCCCCTTCCTCATCCCTCACTCTTTACGTTAAAGTCTGCATTTTGTTCCAATTCATTAAGAACGACTCGTGAATCACAAGGCCCGTTGAATTTGAATGAGAAGTATTTTTAAAGAGAATATAATTTAGTTTTTCATTCACAACAAAGGCAAATTGGCTTTAAGAAAAATAAATAAAATCCATGAGCTGATCGAAGACAGGAAAAAAGTTATTTTTAGGCCTCATTTTTTTTGTTTATGGGGGGAGGGGGTTCGGAGGTTCTAAGTCACGCTTTTCTTGAAGAAGAAACTCATTGCTCGGCGAAAATAATATTCAAGAAATCGTAAAAGTAAAAATGTAAAGTAGAAAGGTAGATTGTAAATAGAAAGTAAGAGACCATAAAATAGAATGAGAGTAAGAAAAAGAAAAATGTAAAAGTATATAAAATATAGAATAGGTGTTTGCTAACATGTCGGCTTTAGGGAGCATGATGCATGAACCAGCTTGTCTAAGTCCTAGAAGAGTGAATTATTTTGCAATCCTTATCATTTTTCCGAGTTTTTCTTGGCTTTGAGCAGCTTACTAATAGTTTTATAATTTTATGTGAATTTGTGTTTCGTATGACTCTCCCCCTCTCCCCTCAAATTTTTATCAAACTCGTAAAAACGTAACAAAAATGCATATAATGAAATTTTTGATGATTTTTAAGTTTCTTGTACCCCCTCCCCCCCCTACGAAAAAAAAAATCATGAATACGTTTTGATTTAGTTCTTAAATTAGTAAATATTTACAAGTAGAAAATACTGGCTATAAAAAAAAATATTTGCAGGCCTTTAAAAAAAATAAAACTTGTGCTGTATAAAAAGAGTGCTAAAAAAATAACTTCTTCTAGTTGTAATTTGTGCTAAGGAATAATATATATTACCTATTAGTCCAGAATTGTTTTTCAGATATTGAATGAGGGTAGCGTCGAAAAGTGTCAGTTTTGTAATTACACCCTGTTGTAAGGCTGTTGTAATTCAATTTAATCAATTCTTTTATTTCAGTTTCATTTCTTCTTTTCTATTTTTTTCTTTATTCAATTTAATTCTTCTATTATTGTTTAGAGGAGTTGGAATTTATTGTTAGCATGGTTTAGCTTTAAGGTGGTAATCTTGTTATATTTTGTACCTGTGTCCCGTACCTCTTTTACAGGCACGTTTCAGAGAGGAAAGCTTTGGGCCTCTGCTCCTTCTACAATCTTGAGTAATTTCTGTTATATTCTCTGAAAATTCAAAATTTGCCTTTTATTGACGTTTTACCCCCTAAATACTCCCTGCCCCCTAGAAATAACCCTGTGCTTTTATTTTTAGAAATGCACTCTAAATTACTTGTATTTTTGAACATCTTTAACAGTGAGGTTTGCAGAGGGGAAGAAGGCTTTGGGCTTGTGCCCCTCCTAAAATTTTGAGTGATTTTAAAATGGTCACTTGTATTCTCTGAAAATTCAAAAATTTGCCTTTTATTGACATTGTGCCCCAGAAATGTCTCTGTGCTTTTATCTTTGAAATATAACTTGAATAAATTCCACAACTAGTAGCATAATTTTTTTTTTTTTTTTTTTTTTTTTTTTTAATTGAAATGAATGGAGAAGGAGAAATGAATGCATTCGAAGTATGAAACGAGAAGTATAAAAGGAAAAATAGATGGCAATGAGCATGTTTTTCCTTTTAAATGAGCCCTTTAGCAACTATCTATGATTGTCCAGTGCCCTGCTAGCAATGAAGAACAAAAAAATGAAAAAAAAAATTATTTTTCTTCCCAGTTGAGGTCCCAGTAGAGCTTGAAGAAAAAATAGCAGATCTTGAAATTAAGCTGGAGAAAATTACAGAAGAAAAACTGGGAATTGAAGCCGAGCTACAAGCTGCCAAGCAATCAGCCACTGATGCTGTTTCTTGCTATGAAATTCGGATAAAAACTGTTAACAGGTTTGTTTTGTTCTTTCTTACTTTTCCCTTGTTTCTTCCCCCCGGAACAGAGGCTTTGCCGATCCAAGAGGCGTTATGGGCAATCTCTGGGATAAACTGCAGTTTATGTCCCGCTTACGATGATTTAGTATGTTGTTTGACATAATGAAAAAAAAAATGTACTGAAAAAAGCGACAATATCACAGCCAGTGAGAAAAAGAAGAATACTGTGCAAATTTTTTGGTTAGAAATGTTACGGTAAATGTCCGCGAATTGGTTAATGTCGACATTCACCGGTGAATGTCCGAAATACTTTTTTTTCTCCTTGGATTTAGTCACCATTCCCAGTCAATTTTTTCAATTTAATGCAAGGTTTGATGATGGGAGGTTAGGTTAGATTAGATTATGTTTGGTTAGACGAGGTTAGGTTGGCTTAGAGTAGCTTAAGTTAGGTTTCAAACCCATTTCTGATATTTAGAACCAAATTTAACCTAATCTAACTTAACCTAACCGAGTCTAAACTAACATAGTCTAACCTAACCTAACTTTAACTTTTACCATCATAGGTTGCATAAGTCTGAAAAAGCTAACTCGCAAAGCTAATTGAACCGAAGCAGAGAAAAAGGAATTTCGAACATTCACCGGTGAATGTAGACATTAACTAGATTCGGACATTCACCTTAAAAAGAATAAAAAAAGAAAAAAATCAACATGACAATATAAACTGACAAATTTTAAAAACAAACAATGAATAAAAGAGGTCCTTTCCAAGCAACTGTGAAAGGGCAACTGCATAAAAATCAAACTGAATACGTTTAGTCTATTTCTTCGTTTCTCTTTATGTTCTCAAGGTACTATGAGCCAGGCATGTACGCTCAGGAGAGGGCATGCACGCTGCCATCTATCCGCCATTGCTGCTACATCTTGTCATGAAATTCGGATCAAAACTGGTAGTAAAGTAAAAATATCTTTCCTAGTCTTCTCTTGTTTGTTCCCTAAACTTCCCTCATTAGTAATGATTCGGGTGTTAAATATCTATTCAGGTAATAATATCTTTCTTGGTGTTATGCTATATGATATGAGGTTATATGCCAGATACCGTCCGATGAAAGAACGATTTCGAATTTAAACGAAAATAATTTGGCTTTAAATTAAATTAATATAAAAAAAAGCTGTTGTAACGTAAAATTCCGGCTATTTTATGCTGGAGTATGGTATTCACTTTAAATAAACATAGTTTGACTTAAAGTCATTTAATATTCAACACTGTTGACGGTCAATTAAAATTCGACAAATTTAATTTGGCGTATAAAAACCCGTTACAATATAATATTCTAGCTATAGCCTGGTGAAATATGTCTTTCACTTTAAAAGACATATTCTGACTTAAAATCAAATAAAATACAACTAATCTTATTTGATTTATGAAAATGTATTACAAGGTAATATGCTGAGTATCGTTCGGTTAAAAATGGTTTTCACTTTAAATAAACATACTTATAAACATACCTCGTATTTCACTTTAAATAATCAATTAATATTCACAAAGTATAATTCAGTTTTTAGTAAGCTAGTACTGGGTGATATTTCAGCTACTGACTGGCAAAAACACAATTTTTACTGAAGTAAAAAAACAGATTGACTTAACATCAATTAAAATTTAACAAGTTTAATTTAATATGAAAAAAACTAATACAAGTAATATACTAGCTAACGTCCGGTGATATAGAAGTATAATTTAATTCATAATAAGCTAGGATAGGGTAATATTCCAGCTACTGGCTGATGAAAACATGATTTTAGCTTTAAAAAAACATACTCGTACTATAGTTAGGCTTAATTTCAATTAAAATTCTGCTAGTAATACTTCATACATAATAAGTGAATAAAATGCAAAAAGTCTAATTTCATATATAATAATCTTTTGCAAGATAATATACTAGCTATTATCGGGTAAATATGATTTATATAAATAAAGTTTGATATAAAGTCAATTAATATTCAAAATTATAGTTTAATTCATAATAAGCTAATATAGGATAACCTAGCGGCCAGCTACCGGCTGGCGAAAACATGATTTTCACTTAAAAAAAAGCACTTTCAATAAAATTCAACAAATATAATTTAATTTATAATAAGTTAATATAGGGTAATATTCCAGCTACCGGCTGGCGAATATATGATTTTTACTTAAAAAAAAAAAAAAAAAAAAAAGAAACATAATTAGAGTTTTTTTCAGTTAAAATTCAATAAATACAATTTAATGTATAATACACTAATAAAAAGTAATTTCCAGCTATCGGCTGGCGGAAACATGATTTTAGCTTTTAAAAATATTTTCAATCAAGATTCAACAAATATAATTTCATAGGCAGCGCAATAGCGCTGCCTAATTAATGAACGTTGTTGGCACAATGTATTGCGCCAACATGGAAAAGGGGTCATTCATCTGGAAATTGGAATGGCTATTGCTCTTTTTAATAGTCGAAAGTGATTGGAAGACAACTAACACCCCTTCCACGCCCACCATTTCCCCGAACACATCCAGTCAAAATTTTGAGATAGCTATTTTGTTCAACGTAGTTGATTTTCAGATAGAAATTATGTTTTTGAGGAGGACACTCCCCCCAAAGCCCTCAGGGCAAGGGTTGTAAGTTATACCCTGGGGCATATGAAATTTTTATAGAAAGCTTCGTCGTAGAAACTTCAAAAAAGGTTCATTCGATTGGAAATTCAAAGGGCTAGTGCCCTTTTTAATAGTCGAAAGTGATTGGAGGGCAACTAACCCCCCCTCTCACGCCCACCTTTTCCCCAAACACATGCAATCAAAATTTTGAGATATCCATTTTGTTCAACGTAGTTGAAAGTTCTGGAAATTAGGTCTTTGAGGATGAAGCCCCCCCCTTCCCGCCAGAGCCTTGAAGGCAATGATTGGGTTATGCCCTGGGGACATATAAGGTTTTTATAGAAAATGTCATCGTAGAAACTTCAAAAAGGGCGCATTCTATTGGAAACTGAAAGGGCTAGTGCCCTTTTTAATAGGCTAGTCGAAACTGATTGGAGGGCAACTAACCCCCCCTCCCACGCCCACCATTTCCAGAAGCACATCCAATCAAAATTTTGAGATAGCCATTTTTTAAACGTAGTTGAAAGTTCTGGATATTATGTCTTTGAGGATGATAAACCCCCCACACCTCTTCGGCAAGGAATGTAAGTTATGCCCTGGGCGACATATAAAGTTTTTCTAGAGAGAATTTTCATAGAAACTACTAAAAGGGCTCATTAAATTGGAAATTGAAAGGACTAGTGCCCTTTCTAATAGTCAAAAGTGATTGGAGGAAAACTAACACCCCTCCCGCTCCCACCATTTCCCGAAACAAATTCAATAAAAATTTTGAGATAACAATTTTGTTCAACGTAGTTGAAAAGTCCGGAAATTATGTCTTTGAGGATGACAATACCCCCACAGCCCTCAGCGCAAGGGTTGTAAGTTTTGCCCTGGGGGCATATAAGGTTCATATAGAAATCATTGTCGTAGAAACTTCAAAAAGGGCTCATTCGATTTGAAATTGAAAGGGCTAGTGACCTTTTTAATAGTCGAAAGTGATTGGAGAGCAACTAAACCCGCTCTCATGCCCCCCATTTCTCCAAACACATCCAATCAAAATTTTTAGATAGGTCTACAAAAAAACCTCTTTTCCATACCGTCCAAGAGGTAAAGATCTTGGTACTTTTTTTAGAGGTTTCGGCAATTTCTTTTTCTCGTTAAGATTAGTCAGATATTACTTGCAAGCAAATCAGAAACTAGTAGCCAACTTACCATTTGTCTACTATAACCACTAATCCTCTCCTTGATTTTTATCAATTATATTTACTCAAGTTCAATATATATATATATATATATATATATATATATATATATATATATATATATATATATATATATATATATATATATATATATATATATATATATAATATATATATATATATATATATATATATATATATATATATATATATATATATATATATATATATGATTGGAGGGTGACTAACGCCCCTCTCACGCCCATCATTTCCCCAAACACATCCAATCAAAATTTTGAGATAGACATTTTGTTCAACGTAGTTGAAAGGTCTGGAAATTAGGTCTTTGCCGGCGTTGTTGTAGAAACTTCAAAAAGGACTAGTTGGGAATTGAGAGGGCTAGTGCCCTTATTAATAGTCAAAAGCGATCGGAGGGCGAATGCCTCCCCCCCTTACGCCCATCATTTCCCCAAACACTTCCGATCAACATTTTGATGTAGCCATTTTGTTGAACGTAGTTGAAGGGTTCGGAAATTATGTTTTGGAGTATGACAACCCCCTCACAGCCCTCAGGTCTAAGGTTAAAAGTTATGCCCTGGGGGCATATGATGTTTTATAGAAATTGTTGTCGTAAAAACTTCAAAAAGGTCTCTTTTGATTGTAAATTGATAGGGCTATTGCCCTTTTTAATAGTTAAAAGTAATCGGAGGGAGAATCGCCCTCCCCCTACGTCCATCATTTCCCCAAACATTTCCGATCAAAATTGTGATATGGCCGTTTTGTTCAACGTAGTTGAAATGTCTGGAAATTATTTATTTGAGGATGACAACCCTCCCCCATAGCCCTCAGGACAAGGGCTGTAACTTATGTTCTTAGGGCATACAAGGCTCTTATAGAAAGTTTTGTCATAGAAGCTTCAAAAAGGGCTCATTTGGTTGGAAATTGAGAGGACTAGTGCCTTTTTTATTAGTCGAAAGCGCTCAGGGGGCAAATGCCCCCCCCCTCACCCACGTCTATCATTTCCCCAAAAACTGCCAATCAAGATTTTGATATATCCATTTTGTTCAGCCTATCAGAAAGGTCTGGAAATTATGTCTTTGAGGGTAAAAAATCCTCCAGCCCTCAGGGCAAGGGTTGTAAGTTATGCCCTGAGGACATATAGGTTTTTATAGAAAGTATGGTCACATAAACTTCGGAGGGGCTCTTTGGATTGTTAATCAGACGCTCTAGTGCTCTTTTTAAGAATCAAAGTGATCAGAGGGCAGCTACCCCCTCCTCCTACATACACGTCGTATTGTCCTGAAATACAAATTTTGAGATAGGCATTCTATTCAAGATAGTCTAAATATCATATAACAAGGCTTTTGGGGTTGAAACAAACCCCAGAGATTAGGAGCAAGGGTTTTAAGTTATGCCCAGGGGGTATTTGAGGTTTTTATGGAAGGGATGGTTGTTTAACTTCAGAAGAGCTTCAGTCTTTCTCCCTGAAAAAGACTATGTCAATATAAAACGAACAGAAATTATTCCAAAAAAAAATTTGCACAAAATACGTTTTTCAAAAAAAAAGTAAAGAATTCCATTAAACCAAAAATGAACAAAAATAGAATCAAATAATCTACCAAGCATACAACTACCACAAATCAGTATCAATAAGTAAATGAAACCCAAAACAAACAGAAATTAAAACAAGTCAAACTCAAAACGAGCAGAAATTAATTTGAGTAGGGTTTTAATCCCTATGCTTTCTAAAAGCCAGAATATAATTTGCACTACTAAAAAAAATTGTTTATATGTTTTCACTTTTATAACTTTAAGAAATCAAAAATTGATTAAGATTTTAAAGAATAAATGTCAGCATATGTATATTTAACTGACAATGCACATTTTTTTCAATAATGTACAAATTATATTCTATTGTTCTATATTGTTCGTTTTGATTCTATTTTTGTTTATTTTTGGTTTAATGGAGTTCTTTACTTTTTTTGAAAAACTTATTTTGTGCAAAAATTTTTTTTATTAATAATTTATAATAAGCTAATACAGGATAATGTTCCAGTTACTGACTGACGAAAACAGGATTTTTGCTTAAAAAACATTTTGAATTAATACATTTATAATTTAAACATTTTGTAATTTAATTTATTATAAGTTATGGTAAGTTAATATTTCAGCTACCGGCTGGTGAGAACATGACTGTCACTTAAAAAAAATATATAATTAGACTTATTTTCAGTTAAAATTCAACAAATATAATTTAATGTATAATACGCTAATAAAAGGTAATATTCCAGCTACCGACTGTTGAAAACATGATTTTACGTAATAAAACAACTTTTTTAACTAAAATTCAACAAGTATAATTCAATTTACTATAAGTTAATATCGGGTATTATTCTTGCTACCGGCTGGCGAAAACTATGATTTTCACTAAGAAAAAAGAACATAATTAGACTTATTTTCAGTTCAAATTCAACAAATATAATTTAATGTATAATACGCTAATAAAATTTAAAATTGCAGCTACTGGCTGACGGAAATATGATCTTTACTTTAATAACCAAAAAAAAAGTTTTTTTTTAACTGAAAGTAAAGAACGACATTAAAACTTAAACGAATAGAAGTTATTCCGCATATGAAAGGGGCTGTCCCCTCCTCAACGCCTCACTCTTTACGCTAAAGTTTGACTCTTTCTCACAACTCTATTTTTTTAAAACAATAAAAAACGTTAGTATAAAGAGTGAGGCGTTGAGGAGGGGACAGCCCCTTTCATTTACGGAATAATTTCTGTTCGCTTAAGAACGATGTGGGCACAATGTGTTTTGTTTGTTTTTTTTCTCTCCATACCTGGGCACTTCGTATCGAAGCAGTTGTCGTAGAAACTTCGAAAAGGGCTTATTCGATTGGAAATTGGAGTGGCTAGTGCCCTTTTTAATAGTCGAAAGTGATTGAAGGGCAACTAGCCCCCCCCCCCCCACGCCCATCATTTCCCCAACAAGTCCAATCGAAATTTTGGAATAGCCATTTTGTTCAGCGTAGTTGATTTCCAGATAGAAAATATCTTTTTGAGGAGGACACTCCCCCACAAACCTCGGGACAAGGGTTTTAGGTTATGCCCTGAGGGCATATAAGATCAATGTTGAGACAATGTACAGTTTATTTTTTTTTCTTTAAAGCAGGGCACTTCATATATAAAGGGTCGTAGTAGAGACTTCAAAAGGGGTTCATTCGATTGAAAATCGCGAGGGCAACTAGCCCCCCCCCCCGCCCATCTTCCCCCAAACACATGCAATCAAAATTGTGAGATAGCGATTTTGTTCAGCGTAGTTGATTTCCAGATAGAAAATATCTTTTTGAGGAGGACACTCCCCCACAAACCTCGGGACAAGGGTTTTAGGTTATGCCCTGGGGGCATATAAGGTTTTTATAGAAGGTGTTGTCGTAGAAACTTCAAAACAGGCACATTTGATTGGAAATTCAAAGGGCTAGTGCCCTTTTTAATAGTCGAAAGTGGTTGGAGGGCAACTAGCCCCCCCCCACGCCCATCCTTCTCCCAAATACATCCAATCAAAATTTTGAGATAGGCATTTTGTCAAATACAGAAAATAAGTTTTTGAGGAGAACACTCCCCCACAACCCTCAGGGCAAGGGTTTTAAGTTATGCCCTGGGGGCATATAAGGCTTTTATAGAAGGAGTTGTCGTAGAAACTTCAAAACAGGCTCATTCGATTGGAAATTTAAAGGCCTAGTGCCCTTTTTAATAGTCGAAAGTGATTGGAGGGCAACTAGTCCCCCCCCCTTCGCGCCCATCATTCCCCCAAACACATCCAATCAAAATTTTGAGATAGGCATTTTGTCATCGTAGCTGATTTCCAGATAGTAAATATCTTTTTGAGGAGGACACTCCCCCCACAGCCCTCGGGGCAAGGGTTTTAAGTTATATCTTTGGGGCATATAAGGTTTTTATAGAAGGCGTTGTCGTAGAAACTTCAAAACAGACTCATTCGATTGGAAATTTAAAGGCCTAGTGCCCTTTTTAATAGTCGAAAGTGATTGGAGGGCAACTAGCCCCCCCACGCCCATCATTCCCCCAAACACATCCAATCAAAATTGTGAGATAGCCATTTTGTTCAGCGTAGTTGATTTCCAGATAGAAAACATGTTTTTGAGGCGGACACTCCCCCACAACCCTCAGGGCAAGGGTTTTAAGCTATGCCCTTGGGGCATATAAGGTTTTTATAGAAGGCGTTGTCGTAGAAACTTCAAAACAGGCACATTTGATTGGAAATTCAAAGGGCTAGTGCCCTTTTTAATAGTCGAAAGTGGTTGGAGGGCAACTAGCCCCCCCCCCCCCACGCCCATCCTTCTCCCAAATACATCCAGTAAAAATTTTGAGATAGCCATTTTGTTCAGCGTATTTGATTTACAAATAGAAAATATGTTTTCGGGGAGGATACACCGCCACAGCCCTCAGGGCAAGGGTTTTAAGTTATGCCCTGGGGGCATATAAGGTTTTTATAGAAGAGGTTGTCGTAGAAACTTCAGAAAAGGGCTCTTTCGATTTGAAATTCAAAGGGCTTGCGCCCTTTTTAATAGTCGAAAGTGATTAGTAATACTTTTTGTTGTTGTTGTTGTTTAGACCAGGGCACTTCGTATCGAAGGAGTTGTGGGAACTTCGAAAGGGGCTCATTCGATTGAAAATAGAAAGAGATGATGCCCTTTTTAATAGTCGAAAGTGATTGGAGGGCAACCAATCCCCCTTCCACTCCCACCCTCCTATTTACCCATTATGTTTAAAAACTAAATGTTGCCTTAAGATTAAATCAAAATGCACTATGATAATGCTAATTCCCAATAAGACATCTCAGCAGTATCCCAAGAACGACTGAGGGTATTATGTTCAAACTTTCGAGGCTACTTCTGCTCTTAAAATTTAACCAAATCAAAATAGTGTAAGTTTATCAAAGCTATCAAAGAAAGTAAACAGATTTTTTTGCGAATGGTATCAAGTTTTCCATTTCAGGTCAACTAGAGGAGGTATGAAACTAAGTTAAACAGTACTATTTGTGTCCAGATTTTTAAAATGGTGTATGTTGTTCAAAATAGCTGAAAATTTTTCTCCAGCATACAAATAGCAGGCCAAACTGTAAAGTCTTAAAAAACGAAAAGATTTAAAGTGTTATTTTCTTTTTCCCTGAAAAGACTATGTCAATATAAAACGAACAGAAATTAATTAAAAACACCTTTTTCCATAAAATAAGTTTTTCAAAGAAAAGTAAAGAACTCCATTAAACAAAAAATGAGCAAAAATAAAATCAAATAATCTACCAAGCTCGAAACAACCACAAATCAGCATCGATAAATAAATGAAACCCAAAAAGAACAGAAATTAAAATAAATAACCGAGTCAAACTCAAAACGAGCAGAAATTAACATAAGTTGGGCCCAAAACCCCTATGCCTTCCCAAGGCCAGAACAAAATTTGCACTTTACTGAAAAAAATATAAATGTTTTTACTTTTATAACTTTAATAAATCAAATAATTTTAACATTTTGATTACTAAATATCAGTATATGTATACTAAACTGACAATGCACATTCATTTGTATTAGACCACACAAACACAGAGACGACACACACACAGAGACGACAAACACATAGAGACGACACACACACAGAGAGACGACACATACAAAAGATGACATATACACAGAAACAACACAAATACAGAGACGACACACACACAGAGTTAATTACAATAAATAGCTCTTATGAAAGTGCTAAAAAAATCTTTGGCTTAAAGAGCGAGGTATTGACTAGGGGGAGGACCTAATCATATACGTAATAATTTCTGTCCGTTTTAAGTTTTGATGTTGCTCCTTACTTTCAGTTGAAATTCTTTTTTATATAATTTCTGATCGTTTTTTATAGAATGCTGTGAAATCCGGCGCCCCCTTCATAGCAATATCCCTTCCTCCATGAAAACTTCCTCCATGGAAAGATCCTCCCACATAACCTCCGACCAGGCCCCCCCCCCACTACCAGAAAAAATCCCCCTGAACATGTCTGTATACTTCCCAATAACCAATACTATATATATATAAACATTGGGTAAAGTTCATAACTTGCAGCCCTTCCCCCGGGTACTTTGGGGGATTAAGTCATACTGAAAGATATAGCTATTATAATTTCGACCATGCTGAATAAAATGGCTTTCTCAAAATTTTGATCGGGTGACTTTGGGAGAAAAATGAGCGTGGGAGGGAGCCTAGTTGCCCTCCATTTTTTTGGTCACTTAAAAAGGGCACTAGAACTTTTAATTTCCTTTCGAATGAGCCCTCTCACGATTTTCTAGGACCACTGGGTCGATACAATCACCCCTTAAAAGAAAAAAAAAAAAAAAAAAAACACGCATCCGTGATCTTTCTTCTGGCAAAAAATACAAAATTCCACATTTTTTGCAGATAGGAGCTTGAAACCTCTACAGTAGGGTTCTCTGATACGCTGAATCTGATAGTGTGATTTTCATTAAGACTCTATAACTTTTAGGGGGTGTTTCCACCTTTTTTCGAAATTCAGGCAAATTTGCTCAGGAGCGAAACTTTTGATGGATAGGACAAAACTTGATGAAACTTATATATTTGAAATCAGCATTAAAATCTGATTCTTTTGACGTATCTATTGGTATCAGTATTCCGTTTTTTTTAGTTTCGGTTACTACTGAGCCGGGTCGCTCCTTACTTACAGTTCTTTACCACTAACTGCTTGAAAAAACGTACTTATTTTCAGTTGAAATTCAACATATTTATAATCCGCTAATATTCCAGCAGCTGGCTGGTGAAAAAATGATTCTAAATAAACGTAGTTAGACTTTTTGTTCAACGTAGTTAAAAGTTTTAGAAATTAGGTCTTTGAGGATGATAACCTCTCAGAGCCCTCGGGGCAAGGGTTGTAAGATATGTCCTGGGGGCATATAAGGTTTTTATAAATATTGATCTTGTAGAAACTTCAAAAAAGGTTCATTCGATTGGAAATTAGAAGGGCTTGTGCCCTTTTTAATAGTCGAAAGGGATTGGAGGGCAACTAACCCCCTCTGACGCCCACCATTTCCCCAAACACATCCAATCAAAATTTTGAGATATCAATTTTCTTCAACGTAGTTGAAAGTTCTGGAAATTTGGTCTTTGAGAATGACTAACACCCACCTCACACCCACCATTTCCCCAAACAAATCCAATCAAAGTTTTGAGATAGCCATTTTGTTCGACGTAGTTAAAAAGTCTGGAAATTATGTTTTTGAGGATGACCCTCCACCCACAGCCCTCAGGGCAAGGGTTGTAAGTTATACCCTGGGGGCATATAAGGTTTTTTTTTTAGAGAGTGTTGTCGTAGAAACTTCAAATAGAATCATTCGATTGGAAATTGAAACGGCTAGTGCCCTTTTTAATAGTCGAAAGTGATTGGATGGTAAGTAACCCCCCTCTCACGCCCACCATTTCCCCGAACACATCCAATCATAATTTTGAGATAGCCATTTTGTTCAACGTAGTTGAAAGGTCCGGAATTTTTGTCTTTGAGGATGACAACTCCCTCACAGCCCTCAGGTCAAGGGTTGTAAGTTATGCCTTGGGGCATATAAGGTTTTTATAGAAAGTGTTGTCGTAGAAACTTCAAAAAGGGCTCATTCGATTGGAAATTGAAAGGGCTAGTGCCCTTTTTAATAGTCGGAAGTGATTGGAGGGCAACTACCCCCCCCCCCCCTCTGATTCCTACCATTTCCCCAAACACATCCAATCAAAATTTTGAGATATCAATTTTCTTCAACGTAGTTGAAAGTTCTGGAAATTTGGTCTTTGAGGATGACCCCCCCCCCCAGCCCTAAGGGCAAGAGTCGCAAGTTATGCCATTGGGGCATATAAGGTTTTTATTGAAAGCTTTGTCGTAGAAACTTCAAAAGGGCTCATTGGATTGGAAATTGAAAGGGCTAGTGTCTTTTTTAATAGTTGAAAGTGATTGGAGAGCAACTAACGCTCCTTTCACGCCTGCCATTTCCCCAGACACATCCAATCAAAATTTTGAGATAGCTACTTTGTTTAACGTAGTTGAAAGTTCTGAAAATTTGGTCTTTGAGGATGACAACCCTCTCACAGCCCTCAGGGCAAGGGTTGTAATTTATGCCCTGGGGGCATATAAGGTGTTTATAGAAAGCGTTGTCGTAGAAACTCAAAAAGGGGTCATTCGATTGGAAATTGAAAGGGCTAGTGCCCTTTTTAATAGTCGAAAGTGATTGGAAGGCTTGACATTTTTATAGTAAAGATTAATATGGGTACAATGTATTATTATTTATTTTTCTTCTTTTTTTTTTTTAGACCAGGGCACTTCGTATCGAAGGAGTTGTCTTAGGAACTTCGAAAAGTTCTCATTCGATTGAAAATAGAAAGGGCTAATGTACTTTTTAATAGTCGAAAGTGATTAGAGGGCAACTAGTCCCCCTCCCACGCCCACCCTCCCATTTGCCCATTATGTTTAAAAAGTAAATGTTGCCTTAAGATTAAATCAAAATGTACTGTGTTAATGCTAATTCCTAATAAGGCATCTCAGCAGTATGCCAACAACGACTGAGAGTATTATGTTCAAACTTTCGGGGCTACTTCTGCTCGTAAAATTTAACCAAATCAAAATAGCGTAAGTGTATCCAAGCTATCAAAGAAAGTAAACAGACTTAATTTTGCGAATGGTATCAAGTTTTCTATTTCAGGTCAACTAGAGGAGGTATGAAACTAAATTAAATACTACTATTTGTGTCCAGATTTTTAAAAGGTTGTATGTTGTTAAAAATTGCTGAAAATTTTTCTTCAGCATACAAATAGCAGGCCAAACTATGAAGTCTTAAAAAAATGAAATGATTTAAGAATTATTTTCTATTTCCCTGAAAAGACTGTGTCAATATATTTCGAACAGAAATTAATTTGAAAAACTTTTTCCACAAAATAAGTTTTTCAAAGAAAAGTAAAGAACTCCATTTAACCAAAAATGAGCAAAAATAAAATCAAATAATCTACCAAGCGTGAAACTACCACAAATCAACATCGATAAATAAACTAAACCCAAAACGAAAAGAAATTACAATAAACAACCGGGTCAAACTCAAAATGAGCAGAAATTAACATGAGTAGGGCTCAAAACCTCGATGCCTTCCCTAGGCCAGAACATAATTTGCACTTTACTGAAAAGAACACAAATGAATGTGCGTTGTCAGTTTAATATACATATACTGATATTTAGTACTTAAAATGGTAATATTATTTGATTTATTAAAGTTATAAAAGTAAAAACATTTATATTTTTTCAGTAAAGTGCAAATTATGTTCTGGAAGATTATGTAATCCAGTGTCTGGAAGACAGCTCTTTGTGAGAAGCTGTCTTAGCCTGATAACTAATAAAGATGTAGTCAAGGTTTTGAAAAAAACATATTTTCATCCATATTCACCGCTGTAATTTCATTAACTTTGATGATGATGATCGATTTAATCCTCCTTCTCACTGGTGTGACAGTTTACTTTGGATAAACACACTGAAATGAAAAGGTTAATTATAGGAACTTATGCCTTGAAATCCTCTGTAGATATTCAGTTGCATTTCATTAAGTTCCTTTCCTATTAGTCCTTATTTTGAAAAGTCTACCAGTTCTTTTGGATATGATTGTTCAGTTGCTCAATAAAGTTGAACTCAATTCAATTTATTCAAATAAAAATAAAACATAACACCAATAATAATAAAGATCCTGGAAGCGAACTTGTTAAGGACCATAACAATAAAAAACTGAAAATGAAGAAAAGAGAAAAAAATGAAAAAGAAGAAAAAGAAAGCGAAAACACGGGTAAATTAAAGCAAATTGATTAAAAATTTAGAGAACTATAATATCAAAATTTAGTAACATTGTTATACAGCGTGCCAAACCTTGTGGATAGCTCGACATGGAGGGTATTATATTCCATTGAAGTATAGATTTATAAATGGGGATCGTTGGGCGGAGCCAGAGACACACTTGGGGACAATAAAGGAACGGCTGAATGGATGGAGACAGAGGCCTTCAGAATTATTACAATTAAAATAAGATAATAGTTGGGGAGGAAAATTTTTATGGTAAGCGGAGTATGCAAGGGATAGATTTAATTTTTTGATAATTTGTTCGGAAGGGATAATACCAAAATCGGAGTACAAGTCCTGGGTGGGATATAGTCGGGGTAGCCGAAAAACTGCTTTGATGGCACGGTTTTGGGCAGATTTTAATTCATTGGTAACTGAAGGATAAGTGTTGCCCCAAACAGATCCGCAGTATGAGATATATGGGTAAATAAAAGAGTAATAAAGGGTGACAAGGATATCAGGAGGAAGAAAATAATTCACGCGATTAATCATGCTTACCTGTCGCAAGATTATGGCTCTAATGTAGGAAACATGTGTTGCAAATGATAGGGAGGAGTCTGCGTGGACACATCGCTGAGTCCACGCAGAGAGGAGTGCTTGCTGAGCTTCATTTTTTTTGTAAGGGGTTCGAAATAATACAACCTGACTTTTCTTGCTGTTAATGGCCATGCAGTTAACTAGACACCACTCCTGTACTCTATTCAGAAGGACTTGAGTAGAGGTGACGATGGATGGTAAATTAGGGCCGGTGATGAAAAAGTTGCTATCGTCAGTAAAAAGTACTGGGTGCACTGGTGGACCCAGGTCTGTAACCAAATCATTAATATTAAAGAATAAAAGTATTGGACCAAGAACAGAGCCCTGCGGGACGCCCCTCCGGACAGGTAGGGGATGCGAAGTCACGCCGCCCAGATTCACACTCTGTACTCTACCAGAGAGATAAGAGCCGAACCATGAGAAAGGAATTACACGAATCATTGAGTTCCTGAGTTTACTTAATAAAACACTGTGATCAACCATGTCAAAGGCCTTAGAAAAATATAGAAATAAGCCCAATACAGTATTTTTTTAAAGTCAAGTTGGGAACGTACAAACTGTGTGGCGTCGATTAGTGCATGAGCAGTTGCAAATTTGGAACGGAAGCCATATTGATGAGGAGAAATCAACGAATCTGAAGGATGAATCCCAAATAAAAAGGGAGAAAGACGTCGGAAGATAATTCTCTCGAGCACTTTAGATATAACTGGGAGAAGTGAGATTGGACGATAATTACTTATCTCAGGCGGATCGCCTTTTTTATGAATCGGGATAACAGTTGCTGATTTAA
Organism: Artemia sinica; assembly: GCA_027921565.1. Taxonomy (NCBI): domain Eukaryota; kingdom Metazoa; phylum Arthropoda; class Branchiopoda; order Anostraca; family Artemiidae; genus Artemia; species Artemia sinica. The sequence continues at coordinate 39,863,857 of CM051259.1, read as the reverse complement.
ATATTTCGGGAAGTCTCCATTGATCATAGACAGGTTTGCTATGTGCACAATGGGTTCACAAATATACGAAGATACGGTCCTAAGAAGCTTATTACTTATGCCAAAGAAGTCAGGTGTGGTACTATTAGAGAGAGATTCGATAACTTGAAGCACCTCTTTACTATCAGTTGGAGAGAAAAACATGGATCTGGGATTCTTGCTAGGGTGTACTGACTGGGAGGGGGAACAGGAGTTAGCATTTGGAATATTGGTGAAATAACTATTAAAAGCATCCGGTACTGAAATTGGGTCAATTAGTCTGCCACTGATGTCCTTAAGGTTAATAGGAATAAATTTTGAATTCTTTTTTTTTTAAGAATTTCATTTATTGTGGACCAAATTTTTTGCAAGTTCCCTTTGCAGTGAGAGGTTTTTGGATAATAATAATAATTTTTTGCTTCCCGGACGAGTTTGATATATAAGTTTTTGTATTTTTTATGATTAGTTTGGTCAATAACGCTACTGGTTTTGCAAGCTAACTTATATAGGTCATTTTTACGGTATGAAGAGATTATCAGGCTATTGGACATACAAGGGCGTATATGGGTATTTTTTCCGTTTGATTTACGGACTGGAAAGGTTGAACTGATAAGATCACTCAGTCCCTGTGTAAAACTATTTGTGGCTGAATTAACATCCTGACAATCCAAAACCAGTCAAAGGATTTCAAACGATCCGTGAACCGGTTCATATTCACAGTATTATATATTCTATTAGACGTAGGGGTATTAGTTCTAGAGGTTTGAGTAGTTGGTAGGGAGGGTAGGGAGAGATAGATTGGAAAGTGGTCTGACAGGTCAGAGAATATTATTTTGGAGGACAGGTGGTTTCCCAGGGAAGTGGATACAAAAATTTTATCAATTACAGTAGCGGTAGACCTCATAGGATCAACTCTAGTAGGAAAAAGGATTGTCGGAAGAAGACCACTTGAGGTAAATGTTTCAAAGAAGGTATCACACTCATTATTATTGAAGTCCCCAAAAACTATTGCCTTCTTTTGTGGTAAATTAATAAAACTGGAAAAGTCATCAAACAGATTACAGAAGAAAGGTGTCGGAAATGAGGGTGGTTTATAAAACAATGAAAAATAAAAGAATTGTCGTCAACACTTATGTCTATAATTATTGAATAAATGCATCTATTATTTATAGGTTGCGAGAATAAGGATTCACAGTCTAATAGCCTGGTGAATTTTAGACTTGACCGGATGTAAAGAGAAATGCCACCAGAGGACTTGGTTAATTTTCTTTCAATATGAATAGCTTGAAAGCCAGGGAGGGAAAATTCATTAGTATCATCAATTTCTGAAAGCCACGTCTCCGTTATTCCAATTACGTCGAAAGGGCAGTAACCGGTAATTAAAATTAAATCTTTAAAATTAGCCCACTTATCCCCTATGCTTCTCATGTTAAAGCAAATTACATTAAGTTTGGTCTCTTCCATTAGCTTACTCAGTTAAATGATCTACCGACAGCCTAAAAAACACTGCAAAAAATTACAGTTTTACTAAGAGATGCTAAAAAAGATTTTGTGTTCTAGTGATAGGAAAGAACGTCGATAAGAGTGTCGATAAAAAGGTAGCATGCCGGTTGCAGATACTTTGGCTTGGTAAGTTTATGACATCTGTCTTCTTTTAAAGTATGTTATTCATACTTGAACATCGAAACTCATGCACGTATCAAAATATTTTACACAATATTCTTCTGTGGGGGTTGGCTCTTATGGTTTGAATCTTTCATTGTCCTGTTTATGAAGAATAGGCTGCTCTGCCTTTCTAATCAGGCTCCTTGCCATGTATTGTAAAGTATTGCCCTTTCTTTTGAAAGCAGTCAAGTTTCTAAGATAAGGATTAAAAACTAAAATCATCGCTAACAGCATAGCGTATGGCTACTTAATTTAGAAAATAGAAAATTAATGATTAATTTTCAGTAGCATAAAATTAAAGCCGAGACTCTTCTGAAAGTTATAATTAATCAATATTCATTATTTTCAAGAATTGTTTCATGTCAAAATGCAGTCTGCACAAACTACCCCTAGATTAGCTCGAAAGATCTTGGTAGATGAAGTAGGTTAGCTTACTTTAAGATGGTAGGCTTACTGGGGAAAGAATTCTGCTTTCTTTACCCATTACGTCTCATGTAATGTCTCAAATATGTATGCTTTCTTTTAGGGAGAACGAACTGCTGAAAGCCCAACTGAAGAAGTATGTCAGTGCTGTACAAATGCTTCGACGGGACGGTGAACAGGCTCAGGATACTCTTGAAAGATTAAAGGAGCTTAATAAAATCCAGTTGCAACAAACTGAACAGGAAAGCTACGAAGAAAAATTAGTTCAGGTGCTTAACAACTTTTGATAGTCATATATAGCCTGGAGGAATTTTAATGCATAGGATCTGCCAATGGCAGGTTTTTGGTCTTTTTTATTGCTTGATTCTAGAATGCCAATGTCCTAATTGGACTTGTACACATTTAAAGAAGGAATGTAAACTATAGTACTATGATAAAGAGTCAATGTCAGAACTGTATATGTCAGTGCTGCTCAATTTCTTTCACCAGGAGATGAACAGGTACAGAAAGCTTTTGAAAGATTAAAAAAAGAATAAACCCAGCTGAAACAAACTGAAGAGGAAACGTGTAAAGAAAAACAGTTTAGGTACATAATGCCTTTGATATAGTCTGGAGGAATTTTGATACGATGGATGTGTCTGTGGCAGGTTCTTGTCCCTCTTTTATTTTTTATAGTGGCGCAATTAGCTATCGACAAATTTAAATTAGGGGAATTTCAACCATAGTCCTTAATAAAGAGTCAATGTCAGAACTGTATACGTCAGTGGCAGTCCTGCTCAAATTCTTTGACCTGGAGATGAACAGGTGTAGACGAAAGGCTGAAAAAACTGAATAAATGTGGATGCAATAAACTGAACTGGCAGGCTATAAAATAACTTTGCACTCGTGAATTTATAGGATTTATTAGCGACACCATGCAAGCGTTGCTTAGCAACGACTCTTTCCCTTTTCTGCTAACGTTTATTTTGAGATAAGATGTTTATTTCGCAAAATTTCTATCACAAGCCGCAAATGGCCGAATTTGAATTTAGGGGTTAAAAAAAATTACAAACAGGAAAAAACAAACATTAAACCAAAAAGGTAAAAATAAAGAAGAGGTTAAAATACATTAAAAAGACATATTTCAAATTTAAACGGATCAAAAAACTAAGAAAAAAGGGAAAATTAGTGAATGTATCTATACAAAGCATAGGCAAAACTTTGTTTTATTTATTTATTTCACTCAAAATCGAGGATTATAAAAGACAAGTGAATAGTTTCAAAAACAGTCCAATAGATCAAATAAAGCGATAATTTGCAAGAAAAGACGACAAACCAGTAGACCTAGGAAAACTCTGGATAGAAAACATCCAATAAAAAGAATAAATAAAACCTCAAGCGTATATTAAAGGCTGGAAAAAATATGAGAATGTCATGGATGGAGAGAATATATACAGATTCACTGTAAATGCTATATATTTTATTCTTAGCTCTTTCCAACAGCTCTTAATTTTAAATCTCAAGACTAATTCACCGTCACTCTTGGGGAAGTTAAAGTAGGCAGATTTGAATAGATTGGGATGGAGGGGAGCGTTCGCTGCTGTGTTGGTCTTAGGCTGCTAAGTGCTGCTGTGATCTGTTAGTAGAAGTAATAGTAGTATCATCGAGCTCAATTTTAAGAATTTCGGTCACTATTAGTAGGAGTTAATCAGCAATTCATGACAACAAATAATAACAAACAATAATTCATTTCAAGCCTTATCAACTCATTAGTTATTTACTGATACATCCTTTTTCATTTTTTAGGTTTTATTAGGTTTTATGTACAAATTTAATATAAGCAAATTCTTTTATGAGAATGAGAGTCAAATTACTCCCCCCCCCCCTTCTACCCTGACACAAAAACTCTCAGGTTTTACTGCAAACATTATGTAAATAGATGAAAGTTATTAGATAAAAGATTATTGTTATTTTAGCATTTCACAAATGATTCGGTCAGCGGCGTGAAGTAGGGGGCGGGAATGGGGCATGTGTCTGTGTTCAGACTTCTTTGGTAGTATTAAAGCAAATTGGAAAGTTGAGTGAAAATTTGTAATATTTAAAATAACGCCAGAAAAACAGGGAATGATGAAGAATATAAAGAAAAGAGAATCAAAATGAAATTAAAGTGAATTAGAGAGATCAATTAACTCAAAAAATGAATCAAAAAGAGAACCGAAAATATCCACCACGACAGATACCACTTAATTGCGATGCTGATCCAACTGCCTTTCTAATATTTTCTTGTGTATGTAAAATTAGCAACGATTTCGAATCTTGAGCTGAAGCGTAAAGAAATAAGGATTTTTGTTGAAGAGGGGAGACATTTTATCGAAAATGTGTTATACTAGAGATTTAGGGATTTTAGAGATTTTTAGATATTTAGAGATTTAGAGATTTAGATAAAATTATTGAAGGTACACTAAGGGTCGAAGAAAAACTTGAGAGGATAAAATTCTCCCCGTGTCAGTCCACAACTGACTGACACTGGGTTAGAGAACAAATCAGAAGAAGATACAAAAATGTTCATCCAAAGTCCCATATCGTTTATCGAACTTATGTTCTGAAAAATTAAAATGTTGGGAGGTTGATTGACCCTCTAGCAAAGAGTATGGAAAACGTGTAAATTTTTGGAAACTTCTCCAACATTTATTTTCTAAAAGGAAAAAGAGTAAAATTATCTAAATATTCACTTTTATGTGGTATAATGGACATATCTATAGACAATACATTTTTCAGTTATGTGGCCTTGGGTTGATTCCACCTCCTTATTTATCCTGATTAGCTGAAAATACTAAATCTAATGATTTCTCCGCCAGCGTAATGGCTTGCTAACCAAAGACAGTAAAGATAATAATAAAAGAACATTCAAAATACGGAGGACTAGCTAAGTTTTCTAATAGTACAGGGAAACTAGAGTTTGACCCCAAACATATTGCAACAGAAACGATTTTTACACCATGTTGTAGAGAGAAAAAAAAACTGAAAAGTTGCACATTCTAGGTCGACGCAAAACTAGTTTTGTTTTGCTTTTCGTGTCAATTTTTTCAGTTTTTCTAAAAAAAAAAATGAACTGTCTGGGAAAGGAGAACATTCGCAGTGAAAATGTTTTAGCTTGTTAGGTGGCAGATACATTGAATGACTTTTTTGTATCTATAGATGGCAAGATATCAAACACGGGTTATTAAACGTGACTTAATAAATGATTACCCGGGGTAATTTTCAATTGTGATTTTTTAGCTTACGGCTTTATCCGGGAAATCACTTGGACAAAGCGTGGGACGAAACGTTGATATTATTTATTGCATACGAAGGTCAAGAAACTGGTGTATTTGCCTTCTGTGCGTTAACTGGTCTTCTCAACGAGCCAACCATAATTCATCAGCCCACTTGTTTTTTTTTTATACCAGCAATGGACAAATTGGTGGACAATAAATGCTAAAAGAAACATGTCAAATGAAAATAAAAAAGTGCATATTGATGACTATGAAACGGGTTTTCTAGTATATATTACATCAGGTTAATTTAATTTTTGGGCTCTGCTCATCATTTTATATCAGAATAGTTGCCTTCTGATAATATGGTGAAAAAGAGTTCACAACGATGAGAAGGGTAATATCACATATTGATGATTATGAAACTCTTGTACTTTGTGTATCAAATTTGCTTTCATTTTCGGCCTCAGCTCTTCATTTTACATCAGGACGATACTTCATATACAGAAAAGCGAACATTTACCGATAGTTCATTTTTTTTTTTAGGAAAAAACTGAAAAAATTGACACGAAAAGCAAAAAAAAAAAAACAGTTTTACGTCGACCTAGAATGTGCAACTTTGGATATGTTGTTAAGCTTTTTTTTTCTTTACAGTATGGTATAAAAATCATTTCTGCTACAATTTCTTTGGGGTCGACCCATATTTTTGGCTAGTTTGCGTGTACTATAAGTTGTGATTTTGTTTTATCTAGCTTTTTAAAATAAAAATTATAAAATAAAATAAACAACACCACGTTTTTATAAAATAAACAATAACAAAGATATCGAAAAATAACATGACAATAATATAAAGAACAATATAAACAGCATTAGACAGACAACAAAACAAAATAAAGATAAAGTAAGGGAATACAATAGATATAGAGCTATTCAACTACTATGATCCTGCCCTCACATGATAATTCTTCGTCTTCACAAGCTGAGATGTATAAACATACGTATGCAAAATATAACTGAGGGGAAACGGTCTAAACCAGGTAAATAAAAACCTGAAAAAAATAATCAAAAATGACAGTATTCACCATATCAGTGTTCATATCAAGTTTGAAATAAATAAAAATAACATCAACAACAAAAAACATTTGAAAATAACGTAAAAGCAACATACAGAATAATACAACCGGCATAAGATGGACATAAGCAAAAAATAAAAATAAAGTAAGGGAACATGTACAGTGTTATTCAACTATTATAATCCTACGCACATGATATTTGTGCATCTTCGGAAGTGGGGATGCATATACAAATTTCAATAAAACGAAAACCATCCAAATAAGGAAGGAAAGACCTGATAAAATGACACTATTCATAGTACGCTACTTTCAAACTTTTTTAGGTTGCCGAAATGCACGCTGAACTTATGGAATTTAATACCCGCTTGCAACGCTGCTTACAGCAAAAGGATGCACTGATTCGTCGATTGCAAGATGAGCTAATTGAGTTGCGAGGTCCTCTGCCAGTAGATAATGGGTTAAATCTTGAAGAGGACGGATTTAGTATCGTTAGTGAAGATGATGGAACGGGCACTGGAAATTCCAGGTCTTTAATTAATATATGGATCCCTTCTGCATTTCTTGCCAAAACTTCCAGAAGTGAGCATCATGTTTATCAGGTAATCCAACTAAATGGCTCTACATTTTCACAGAATCAATCAAGGACCTTCAAATTTGAGGGATGGGGGCGTTTACAAAATAGGGAATGTCTTGACACCTGACGTCTAAAGATTAATGACTTAATATAGATTACATCCCTATTTATGATTGTTTCATTAAAAAACAGGTCAAAACCTTGTATGCTTCTGATAATGAAAAAGATAAAGAAATTTCGAATGCTACCAATAGGAGGGCGTTTGAAAACTTCGTAGGGGGCTTCGGGATCCTTAATTATACTGAACTATCGTTGCGACAATACAAACATTTTAATTAACTTTTTGAGAACGTCTTTTAGAAGACTTGAGTTTATATGTGTGTAAATTATGTTTCAAGTTATGCTGAACTAAAAGGTTTGGGGAACGTTTGATTTGTCCAAACCATACAGATGGAAAAGAAAATAAAGGAAAGAGCAACCATCGGAAATACAAGGCAAAATAAAGCAGTCGAATAATGATCGGGGCTTTGAACTTGTGTTCCCCCTCATTTCCAAAATCTTGTTAATTTTACGATTTTCCTGTGTTTTTCTTTTTTCCTATGTTGTTGTATAAGAATTATATTTCCTACTTTGTTTTGTTATATCTTTTGTGTACCCTTTGTGTGGATGCACCCTTTTTAACTAAACGAAGCACTCCTAAAGATCTTGACAATAAATGAGTTATAATTCTAATTTTTTTTGCAACTCAGTTATATATGTATTATTTAGTTATAATTATGCAGTAATTATATTTACCCTATAATTTTATATATTTTAGATACTTTTGCATTCAAATGTAGATACATTTGTATACGATTATCCACATGATGATTGTCAAGATGACTTCAGTCGCATAAAAGAACACTAATCATGAATGTTTTCAATTTATGTGGCTAAAATCCCCCTCCCAGTCGGCAGCGAATCTTTTAGTAAAAATAGAATGAAAGATATAACAGTTATTAGACATAACTGGCTGATTGAAATTTATGACTGAATGGTATCGGGCACAATCTTTGACAAATATTCTTTTATAAGAAGTTTACAGCTAGAGAACAGCCTTGGAGATAAATTATCTGCCTAAATTAAAAAGAAGTTTGCTCAAATCAAAGTTATTCCAAATTGTACAAATTAAATTATACCCAAATTGTTATTCCGAAATCGGAATTTGTCTAAATTATTTGTCCAAATTAAAAGCTTGCAAATATTATTAATGTGTGTGTTTTGTATGTTGATGAGATATAGCGTTTTTGTCTTGAACTTGGTTTAGACTCGCCAAAAACTACCATCAAATGTGTAGGACTGACATCATAAAGGCTCACTATGAGCAATAATAGTTCAATCGTAATATAGATTCATCAAGAAATTCTTTAACTTTATTTTTGCTTCAGTGGGCCTAAATCACGTAAACCTAAGATCATGTGGCCTATTAGTGTTGCATTACAGCTATTGTAATTTAATTGACCCAACAACGTGTGCAATTTTTAAGATGAAAATGTTCTGGAAGTTATGTATGTTCTGTTTTTGTGTTACCCAATAAAGACAGAACAAATTACGTGCTTTTACATTTCTCTGGAATGCTTCGCAAATTGTCAGCCCTAGCATCCCTTTTCAGAGGCTACACTCTAGTGCTGCCTTTATAAAGAACCTATTATTTATCTTATAGATCTCCCCGGAAATTAACGGCACGTAGGCCGTTGACGAAGCATCTCCAATTATCATAAAGCTATGCTACAGTGGTGACTTTTCCCATTCCTCTACTAGGGATGTCTTAACCTCCCTAAGTCTTGGGCATAAGTTCACCGTAAAATATTTTTTTGGACTACCTCGTCTTTTTCGGGCATTTGCTATCCAATCATAAGCTTTCTAACGGAGGCGGCATTGTTGCGCACGAAGGACCCCTCCCAAATACGTCTACCTCATCTTCCTTAGAAAAGCAGTAATAACAGGCTGGCCCGTTCTACTCTGAACTTCAGGATTTCTGACTCCAGATTAGGATGCATTATCACAACGAATATATTACCCATTATTTTTGTTTTCAGGTATACATTCGAATTCGAGATGAGGAATGGAACATTTATCGACGATTCTCCCAGTTTTTCAAATTTCATAAGCAGCTTATTAAAGAAGACCCTCTTGTTGGAACTTTTGATTTTCCACCGAAGAAAACCGTTGGAAATAAGGTCAGTACAAATCAAGGGTGTATCCAGGTATCCAGGGAGGTCACACTTCCCCCGCCCCTTGAAATTTTTGACCGACTTGTAAAAACACAATAAAAATGCATATAATCACATTTTTTGTTTGTTTTAAAGTTTTTTTTGTACCTTACCCCTCTCCTCCCCTCCCCCGACAAAAGATTTCTGACTACGGCTGGCCTGGTACAAATTTAAAGAAATTGTATTCAAAATATGCTGAATCTTTTATTTATTTATCCCTTAGAATCATTCTCTCTTACCCTGATGGTAAGCTCAGACACTGGCAGAAGTGGTCTCGCAGCCTTCCAAAACGGTTGCGCGGCCTAAAAAAATACTACTTTTGATCTATTTTTTCGCTTTTCATTTTCCAGGGGGATTGTCCGAAGAAAGTGTTAGGTGCTCTGTCGGCTAGCGAGATATCAAGCATTAAGCTATATGAAGAATGTGGTTCGATTCTACTTTCTAAGGCTATATTGAAAGTAATGTTTAGATGGATAGGCCAGGGTCTAAAGATGTAGGAGCCTTAACTTTTAACCTTAAATGTTTTAATTCAATGAGCCTTTCATACAGAGCAGCCTGAACCCTCCAGTTTTACCAATAGGTTTGATTAGGTCCATTAACTAATGTCTACTTTCTACATGTTTTCACATTTAAGAGCCCCCTACTTCCCCCCTTTTTAAGATATCTTGGTCGATTTTTTTTTTTTTTTTTGAATAATTATAGTAAAGTAAATTCTTTAATTCTCAGGTGGGTGGGAGTTTCTCTGCTTAATTCATACATTTGTTTGTATGTATTTTAGTAATTAATTAATTTTAATAAGAAATCAGTGACTAGTTGAAAAGTATTTTTCAATTTTGGACTAGTAGGGGCATTAAAGATAACAGTAAAGATTAAAATTAAATAAAGAGTGAAAATCGAATAGCAAGTAAATACACATAAAATAGTAATAAACATTAAATAAAATACATAAATATTAAATAGTAATATATAAACAGTAGGGATTAAAGTCGGGCGGAGGGCACTTTATGAGACTGAAGAGAAAGTAGACTATTGAAGAAAATGAAGAACAAAAAGTAGAGGTGTGAAAAAGAAAACCACAGAAACGACCAATAATGCTTTGCAGAATTCTCTTTTTTCCACTACGCAACATTTTTACCGATATCAGCCACATTTGTAATCTAAATAACTTAAAAATGTAAGCAACTTAAATGTAATACAAGTATAAAATATACAGCATAAGTAATGTAAAAATATATAAAACCCAAGTAATATAAGTGTAAAACATAATACAATAATGATATAAACATAATATATATCTTATACTATTTAACAGTATAAAACATAAGTAATAAAAAAAATAAATATAAAACAGCTTTAATGCTAACAATTTAAAACATCAATAAATCTTTAAGAAGTGAAACTGGAATACCAACGGAAAATTTATTTTATATTTGATTTTAGCAGTTTATAGGCTAAGCGAAATTCTATAAGTTTAATTACTTTAAATGCATACTGTCTGCTTATTTAGGTCTATTAAGTAATATCTATTTCCTAAATATTTCCCATACTTGGGGATGCCTCTCCCCCTCCCTGTTACAATTTTGTGGGCGATTTTTTAAGGTAATGTTTGTATTGTAAACAGCAGACCCTCTACGAAAGGGCGTAGGACTGATTCAATAATACGACAAATTTACTTCCGAAAAATTGGTCAACACAAATCTAGATGCGCCGAATATCTACTTCATAGTCGAATTGAAGAACAAATACAGCAAAAAATGCATATGTGGTCAGATCGGTAAGAAGAAAAGATAGGTACATAAGTAAGCATGTCGAAAAGATTAAAAACAATTGAATGTAGCAGATTTTATTTAGTAGTTAAAACAAAAACACAACAAAGAGAGGGGAAACTATTGGGTTTTTTTTTTGCTTATGTAGAGGATAAGATTTTTGACGGAACCTGCTAAAAAAAAGCCGAAACTAACAGAATATTTAAATTTAGTATAATAAGTATTACACAATGAGAGGGAAAAGGAGTATAATTAAAGAAAAGATAGGGTGGAGAGAAAGGTGGTATCCAGGGGGAAAGTTACTGGGTTTGAAGCCCCTCACCCCCGAAGTTTTTTATCCCACTCGTGATACATGCATAAACATGCATACAAAATGCATATAAACAAATGTCTGATACATTTCTATTATGCCCCCCCTCCCGAATAAAAATCATGGATATGTCCTTAGTGGAAAGTGTAGCTTTGATCTTTGATCTACAATCAAAGACAAAGTATTATAAAGTGTGTATTTTGTCTCAATGTTCGGAGAAATCAATAAGCTATTCAGTAGGAGATAAAACTTTTGCTAATTTTGGCACAAAGATATTTCACTAATTACAATGACTACTTTAAGAAATATACTCAAGTTGATAATTAGCCGAACTCATAACAATTAGCGTGTGCATTTTTAGAACAGGCATTTTAAAATCCTCCCATTAATTTTTCATTTTAATAAAATCTTAAATACAAACTTTTTATAATATTTTATTTTATTAAAACTTCTTAAGCTTTTTATTTTTTATTATTATATGAATAAAAAGAATTTTTGTAACTTAAGATTTGATTATCTTCCTCTTAAGTTTTAAGCATATTTTATCAAACAAAAGTAATTTGCTTGTTGGCTCATTTATGCAACCCTCTTCCCGCCGTCCAACGAATTATAAGCTAAAAATTTTGCTAAGCATTGCATTTCCGCTAGCTAACATTCTTAACAGGTTTTACTCACAAATTAAATCGTTGTGAGAGAACTTGAAGCGCAATATTCAAGAACTGACCATGCAGCTTGAAGAATAAAGGATAAGAAAGGAAGAATGTGATGAAGGATAATAAAGGAAAGAAAAAGATGTGCTAAAGATAAATAAAAAAATATATGGTAAAAAATATATGACCGTTAATATTTCTTACAGCGAGTTTTTCGTTCGTTTCCTACAAATTAGGATAGTAGGCTATGTTAAATTCTTTTCCAGGGTTGTGTTTTAATAATAATAATAATTTATTTTTAACCCATATCATATACAAAAATGATAATTGTGGAGTATAAAGAAAAAAGTAGATAATACACTACATACATGAGTAAATAAAACTTGAAAAATTCACAAGAGCAGAGTAACCAAAGAAGAGAAAAACGTTCAAGATACAAAAAAAAACAACTATTTATGACAAAAGACAGACCAAGACTTAATACTGCGGACCAGGACTTAATGGAGCATCATTTAAGAGTTTAGACCTTCATACTTGAAATGTTTGAGTATTACCTGTTCATGAATATAACGAATTTAAATTACTATTGTGGAAAAAACTTACAAACAAACAACTTCAACAACACTTCAAACAACAACAACAAAAAAGAACAAAAACTACAGCAAACGAGTAAGGCCACTGTGGGCTGACAGATGCTTGTATGTAGACTGGGGTAGTTTGCCGGCAAGTTCCGTAAGCCTTGACCCAATACCCGGAAGACCGTAAACAGATATGAGATTCCAATTTTTATACCATGGAGGCAGATACAATAGAAAGCGGGAAAAAACGTGTTATTTCTTACCCAATTAATATGTATTTGTGAATTTTTTGTTTGTTAACGCTTTTGTTTCAACGGGCTAGAAGACATTGGTTAGCTCGGTTTTTCCATGTTTTTCGTTAGTTATGTTTTTAGAGAATCGGAAAACATAATATGTTTATTTATAGGATAGCAAATGTGTTGAAGATAGGAGGAAGAGACTGCAGTCGTATCTTCGCGCTGTTGTCAATCTATGGGTCACTAAATATCCTGAACTTACTTTGCCTGATAAAGAAACACTTTTGGGATTTCTTTCATTTTTGGGTAAGTATGTATTCAGGTTAAGAAATTATTTTATGATAACTGCTTGAGGTTGGGTAAGCATCACAGGAGAGTTCTTTTTTTTTCGTCTGACTGTCATTTTTTACTTTTCAATATAAATTAATTAGCTTTTCTTCGTTTCATAACTCATCCTATAGAAGCTGATTATGTTGTCTTTTATGAGATATAGGAGAATATTTATTTCAACAAAGAGAAGTGATGACCCGTGTTAAATTTTTTGAAACTAAAATGGCTTAGAGGGGTTTTCTGAGGGTGGGGGTATACCTTGTTAAATTATAGCCTATATAGTACATGGCTATTTCCGCAACTTTTAGAGAAAATCCATTTACAACCAACTGATCAAGCATCACTAGATTAATCGGTAGAGTATTGCAGTAGAGATATGATTGCAATACAATGGTCACGATTCGATTTATATCGATACGAATCATACGATTGTTAATCAATACAGTTGTGGATACAAGCCTCACACTTATTATTTTGTTATTTTCGTTTGAAAAAGGTGGAAATATTGTAAATATTCTTTTTTGGGGTAAAAATTTTGTGGAATAATAAATGGGTATTACACTGTTGTACGCATTCAGATGAATAAAAATTGAATAGACAGGGGTTTCGTGTTTTCCTTATTTTACATTTCGTCCGACAGGCTTCGCTGCTAGTTTATTATAGTTTGATTAACAGTGATTGACTGTGATTTAAAAAAAAGTGTGATTAATAGTGAGAATAGTGTGGTTAAGTATAAGCTACAGAAAATTTCTGACAATTGCGAGGAATAGAAGCAATTAATGAAAATAAACGAAAACTTTGATCTTCAAATGCACCAAAAAGTAAAAAAAAGAATTGCAACAAAAAGTTAAACAAAAGTTAACAAGTTAACAAAAAGTTAAACAAGTTATTTTTAACAAAAGTTAAAAAAAGAATCCGGAAGATAATTAAAGAATAGGTGGTCGTAAGATACTTCAGAAATATTGAAGTAGCTTTGTGATACCTTATCCTTCAATATTAACACGAAGAATATACCACTATGTATAATATACCACGTCTCTATGGCTTGGTACTTTCCCCTCAATACTTCGGCCAATACGTGTACTGCAGAAGAATAATGCTATTAGATCATTTTGTGGAAAGGGAATTGGGATTCGGTCAGGTCAATGTACAGTATAATTAATATGATGCCTGCAGCTGGCTTGCGTGATTTTTATACACTGGTTTTTATGTATAAGAATTGTTAAGGGTGCCTTCCAGACTGTTTTACAGGAATATCATAGGCAGCGCCCCAGCGCTGCCTAAGTAAAGAACGATGTGGGCACATTTTTTTTTTTTTTTTTTTTTTTTTTTTTTTTTTTTTTTTTTTTTTTTTTTTTTTTTTTTTTTTTTTTCATACCCGGGCAGTTCGTATCGAAGGATTTGTCGTAGAAACTTCGAAAAGGGCTCATTCGATTGGAAATTGGAGTGGCTAGTGCCCTTTTTAATAGTCGAAAGTGATTGGGGGACACCTATCCTCCCCCCCCCCCCCTCACGCCCATCATTCCCCCAAACACATCCAATAAAAATTTTGAGATAGCCATTTTGTTAAGCGTAGTTGATTTACAGATATAAAATATGTTTTTGAGGAGGAAACTCCACCACAACCCTCAGGGCAAGGGTTTTAAGTTATGCCCTGGGGGCATATAAGGTTTTTATAGAAGGTGTTGTCGTAGAAACTTCAAAAAAGGCTCATTCGATTAGAAATTCAAAGGGCTAGTGCCCTTTTTAATAGTCGAAAGTTATTAGTAATATTTTTTGTTGTTGTTGTTGTTTAGACCAGGGCACTTCGTATCGAAGGTGTTGTCGTGGGAACTTCGAAAGGGGCTCATTCGATTGAGAATAGAAAGGGCTGATGCCCTTTTTAATAGTCGAAAGTGATTGGAGGGCAGCTGATCCCCCTTCCACTCCCACCCTCCCATTTGCCCATTATGTTTAAAAAATAAATATTGCCTTAAGATTAAATCAAAATGCACTGTGATAATGCTAATTCCCAATAAGGCATCTTAGCAGTATCCCAAGAACGACTGAGGGTATTATGTTCAAACTTTCGAGGCTACTTCTGCTCTTAAAATTTAACCAAATCAAAATAGTGTAAGTGTATCCAAGCTATCAAAGAAAGTTAACAGATTTTTTTGCGAATGGTATCAAGTTTTCCATTTCAGGTCAACTAGAGGAGGTATGAAACTAAGCTAAACAGTACTATCTGTGTCCAAATTTTTAAAAGGGTGTATGCTGTTAAAAATTGCTGAAAATTTTTCTCCAGCATACAAATAGCAGGCCAAACTATAAAGTCGTAAAAAACGAAAAGATTTAAAGTGTTATTTTCTTTTTCCCTGAAAAGACTATGTCAATATAAAACGAACAGAAATTAATTAAAAAAAACTTTTTCCACAAAATAATTTTTTCAAAGAAAAGTAAAGAACTCCATTAAACAAAAAATGAGCAAAAATAAGATCAAATAATCTACCAAGCTCGAAACTACCACAAATCAGCATCGATAAATAAATGAGACCCAAAACGAACAGAAATTACAATAAATAACCGAGTCAATCTCAAAACGAGCAGAAATTAACATAAGTTGGGCGCAAAACCCCTATGCCTTCCCAAGGCCAGAACAAAGTTTGCACTTTACTGAAAAAAATAAAAATTAATGTGCATTGTCTGTTTAATATACATATACTGATATTTAGTAATCAAAATGTTAAAATTATTTGATTTATTAAAGTTATAAAAGTAAAAACATTTATATTTTTTTCAGTAAAGTGCAAATTTTGTTCTGGCCTTGGGAAGGCATAGGGGTTTTGCGCCCAACTTATGTTAATTTCTGCTCGTTTTGAGTTTGACTCGGTTATTTATTGTAATTTCTGTTCGTTTTTGGTTTCATTTATTTATCGATGCTGATTTGTGGTAGTTTCGAGCTTGGTAGATTATTTGATTTTATTTTTGCTCATTGTTTGTTTAATGGAGTTCTTTACTTTTCTTTGAAAAACTTATTTTGTGGAAAAAGTTTTTTTAATTAATTTCGGGAAAGGTCCAATGTTCATTGTCACGAAACTCGGACAAGTGGAGATATTGAGGTTCATCGCCTAGTTTCTAGTAGGACTGCTTTTCAGTTATTTATAGAGGGGCTAAGCTATGGAATAAGCTTGTCCTAAGTACCAAGGAATAACCCATTAGTCTATTTAAATCTGAGCTACGTGGGGGGTTGGTTGGTAAGTATACCTTCGAAACAGATTGAGATTGTTGGAATTAAATTTGACAGTTATTGTTTATTGCTTTTTTTTTGCTTCTGGATCATGATCTTATGTTGTTTTATTGTGATTGAATTATTTATGTAAGTTTTTTTCTTCGGTACATGGTTTCACCCTTCTGCTTATTATAGATTATACTTGTTGTTGTTGTTGTTTTTTTTTCAATTTTTTTTTTTGTTAGTAGTACACCCTCGCAAGTGACGCTTTTGGTGTGCTACCGATTGATTTTGTCTCTGTTTTTTTTTTTTTTTTAATGATAAATTGCTGTTACTACTACTACTACTATGAATACAAGGAAGTTTTTCTTCCATTGTTGCTACTTTTTACGTCATGACTGCCCCGGGCTTTCGTTCTTGGTTATAACAAATTATATCTCTTTGTTGGCAGTGAAAATCATGTGATTAAGCTAGTCTAAACTAATTTAATTAAGGATAAGCTACAGAAAATTTTCTTTCACGAAGTGTGTTTAATTCAGTGACTGAACTAAACTGAAGTGACTAATTCAGTGGGGAGAGGGAAAGACGACTACGGCAATTGAAAGATTATCGATAAAATAAATCAAACTTCTATCATAAAATGCATTAAGAGTAAAAAAAAAAAAATATATTTTCTCCTACTTCAAAAAAATTTGATATCTAGGACTCAATATCAAAGGACGGGACGGTCAGACTTAAATAGACCCAGACCTTGTAGTACAATACTACATTCTTATACTACAGACTTCACACCAGGGGCGTTGTTTGGGGGTGGCAAGGGGGGGGGGGGAAGTTGCCCCCCCCCCAATAATGCGGAGAGAAAAAATATTATACATCCCATGCCCTTTGACTATCCAGATATGGATCCCTCTTCCCCCCCCCCCCCAATAAAAATGCTGGAGATTCGCCCCTGCTTCACACCTTATCTGCAAAGATTTTTTGCATAGTACAAATTGCTTCTATTGGATGTTCTGAAAATAATAATATAGAATAGAAATATATAGATAATAAAGAATGTATAGAAATGTAAAGAATTTGATGTAATGTAGAAAGTAAGAACGTATAAAAAGAAATAGGTGATAAAAATTGTATAAGAAATGATGTTCAAGCTATTGTACATAAACTTCCTAAGTACTCCTGTAACTGAGGTCTCAACAAGCCTAGCTGGCTGTCTTGAGATTCCGCTTCTCCTCACCTGGTTGATGATAGAAAAAGGCAATCAGCAGATTCTTAGAAATTTTCAGTAATATTTATGCTACCTATACTTCAATGGTAACAAAAAGATCATACCATTATGATTATCAAAGAATTTCTTTTTGACGATCATGAATTTGTTCTTACTGTCAACCTCATGCTTTCAGATTTGGTTTTAAAATATTCTAATTCCCAGGTAGCAGAATAAAATGAGCTAGTTTAAAGTTACTTGCTTAAGGATGAGCAGTAGAAAATTTGTTTTGAATTAAATGTAAATTTGCATGGGAAATGAGTATTTATCTATTTCAGTGACTGGAGGGAGTGGGAAAGAGAGGGAGACAGGTTTTAGACAATTACGGGGATTGAAAAAAGTGAAAATAAAATGCACTAAAAGTCAAACAATTTTTTTTTTCTTGGAAGTTTTTTTTAATTTGTTTTGAAAATAAACTAAGAAGTAGAAAATGATGTTTTTTCTCGAGAATGTATGTAAAAGAGTGGTAAAAAAAATTGATTGGGCTATACATTACACTGACATCAAATTTACCTAAGTTATAAATTCAGAAATGGAAAAAGTCTCGTGGGCTCAGGAAAACGAGTTAAAAAAATTAAGTTAGGTAAACCCTAATCCGTCTTGCGCCCCTCGTTTTCATTTATATTCATGGATTCTCGAAAAAAAAGTGTTTTTTATATTCAGTATTGTCGACTTTTTAGTCTTCCCTGAGACTAAAACAGTCTTCTGTAAAACAAAAATTTGTATTTATCAAACAGTTCGTGATAACGAATTGTAAGTAAGGAGCGACGCGGCTCAGTGATAACCGAAACTCTAAAAAATGTAAATTTGATGCGAATAGATATATCGAAAGAGACGGCTTATTATGAGGATCCTAAATATATACGTTTTATTAAGTCTAGTGTTACCCATCTAAGACTAAGAACCTGAGAAAATTTGCCTGATTTTCAAAAAAAAGGGAAAACATCCCCTAAAAGTCAAAGAATCTTAATTAAAAATCACACCATCAGATTCAGCGTATCAGAGAACCCTACTAGAGGTTTCAAGCTCCTTTCTGCAAAAATTTGGAATTTTGCTTCTTTTTTTTGTCAGAAGAAAGATCACGGATGCTTGTTTATTTGTTTTTTCCCTGGGGTGACCGTATTGACCCAGTGGTCCTAGAATATCGGGAGAGGGCTAATTACCCTTTGTTTACGTATAGTATTTGTTATTGGGAAGTATACACACATTTTTCAGGTTGAAGGAGGGTAAAATTTTCTGTCGGGAGATTTTCCATGGGGAGAATCTTCCATGGGAAGGTTGGAAAATTTCCAGGAAAGTTTCCAGGGGGTGAACTTTTCAAGTGAAATTTTCAGTGGGGGAATTTGCCAGAATTTCTATACCAAATTCTTTGTATATGTCTTGCTTTCTCTTTGTCGACTCAATTTTATGTGTGGAGATGTTACGCCCAATTGTTCAGAATTAATTTTCACCGGGATTGAATTGTCTAGAGGATATTTCCGTGGGGGGGGGGAGATTTTTTCTCGGAAATGGAGCCAGATTTCCAGGTATTATTTAAAAAACGATCAGAAATTAAATTTATAAAAATAAGTTTTTTCAACTGAGAGTAAGGAGTAACATTAAAATTTAAAACGAAATAAAATTAGTTATGTATATGAGGGGTTTTGCTCCCTCCTCAATACTTTGCTCTTTACGCTAAAGTTTAAATTTTATCCCAGTTCTTTAAGAATGGATTCTGAAACACATGGGTCGTTTAACTGGAACAATAAGAAGCTTTTTTTAAAAGTACTAACAAACTTTGCTCATGGCCCATGCTTCTTTAAAAAAATCCTGAATTTTCTAGAATTCTGGGGCACTTCCTATTCAAATTATCAATTTTCTGTATTATTACCCCGCCTCACCCTAAAAAAATATTCTTCGTCTCTGGCTGTATTGCATCAGATAAAATACCGCAAAATTTTTTTCATTAGATATTATTGATAGTTTGTTTGCAACGATAAGTCCAAAGTAACTTAAGCAAAAAATTATAATTTGTTCTCGGCTTCAATTTCTTTCGGCTATATGTTGCTGATAAGTGTAATTGAAGACATTTAATATTTACAGCCATTTCTAAAGCTAGAGTTTTGTTTTGTAAACACTGTTATTTAACTTTGTGTGTTTAGGTTGAAGATCAAATCTTGTAATCAGCATTTTACTCTTATACCGTGGTTAACTTGAGCGGAAATTTTGCATACGCATTTAGTTACAGTAACGCGAATCAATTATAATCAGTTTGTATTAATCGGTGAAATAATTAATTTTAATTAATAGAAACTTTATATATGTTTTTATACATAACTGCTTTAGTTCGGATTAGGTGATACTAATATAATGTATTTTGAATTCAGCGTAAAAGTTGTATTAGACATTATTAAACGTCCATTAAACTCGCGTAAGCCAGACAGTATGTTTAATATTTTCGTATAATCTACGTGTTATTATTGCAATATGTATGCTATATGTTTATTTATTTGATTTTGATGGCAACTTGGTGGTTACTTATTGCTAAAATAATAGCTTTTTTTTAATTCCTATGCCATGGTTTGTGAACTAGTAAATCTGAAATTCTCGCCTTTAGTTCTAATTCCTGTTCGATTCTTTCTTATGTCCTCTTCCCGCTTGATACCTTCCTCTCTACCACTACCACTGAACTACCTTCCCCACCACCTCCCTCCTACTTTTGTTTAGCCCCGGGGAGATGGCCAATAAGGACCATTTTTGGCAATTTATCGTCCTCCCTCCGTAAGTACCGATAATAGCTAATAGGGAGAAATATTAAGACACTTTACATAAGAAATAACTCATCAATTCACTTTGGAATATCCTGGGTACTCAATTGCTCGAGTCGTGGATTTCATGATCTGTGAGTTTCATACCCCAGGAATATAATGTTGGCTTTTCTACCCATATGAAGATTCTTTAGTCTTACTTTCAGTTTATCTTCAATTAACTTACTATTTAATTTTTATAAAGGGACTCCTTACAAGGAGAGAGTGGATCAAGAACCCGATTTGGTGCAAGGTTTCGAGGGAGTCAACAAGATGTACGAAGTGCCACAACTCCACAATATGATGGTCTTTGATTGTGTACTTACAATGTGTTTTGTCTATTGTGAATCTCAGGTATAATTTTGGATTCTGGCTTTTAACGTTGCATATTTTTTTTTTTTTTTGAGACTTATTGTCATCAATATTGGGTCACAAATGAGAACTATTTGACCACAAATTATTGATGCTTACTTCTATCTAACGTCAATATTTTCGCAAACCTTAAAAGCCATCTGATCAGAGGATTTGCTTTCCCAAAGATTGACGATATCCAATGACATCGCTCGGGTGGAGCGTTATCCAATCCAATTAAATTGCGCGGGCGCGTGAGTTTCGTTAGATATCCAAAGAAAAGTAGGAACACTTCGGCCCGTGTATTTTGCTGGGAGTGATATATCTTATAAAACCAAATAGATAATCTGTGCTTTGACATTATTTCCAAGAAAATTACGCTCGCAAGCAGTGGTGTGGTCCAGGGGTTTACGGCATCCAAACTTCATAGACATTTTCTTGAGTGGGTTTGGTGCATGCAACAAACTGTACGTGTCAACTCTGTTCCTATGCAAACGCGAAATTCGGCATCTTAAAACGAATCATCGTAATTCGGTTTGTTTTCTTTCTCTTTCTTCGTTAAAGATGTTTTCCTGAAGCTATACAATCTTTTAGTTCAACCAGCCCTAGACTTTGGGACAGATCTGGCCAGCATAGCGTGGTTTAGGGAAAAATCGATTAGACCACAACTTCTTAAAAAATGAGTTATTTTATAGATGTAAAGACAGTTCCCAAACGTGTGATAACAAAGGACCTAATTTAAGAGCTATATTCAAAGATAGAATATATATAGAAAATAATATATGTATATAACTATGTATATATATATATATATAGTATAGAATATATATATATATATATATATATATATATATATATATATATATATATATATATATATATATATATTATATATATATATATATATATATATATATATATATATATATATATATATATATATATATATATATATATATATATATATATATATATATATATATATATATATATAAAATATACATATATATGCTGTCCAACGGAGGCACAGGATTGTGACGTTCCTCTCTGATACGGTGGGGCAAATGAACATATAATAGGGTGGTTTTCGTGAGATTCCTGGAAACACTTTTATACTCGGTTCGGTTGCACATCTCGAAAACCACTGGAAAGCGAAAATGGGAAAGTGAAGACGATGCTTGAAGCACGAAAACGTCTGCTATGGCTCTATTACAACTCTTCAGTTGTGCCACAAATTTTTTTTCTCAGATGTAGCTATGTGCATCCACTTCTTCATTTTGTTTGAAAATTACACGAAAAATGTGGCTTCATCTCCACTTTCCACAACCTGTTTGGATTCAATTTGCGAAAAAGTGGGAGTGTTTCCAAGTTGCGTACACCCGAATGGACAGTTATTCATGCCCTTCTTCATCCTTAGAAACACCTGAAAAGTGATGTCGAATCTGCTTCCCAAATCACGAAAACCGCCCTAATGTCATTCATGAAGGAGATAAGTCAATTTTGAAACAAATTTCCTTAGGTGGCACTGATGTGCCAATACTTGGTTTAGGAAGAAATCTGTTCGGTTCTATTAAAAGACCAAATCCACGTAATTTTACTAGGAATTTTTTTGCAAAGTTAAGCAGCAAAGAGTCCAACATTCTAGCGAATACTACTCCTTCTGTCACCCTATTTAAGCCTCTGCTTTGTCACCCCGCAAAAAATTGCCATGCCTTTTTTCTTTCACCCCTCCTTCCCCCCCCCCCCCAAAAAAAGAAAGAAAATCAGCTTATGTCCTTTATCAATACCAAGCATATAAACTTTTTTAATTCTTGCAGGTGCATCTATTATTGTGTTAATGGGTAAGTCGAAGTATCGAAAACTTAATCAGTGATTTATTTACGCTTTTGAACTGGAAACATTCCGTCGTTTGTTTTTGTGAACTTTTTTTTCTATTATTAAATTGAATCTAGTGAAATGTCGATAACTCGATTTAGAAACCCTTTTGTGCAAAGATAGTTATGCTGTTGCTCAAAACCAAAGGAAGTGACATACTCGAACTGGGCTATGCGTAAGCCATATCTTAATCATATATTATGGATGGATCAAGATGACGCATAACAATAAGGTCAGTCATGTGCAGGGTTGCCGACCGATGAAAAAATCACTATATTATTGACTAAAAATCACTAGAATTATAATACTCTTTATCAATGTAATTAATAATTGTTTTGTTTCTTTACCATGTTCTATAAATGTGTACCTATTGGAAGAGGGTAAAATTACCCCCCTAGAAAAATACCTTTAGATTGGTGTTTTGTTTTTTCAAGCGAAAATTACCCTTGAAATTTTAAAAAATGCCTTTTGGCATTTTTATGCAGAAAATAGAACAAAATTCTTGCTTCCTCTATGTATTTTTCCGAATTGGTACCCTTGGCTTATATCCCGATCACTAAAAATGGGTTATCGGTGATCTAATCGAAATATTTTCTTTTTAATTTTTCTTCCTTGTCAATTCAAAACCCCAGTTTTTTTTTCCAAAATATATAGAAACTATTTTCTTTATACTCTATTTGAGCTAGTATAATAACTGGGACACCAGCGACAAATTTGAAAATGAACTTTTTATATTTTCATGGAAAAATTTGTCCCACTACTCACAAATTTCAGTAAGTATCGGTCTTATTGCTTCTGTAATAAAAAAGAATAGAATGGAATTTTATTTTAAAAATTTCTTTCACAGCATGTTTGCCGAATGTGAATTTTACGTCCAAAAAAAAACTATATATATATATATATATATATATATATATATATATATATAATATATATATATATATATATATATATATATATATATATATATATATATATATATATATATATATCACAAAGCATTATACATATATATATATATATCATCAAAAGAACGTGACGTTCACGTCAAATATAATTCATTGTAAAAAGAATATATGAAAAAGGTCAACACTTAATTAAAAAGTCAAAAATAAAAACATATAAAATTAATTAAAAAAGCCAATAGAGAACAATAAAATTAGTGGAAATACATAAAAAATATGATGAGTCAAAAATTTAGTTAAAAAGTGAAAAAGAGAAAGAAAAAAAAATAGATAACAATAAAATTAAAGACTAATTTTCTGGCTATTGCATAACTCAACAAAAGTCGGAACAAAACTCTTCCGATATCTTTCATGTTTTAGCGGGGATGGGAGTCAGTTTGGGGACTTTTTGGGATTTTGTACGGGACGGTCTGTTGCGGGCAGGAAGATAGGGTTCAGGGATGATGGAACGTAATCGAGGAACAGACAGGGTCTTGGTACCAAAACGAAGGCATAGGAGGTTCCTTCTCTCGGCCAACGTGGTGAGCTTGAACTTACCTAGAAGATAATGATATATGGAACCTTCCCTTCACCATTTATGATTCTTAGTGCTCGTTTTTGGACATTTTCAATCTTATAAATATGCTCTGAAGAAAGACCAAAATGCCACACTGGACAAGCAAACTCCAGTATTTGCCGAATAAAAGAACAATAAAGTTGGAGAAGATCCTTAGGGGGGGGGCAAGAAAATTTTAACAAAAGTTTTAGAAGGGAAACCTAAGGAGAATCTTGTTTTAGGATATTTTGAACATGGGCATTCCACTTCAAGTCAGCAGTTATTGCCACCCCAAGTAGTTTAATGCATGTAACAGAGATCGAGAGATCCAATACATTTTTGTTTATTGGTGAAATTGTTCATTCTATTATTAAAGCTATAAGAGAGCCTGGACTCGTCACCTGGATCTACGTTGCTATAAAACAGCAGTTTTCAATTACATATACGTAAAAAAATCATTAAAAATTTCATACGTAAAAAAACTACCATCAGATACAATAAAGGCAGGTTCTCACAAAGTTTAAATTGTTGTCGCATTTGAAGTTAAACAATTGAGGACGTTATCCGCGCTTATTAGGTGTTTCAGCTACAAATAAGGGAATTGGAAGAATTATTGGAGTTTCGATTAGATATTAGAAGTAAAAATTAAAACCATTAAACAATTCCCAGTGTAGATACCCCCCCCCTCTTACTCCCAACCGACTTCAATCATCAAACTACAACTATTTTTAACATATCTAATTCTATTACAAATCTTATTATAAAAAGCACTAAGTCCTATTTTCTTTTTCAATGATTCCTTTTTTCATTCAGAAAATCATATTTAATGTGTACCTGACATTTTTGTTTTCCAGTGGCTTCATTCCCATTCCCATTCTATTTGCAGATGTAGAGTTGTATTCATTCCCATTCTATTTGCAGATGTAGAGGTTGTATTCATATCAACTATCCACTCCATTTTCAAAGGTTTTAACAGAAGAAAATCTAATTTGGAATTAATAGATTATAGAGATTAAAAAACCATAAATATAATTTGACCTGAGCAAATTTTGTGAAATAGGAATGATAGAACATTATTGCAATTTTGCGATTAACCGGGTTCGATTATCATTTTGGTGATAACGCTCTGGTGTCTGTTTCTGATATGGACATATAGTGGGAAATCGGAAGTTTCAAAGGAGGTATATTTGCATAGATGCTAATCCGGACCATATTAGGAACTGTAATGAACCACTATTTTTTTTATTAATCAGCTTCCTGTATGATTTATTTGATTGAATCATGAATCTACGCGCTGTAACAAGGGCGGATCCAGGATTTTTTTTTTTTTTGGGGGGGGGGGGGTTACTAATTTTTGACTATTTCGGGGGGGGTACTAATTTTTGACTCAGTTTTCGACTAATTTTACTGATTTTTACCTAGGTTTTACTAATTTTCGACTTATTTTCGACTCGGTCAAAAATTTCGGGGGGGGGGGGGGGGGTTCAAACCGGGTAACCCCCCCCCCCCCCCCCCCCCCCCCCTTGGATACGGCCTTGCGCTGTAAAGTGAAAAATCATTTAGGAATAATTTTATATTTATAAAAATAAAAAATTTGTATAAGATTTAGGAAAAAATGACTATTTTTAGAACAAAAATCACTAGTAAGAGGAAAATCACTAGGCAACATAAAAAAATCACTATAAATAGTGATAAATCACTAGGGGTGATAACCCTGGTCATGTCTCGCGCTCTGAATGAGTCGAACAATGCAACATTCAAGATTAAAATTTTGATTGATTAAACAAAGTTCAAGATGATTAAACGGATGATTGAAGACCTATTTTTTTTAATTAGAAAGACTATTTTAATTAGACTAATTAGGTTTTGATTAATTAGATGATTCATATATAGAGATTATGTAAGCTTTGAATGACAATGTTTTATTTTCTCAGCTGTAATAATGACGAAAGGTACAAAGACGTAAAATGGGTAGACAAAAGTTGGTAACAAATTAGTTTCGATATAAACTTTTTAAACGAATTTTGGTCATTTTTCAGTTTTCCCCTTCTCTATTCTAACTGTGACATAAAAATATAGGAAAAACAAATGTTATTCGTAAATATTGTAATTTTTTTTTCCCAACAGGTGGGTACATGTTGTGGCTTATAAAAAACAAATTGTTCTTGAGTTTTTAGGATGGATCTTCCTTAACCTCTACACGGCTGGGTAGTCACGGCTGGCTACATCAATAGGGTAGTCAGAATTGTGTCATCTCTTATGCTTTCTGAGATACGACCTAGTATCTAAAGAAGCAAAATCAGATTTCAACGGTCTTCTACAGCTAAAATACAGTACAGACAAACTAGAATGACAACTTAGTATTCATGCCAAGCAGAATTTTTCTGTTAATTTCCGCTATTTTTCAGTTTTCTACTTCTGTATCCCAACTGTAACATTAAAATCAAGGAAAAACACATATCAGTCGTAAATTCCGATTTTTTTTTTATCAACATCTTTAACTATAGTGTGGCTGTGGCACTAGTGCACTTACACAAAGTCCTCCCTCTGACCTGTCTTTTCTTCCTTCGAACTTGATTCCTCTGCTAAAATGTTTGTCTGTTTACGAAGCATTTTGTTTTTTATTCCGATTTGGAACAAATACACTTTTTCTCAGTCCCTTTATTATCGCAGACTTGCACATAATTACTAATTACTTGGTAATTACTAATTACTTACTAATTACATACATAATTACTAAATTACTTGCACATAAGATTCTTTCTAAAAATAAAACATTAAAATTGCTTTCATAAACAGTTTTTATTGTAGATTTGGAATATATCCTGCAAACATAACACTTATAGTCAGGTGGTAACTTTTTTTCATAAAAATCCAAAATTCTTCTAGTCTACTAAAAAAGTTGTTTCAATACGATTTCTTGGCACTCATTGAAAGCTTTTTTGGTTCGTGAATTTTTTTAGTTTTCTATTTTCTCAATCATCACATGAAGTGCATAGAGAAACTTTTCGGGGGGAAGGAGTAACATTTCGAAGGTGAACGGATATTCCACTCACTTCTGTTTACGTTTATATAAATTTGTCGAAAAAAATTATTCAGTAAAAAATACACATACTTTCTCTAAATAAATATCAGTAAATATAAATATCAATTAATATCTATAAAATCTATCATCATTAATAAATATATGTATTATAAATATCAATAACTATCTCCAAATAAATATGAATAAATAATTGAATAACCCTCTTCTTTATTCGGCTTTATTTTGCTGTTCCTTACTGCAACTATATATTATCGTTTTTTATCGCCTCATTCTCCTCTAAACAATATTTTTTTGCTTTTCTTTCATTTACGCTCGCTTTCTATGCCTCGATAAGTACATAAAATGAATAGAATGTGAGCCGAGCTCTAACTGTTCAAGCATATTTTTTTATCTGAAGACAAGAAAATCACGACGTGTCAATCATTCCTAAAATTTCCCATGATGCTTTGAATCTGCCTTGCCTATCCTTTGACAACCAGCTATAAAAAGTTGTCAAAAAGCCCCTCCAATTAATTCCTCTAGCATTCTTCAACATTTTAGTGCAAATTTGATAAAATTCAATAAACTCTACTACAGTAATTAAAAAAAACAAAGTTTGGACATATTTTCCCTACAGTGACAATGAATGCAAGTTCTTTCAAGGCTGCTTCCTTCGACTTTTGACAGTTAAAAATGGAAAAAATATACTTCAGCCATATAATATCTCCTGTTTGTCCGTATGTATCCAATAGTATCTCTGATACTCCTTCTTTGATCCCAAGAAACCTGTACCTCTCAACAGCATAATCAGGTTCATCCTTTCCGATGTTTTTGAAAATATCAGACATTTCTATCACATTTCCATTGTGTCCATCTTTGTAGTGTTGAATTATAAATTCCATTATCAGAAATGGAATATCAACTGAAGAGACTGTATTTGTCTGCTTCTCAATTATATTAGTCTTGAGCATGCCGGTAAGCACATAACTTACACCTGTTAAAAGAGTTTTCTTAACAGGAAAATTTCTACCATTACATTGGATGGTAATAATGGGACTGTCGTTACAAGTTGCTTTGGTCAAAAGAGCAATGAAAGCTGAAAGAGATTCATTCATTTCTTGCACAGGCTCTGTCAATAAAGAGAAACCTATAAAAGAAATAAAAATTAAAATCCTTAAGAAAAAAAGCGAAAGCAGCAAAACAAACAGAAAATCTTAAAATATATATGAATATAATAATCTGTATTTAAAAGCCAATTAAAGCCATATACAAAAAGACAAATACTAAAGAAAAATTATACTTCATTTGACATCCTTCCCATCAATACAAAATTTCCTACTGCCACAATATAACGGGGAGTCCTAGACCTCATTAACTCACAAAGCAGCCTATCTTCCCCCTCCTGGATAATTAATCCCCTTAAATAATAATAATAATAATAATCTGTATTTAAAAGCCAACTAAATATGCCGATATAAGCAAATACATATTATCAATCAACGAAGCTTAAGTTCTAAAATAAAGATCCTAAATAAAAATAAATAAATAATAATAATAAAAATAACAAACTAAAATCTTAAAATTAAAAGAGAAAATGTATGCGTTAAGAAAAAGTTCCAAAAGAATGTTAATGAACCAAATGGAATATTTTTTATATTTTTTCTGGCCTCTTATGCAAGGACTGGTTTGAGAGTGGGGGTGGATTCTAAAACAATTTGCAATTTTTGTCAAATATGTGTGCACGTTTACCTTTTCCAGCCTTGATGGAAAATACCTACAGTACTTTGGTTGAGAACAAAAATAACCAGATTAATATTTACGAGAAAAAAGTTTTGAAATCATTGACATCATGAAAATTATTAACAAAGTTGAGTTATGCGGATCCTTTCTAAGAGGGAAATGTAATCGTGACGTAAAGTGCAGTTATACTCATTATGTCAGGGAAAAATGCGCCACAATATTTCGATTTTTATTTAAAGAGAAACTAAGCAAATACGATGTCGATTGTTAGCTTTTATATGTTGGTTTTAAGTTGCCTGAGATTGAAATTAGACAAATGTCGTTTAGATTTTGCTATCCACTGTCGTGATTTCCATTGTGGTTTCAGAAATTTCAAGTTGCAGAACGAATCGTTTATCCACTGTTGACATTCCTGCAGTTAATAACTCTTCTTGTCAAAATGCTGCTGCTACTACTAACAAATAACCGCAGCACCAAGCCGCCTGAGGCAAATACAGCTACGCACGCTTCTTCTCCATCCCTTTCCGATATTTTCACAGCCTCTCCCTTTACACCTTCCCAGAAAGTTCCCATTGCTTTCCCAATCTTTCTTTACGAAATATTCCCACCCCAAACACGAACGACCTGCTTTCCGTTTAGCTTTAGACGGTTGGCCGAAAAGGAAAATCTTTGGCAATTTGTCATCCTTCATTTGAAGAACTTGCTCTAGCCATCTCAACATTTCTCTCATTAGCCCTAGAAAGCGGGATTGAACCACGCTTTTCGTATAGCCTCCCGTTTGAAATACAGTTGGCCAGTCGGGTACCCAAAACAATCCGTAGGCAATTTCTCTGAAAAACATCTAGCAAATCTTCCTCCGCTTTTTTTGGAACGCCCGTGCTTCAAAATCTAGTCGAAATAGTCGTCAGCTAAATTAAGTTTGACTCCGTTCAGTACTGCAACAATTTTCTAAATTAAGGCTCGATAAATTTTAACCTTTGAAATAATTACCAAATCGATTTGCTTTCCTCTGTGATACAGCGAACAACATAAATTCTCATTTTGCTTCTATTGTGCAGTAGTGTTCACCACTACCTCCTGTGCAGCCACCTTCATTTTCAACTGAGACTATTTAGGACTCGCGCTAAATAGTCTCGCAAGAAAGACATTACTCCTGCACGAAGCTGTATCAGACAGACTTATGAAGGCCCGTTTTGGAAAGAAGCACGGTAATATTACCATAGTCGTATGTTATGCCTCTTGCTTAACTTAGGTTACGCCTCTATGCGTCGTACTTACTCTGTAAGTGATGTGTTTAACGGGATGCTCAAGACGCAACCAAAGGAAGAATTCTACTCTGCTCTGACCAGAAGTCTCATCACAGTGTCCCCACACGATATAAATATTATTCTTGGTGACTTCAGCGCGACAGTGCGTGATGACATGGGTAGTTGGAGTGGCACAGTTGGTCTTCTATCCACAGATTGTTGCAAGGAAAGTCGATGAAAAACAACTAGCAGCAAAAAAGATAGGCCTGGTTAGGCCTGGGTATGATTTGGAAAACAATCAGAAATTAAATATACAAAAAGAGCTTTTTAACTGAAAGCAAGGAACAGATTTGAAACCTTTTTGAACAGATTATTCTTTGTATGAAGGGGGCTGCCTCCTCCTTAGCTCCTTACTCTTAACTGTGAAGTTTGGCTTTTTTCCAAATTTTAAGGAAAATTTGCAATTGGAAAAAACATATTTTTCAAAGCACTAAAAAACTTTTTTCAATGAGAAAGGTGTCGAAAAGGGTACAGTTCCCCTTATATACAGAGTGATTTACATTTGTTTTAATATTTATACTTGCTCCAGTTGAAAAACATCTTCTATTTGTTAAATCATATTTCATGAAACTGTGCGACCTGGCTCAATAGTAACCAAAACTCTAAAAAACATTATTTTGATACCAATAGAAATATCAAAAGAATTGACTTATTATGCTGATTCCAAATATATTAGTTTCATTAAGTTTAGTCTTACTCATCAGAAGCTACGAGCCTGATAAAATTTGTCGGATTTTGGGAAAAAGGAGGAAAGACCCCTTGAAGTCATATAATTTTAATGAAAATAATGCCATCAGATTGAACGTATCAAAGAACCCTACTGTAGATGTTTCAAGCTCATATCTGCAAAAATGTGGAATTTTGTAATTTTTACCAGAAGATAAATCACGGATGCGTGTTTATTTGTTGTTTTTTTCCCCATGGCTGATCGTATCGACCCAGTAGGCCTACAACGTCGGCATAGGGCTCATTTTCATGGAAATCAGAAGTTCTTGTGCCCTTTTTAAGTAACCAAAAAAATTGGAGGGCAACTAGGCCCCCTCCCACGTCACTTTTTTTTCCAAAATCGTCTTATCAAAATTTTGAGATAACTTTTTTCTTCAGCATAGTTGAAAGGCCCGAAACCTTTGTCTTTGGAGATAAAATGACCCCCTACAGCCCCTCGGAAAAGGTTTTTAAGTTATAAAAATCGCCCTTATTTTTTTTGTTATTGGGAAGTATGCATACATTTTTCGGGTGGGGAGGGGAGGACGAATTCTCTGCTGGAAGAATTTTCAATAGTTTCCAGGGGGTGAAATTTTGAGAAGAAATTTTACGCTGGGTGAATTTGCAAGAATTCATATACGAAATTTCTTTATATGTCTTGCTTTCTCTTTGCCTATTTAATTTTACGCGTGGAGATGTTAAAGGTAATTGTCCGAGGTAAATCTTCGCCAGGATTGAATTCTCCAGAGGATATTTCTATAGAGAGGGGGATTTTTTCGTGGTGGTGGAGCCAGGTATCCTGGCGTTATTTAAAAAACGATCAGAAATAAAAAAAAAAACAAGTTTTTTCAACTGAAAGTAAGGAGCAACATTAAAACTTAAAGCAAACAGACATTATTACGCATATGAGAGTGGTTGCCCCCTGTTCAACATCTCGCTCTTTGCGCTAAAGTTTAAATTTTGTCCCAATTCTTTAAAAAAGATAAGAACAACAATCAACTTTTTTTAAAGTGCCAAAAAACTGTAGCTGGAAGAGCGTGGTGTTGAGAAGAGGGGCAACCACCCTCATATATGTAATAATTTCTTTTCGTTTTAAGTTTTAATTTTGCTCCTTACTTTCAGTTGAAAAGACTTGTTTTATTTTCTTTATTTAAAGAAGATTAGAGACAAAAAATTTTCTAAAGGCAATAGAAGAAGTATGTCAATTAAAGTAAAAGTATTTAAAAATGAAAAAAAGTAAGTAGTTACAAAAAATACAGAAAGCGATAGCCTGCTTACAAAAGCTAAGATACAAACTCTTAGCATTAACTTCTGTTGAGCAATGCCAATGAGTTGGACGGATATTTTTTTAACAATATCGACAGTTTTGAACTTGGTTATCAAACCCCAAAATATTTAATGCCTTTAGACTCAGTGTTTATAAAAAGTAACGCATTATCAAAGTAGTTTGTTCAAAGTAAAACATCAAAACTAAGATTCAGAAAATCAAATAAAAATTTGTAGTTCAATATTTTTGATTTAATTTTGACTGCCAAAAGCCAGTATATTTGACACCTTTATACTTCATAACTGTAAAAAATTAAATCTTTTTCAAAGTGAAAAATAGATAAATACAATCACTCCTAGAAACAAAAAATGACAATAAAACACAAAACACGT
Organism: Artemia sinica; assembly: GCA_027921565.1. NCBI lineage: Eukaryota > Metazoa > Arthropoda > Branchiopoda > Anostraca > Artemiidae > Artemia > Artemia sinica. The sequence continues at coordinate 39,831,329 of CM051259.1, read as the reverse complement.
ATCCGTTCAGGGGGAAAATACGGAAATTTTTAGCATTCCGTTCAGGGGAAACATTTCTGATTATAGTGGCTTCATATTTCAGCTCATGGGTACTCTTGCAATGCAAGCAAAAGTTGACGGCATATTCTTATCGAAATTGCCCTTATTAAGTTGTTTTTCTTGTGTTTTCTATAATTATACGAACTTTCTTGTGTTCTAATAACTGCACTAATTACTAATAAACAAATATATATTTAAGATCACCATAAAAAGCTGATTCTTTGACTGAATGATATCAATAGTTAGGCTCTTATACTTTCGTTATTGACAAGGATTGTTATTTACTTACCATTCATTACTATGAAGAATTTGTTTGTTTTTGCTCCAATCAAATCATATAGAAAACATTTTTGTGGAAAACTTGTTAGGGATCACTCGGTCACAAATTAGAACTTATATTTTCCTCATTATGGGTCAAAGTCTATTGGCAGGCAGCCTACAATGGGACAGCAAACATTTTTTTTCATGGTTTTTCCCTATTCTGCTTTTTCCCTTTGGTTTCCTTATCATTACTATAAAGTCCCAAATTTCCAGGGGGGGTCCATGCCCCCCCCCTTCCCGGCACCCATGATACCCTTGGGACTGCAGTAGGAACGGAGTCTGAGATGCTTCCCAAAGTAGTAAACCTTTTTGAATGACTCATCTGTTGGTTAGATGCTAATTGCCTTTCCCCTAAATCTTGCTCAGTCAATTTTTTTTTAAATTTTGTCCTGTATTTGTCAGGCTTGCCCTCAGTTATCTGATATTTAGCTGTCAAGGGGTTTTCTCTGTAGACCTAAGAATCGGTATATCCAATTTATCGGTATTCTTCTCGATGAAAATCTTTCATTGAAGCATCATATTTGATTCATTAAAATCAAGATGTTAAGGAGTTTTAGAATTTCGAAGAAGATAGAAAATATGTTTCCTGGATCGATTTTGAGAATTCTGATCCATTGCTTAGTTCAGTCCTACATCTTTTATTACCCTACTACTTGGATGTCAACTTTTCCTTGTTTTTTGAAACCACTGACATAGTTATATGATAAAGCAAGGACCCTTACACAGGTAACAATTTGTTCTACAACTAACCCAACAAACCCATTACTTAATTTAGTCTACATTCTTCCGTGTGCGTCTTTCACTTTTCTTCTATTCCATCGAGATGTTCCCGCAGCCCTACAAACAACCCCATCTTTCCTCATTGATTGGTCTAAGCATCATTTTCATAATTCAAGGAATATTCCGTTTACTTAACGGTGAGATCTGAATTCAATCCACTAACCACTTGTCAAATCGTTTGGAATACTCTACCTGAGCCAGCTCAAGAATGTTACTCGTTTGGTACATTTAACAGAATCTTGAGAAATTTTTTAATGTCTGGATGACTTGTGTTCATTAATAAAAAATAAAGAAAAACTATTAAAAATGGGTTTTTCAGGCCAACGAAAATATTGCACAAAACAAAGCGAATATTCTGGGAGGAAACAGCCTCTCTCCAGAGCGAAAAAAGAAAAATCAAGGAAAATGCCAAAAAATGTGGAAAACAAAGTTTGGTTTTCTCTCTGCGTTGTTTCGGTTTTCTTTGTCTTTCCGCATTTTTTGGCATGTTCCTTGATTTTTTTTTGTTCGTGCTGAAGAAGAGAGGCTGTTGTCCTCCCGAAATTTTTGCTTTGTTTTTTGCAGTATTTTGGTTGGCATAAGAAAAAACTATTTTTGATCATTTTTTCTTTATTTTTTATTATGACAGGCCAATGCTGTTTAAGAAATTATGTTCGTCGTGTTTTTTTTTATTACTTTCTTATTTTTTTTTTTTATTATTAATAATGGAGTGGACGACTCAGGGCCGGGTTAGAAATTTTGTTGTGGGAGGTATTTGACTTGTACACAGCATCTCTTGTGGGTTGGTTTCAAATATGGAATACATGTAGCCTACTGTTAAAGAAGTTCTGCTTTTTCAAGTTATGGTTACTATTTGTAGAATATATAGTTGCTATTAGTAAAATATGCACTACGAGTATGTCATCCACATGATTTGGTCAAAACCTAGATATTTTGCTTTTACCAACTTACTACAATATATGTAGCATATTGTCAGTTTTTGATTTTGGGTATTTTTTAGATGGATGCTTGTGTTTTAATTTCAGTTTTTTTTTTCTCTTGTGTTGAGTCTCTTAAAGGTGGGAATGTATTATGTTGAAAAGGTTTTTTTTTATGTATATATTTCACTTTCGTTTCTCCCCTGTGTTTTTTTTTTCTGGTCATAGACCCTTGCGAAGGAGACTATGCTGGTGTTTTTGTTGTGAATTTATTGATTGATTGACTGATTATGTTTCCAGATACCATGTCACCCATAGGCCCTGGGGCAAGAAATTTAAATAATGCAATTTGCCCATTTTTACATACAGAGTTCTTAATTCGGAAGTGGGAGAATATTTGACCTTGGTTCGTCCACAAAGGCTAAGAGTACCGAGGTGAAATTTTGGAGAATTTTTGCGGGTATGTTCAACTAAATCAAAAGAGTCTATGCATCCAAGTTAGTAAAAGGGCTCCTCTGCAATATCTTAGGAACTGGTAAAAGTATTAACTTCAAGCTTCCAAAGCCACTACTACTGCAACTGCTACTGTGATTGCGAATATTCGTGACTACCATTGCAACTGCTTGTTGCTGCGACCATGTGCATCTAGCTTATCAAAACGTCGTATGTGTAGTATCTTAGGAATGGGTAAAGGTATTAACTTAAAAATTTCAGGGACACTATTACTGCTATGACTGCAACTTTGACTATTTGCTTTTTATTACTATCTTTTTAGGAAACTTGAATTTAAAAATAACTGCTTTGTCTACAATAAATAACAATTAGAGTGAATTTTAAATGCATGTATTAAGAAAAAAAAATTATCGGTTAAACAACAAACGAACCAAAATAACTACTACGGTATAACTAAAGCTCTCAAATAGAAAATGCGTTGTTTCCAAGTGATATAGCGACTATTCATCCAATTACTTTAACGTCCGGGTAAATATTTTCCAAGGTCTTCAACCAACTTAGTATGATTTCCAATTGCTACCGTAGATCAAGGCTAAAATTCAGGACTGTCTTATATCTAAGTAATTCAAAGTGATATTTCACGACTTGCTTTAACCAACCAGTATTTGTTGGCTTTAGAGAAAAAAAAGGGTTATTCCTTTTAAATAATTCTTAATAATTTAAGAATACTTTAAAAACAAACTAAATCTTGAGGATTTTTTTAACGTTATGTCACTCAATGCTAGAAGATCTTCAATTAATTTGAGCCAAAATATCATATAAAAATTGTTGATGTGAAATCATCATACGGAAGCAATGACATCGATTAGCAATATAAAATTACAAATAAAAAAATAAACAAAATATTCACACATACAAAAACAGTATATCCAGAGGACAGAGAACTCTTGACGAACGTAAGAATACATGAATCCCAGGGGGTGTTCATTCCAAAGCATAAAAACTTCATCTTTTTTATGAAATAGTCACACCTAATTCAACCAAACTCAACCGAAGCAATTTGATACCTCGATCTCTCTTTCTATGATCAAATCAGTCGTAGCTTATCGTTTTGTTCAGCCCTCTTATCAAGCTGCCAACGTCGGGGGTTTGGTATTTCTTTATTTTACAAACTTCACACTAACAAACTTCATACACACTCTAGCCATAGCACACATAACAAACTAAATCCTGGGGACTTTTTGGAGGTTATATCACTCAAGACAAGAAGATCTTCAATTAATTTTAACCAAAATATCACATATAATTTGTGGATGTAAAAACCATGATACGGAAGCTTTGATCTCAAGTAGCAATTTAAAAGCACAAACAAATAAAAATTACCAAAAAAATATTCGCTTACACAAAAAGGACACTGAAACGACAAGGACAGTATTGAGGAATGTAAGAATGCATAAATTCTAGGAGGCCATCAGGATTCTTTTTTTTTGTGTGTGTTTTTTTAATAGACCATCAATAATTTAACTAAACTGGGGTGAGAACGAATTGATACCCCTTTCTGCATTATCAAATCAGCTGTAGTTTACTGTATTGTTCAGTCATGATATCAAACTGACAAGTTTAGCGTTTCGTTGCTTTGAAATTTTTGAACTGAATCTGATCCTTAAGGGACACCATGACATTCTTCAGATGAGTAAAGGTGATGCCATCAAAACATCAAGTGACAATCAAACTTAAAAAAATTGTCAAAAATAGGCAAATTATATAACCGCCGTTACAATTAAAGGTCATATCTGATATTTTCACATTTCTGAATTAATTGCCAAAACCGTTTCCTAAGTGCTCCTCAAAGTGAGGAGGAGGCTCAAAGTGTGATTAAATTATTGCCTTACTAATCCGCCATTTGAGATGAGCTTAGCAAACCATTGTTAGCAAATATTTCAGAAGTTTTAAAACATCAGATAAGAATTTTTGCCGTAACAGCGACAATATGCAAAATATAATTTTTTGTAAATTTCATAAAATTTTGCGATTTGGGTACGACAGTACCAAACGCTTTTAACTCGTACATTTGACATCTAATCACTTTGTTTGTTAACATTAAAGGAGTATTACAATGTGGTGTCAATTCACGGACATGAATGGGAGGGGGGAGGCAAAATGCATTTTCTAAGATCTTCAAACATCCATCCACTAGGTCCACACTCCATTCAGCCATTTCAAGGATTTTAAGACTGGATAACAATGATAACTCGGATCAATATACACAAATGAGCCCAATCACTCATCACAATTTTGGGTTTCAATATACGACAAGCATCCATTGACCAGGTCGGCACGCCATCCAGTCATTTCAAGAACTTTTGATACATTTTCCGGGTAGTCTAGAAGATAAGAGCCAAAGTTGTACAGACGTAAATGTGAAACACACTCCACAATCCATTCTCGGCCAATAAATAATATCCCTTTCTCGGTTAAATCTGAAAAGAAAAAAATTATTATTATTTTTAGCTTTACTTACACTCTGATGTAGATACACATTGCTGGTTTCTAAATTTCAAGTGCCCTTTTAGAGCCCGCACTGAAATACCCCTCCCTCAACGCACTATTTTTATTTAAATGACCTTTCTTCCTGTATTTTAGCTAGTTTTGTCGTATTTAGCTAACTTTTCTTTTCTTTTCCTTTATATTTTTATACATTTCCTTTTTTTCACCTTCTTCATATGTTATTTCGTTTCTAATATCTAGAATGTCCACCCAGAATGCCCTTTCAGAGCCATGTTGAAATAACCCTCCTTCTGCATATTTTAATTAATTTTTGTAGTATCTATCCCCTTCTTCTCTTTCTTTTTATATTTTACATATCTCTTTTTCTTTATTGTTACCTTCTTCACATGTTATTTTGTTTCAAAATATTTGCAATATCCATTTTGAATACTTGTTCAGAGCCCAAGCTGAAATACCCCTTCTTCAACACATCAGTTTTTAATTTCAAATGACATTCCTTTCCTTAATTTAGTTAAGATTAAGAAAAAAGAGCATAAAATTAAGAAATGAGAGGAACTAAAGAAATAATATAGAGAAGGGGATATTAAGACCTTATGGCGTATAGTTAAGAAATCTATCAGAGGAATGTACCAGCAGTGGATTCTTGGCCTACATATTTAGAAGAGAGAAAAAGAAGTGATAAGGGACCAAGGAAGAACTAGCTTGAGTGTAGATCTGGTATCTGTAGTAAGTGATGATACACCAATGAAAAAATGTAATTATGATTTTGTTGCTCCCATCCAGGTAAATGAAGTTTGGGAGACAATGAAAAGAATGAGAGGCGGGTCTGCTCCAGGTATATATGGGACTCCAGGCACACTTTGGAAGTGGGGGCCTGTGTGGATGCTGCCGGTTATAGCAGGGACATTTTCTAGTGTATTGAATAGTGCAGAATGGCCTTTGTCTTGGACTACGTCTATTCTAGTGTCGTTATTTAAAAAGGGGGATAGATTTGATCATAGAAATTATAGAGGCATAAGCCTAGGTAATATGCTTAGTAAGGTTTTAGCTAAGATATTATGTCGTACAATAAATAGTTGGATAAACCAAAATAGAAATTTATCAGATTCGCAGGCAGGGTTCAGAAAAGGCTATAGTCCTATAAACAAGATTTTTATTTTATTAGGGATGATTAGGAAATAAATTAGGGAAAAGAGGACAGACTATTTTGTTGCATTTTTGGATTTAAAAGAAGTGTTTGATGGAGTGGATAGCTTAATGGTATAGCTTAATGATAATGAGAAGCTTAATGATAGAGTCGTTGTTAGCTCTAGGGCTAACAAGGTACTTGTTAAGATTATAGCATCTATGTACAATACAGTTAAGATTGAAGTACGGGTAGGTAAGGATTTTCTAGAGTTATTAGGAGTAGAACTGGTGTTAATCAAGGATGTACAATTTTCCCAGGGCTATTTTCATTGTATATTAATGATTTTGAAGAATATTTGATAGGTAAAGGCACCCAATAATTAGTCTTTCAAATGCAAGTGTTCGTGCACTACTTTTTGCGGACGATCTAGCACTAGTAGCAGAAAGTAAAGAACATTTGCAGCAACTACTAGATTTAGCATCTTCTTATTTTAGGAATAAGAGACTAGTATTAAACGTAAAAAAGTCGGTAGTTGTGTTTTTTAGGAAAAATGGAGAACTGATAGATCCGCAGTGTCAGTTTACGTATGAAGGTAGGACACTAGACCGTCTAGATGAATTTCACTACTTAGCTTGTATGCTATCGTCAAATGGGAAGTGGAATAAATATTTAAAGATGGTAGAAAGTAAGGGAAATAGACTAATAGGAGTGTTAAGTAACAGTAGTATTAAGGAAAATAGGGATGTAGGATTTCATAAGGGGGAAAATTTAGAAAGAATCCAGTTGAGGTATTTTAAGTGTATGTTAGGCCTTGATAACAAGTTTAACAGGTTAGTGCTGAGAGGGGATATGGTAGTAAAATGTATGAGAATTGGTATGGTTAGATATTGGGAAAGGGTGTCATCGATAGAAGATAATAGGCTAGTTAAACAAGAATTTTTAATGTTGCTTCAGGATAGCAGGAAGGATTCGACGCCAAATCAGGTGAAGAATGTTAGACCGTGCAGGGCTAGGTAATTGTTGGAATGAGGGAAAGAGGATAGGAGGGATGGCAGGGACCGTATCTAGGTTAGTTGCTACTAGGTTAGATACTCAGGAAGTTCAGGTTTGGCAAGCTGAGAAGGCCGCCTCGCCGTCCCTGGGCTATATGCGGAGGTCAAGGAGAACTGTGGCGAAGAAATTTATCTAAAAATGGGATTAAGTCCGGAAGATTTAATATGGGTGATGTCTGTGAGGGGGAATTTTATGCCTCTTGGAGAACGAAGGCATTATTTAGAGGGGGGGGTGATAGATTGAAGGATGCTCCTTACAGTTGCCCTATGTGTGAAGAGATAAATGAGTCTTTGCATGATTTTCTAGGGGAAGGTAAAAAATTGAGGGAATGGCGGCTAGAAATATTTGGTAGGGAGGTCGGGGAGAGATTGGATTTTCGAAATTTTGAACAGTATGTGTTATATAGATATAGGCTAAATCATATTGAAAAGTTCGTCCGGATAGGTATGAGACATCCTGAATAATCAGTTTTAGTGTTTTAGTCAGTTTACGTTTTGTTGTTGTATTTTTGGCTTGTTTGTTGTGTCACTATGGCCTAATAGGGTTTTCGTGTGAATAAATCTATCTATGCATCAATTTATCTATCTCTCTATTTGTAGTATCCGTCCCAGTTTTCTTTCATTTTATCTTTTATAGATCCCTTTTTCTTTCTTGTTTTCTTCTTCACATATTATTTCGTTTATAAGTATTCATCTGGAAAACTCTTTCAGAGCTTGTGCTGAATTAAACCTCCCTCAACATGGCGTTTTTAGTATATTTAAATGGTCTTTCTTTGCGTAATTTAGCTAATTTTGTAGTATCTACCCCTTTTTTTCTTTACTTTTATTATTTTTATACATCTCTTTTTCCTTATTATTACCTCCTTCCAATGTCATTCCGTTTCTAAATATTTAGAATGTTTTGTAAGGGCCCGCTTAAGAAATGCCGTATATATTGTGTCTTGTAAGATCAGATCGAAAAATAATGTTTTATATGTTCTGAGCTACACATTCTGAATCAAACTGAATATGCTACAAACTACAACTTTGACTGCAGCAACTTAAAACTTCTTTATTATACACAGTCCTTTGATTTTGGATGACTATGATCTACAAACTTGAGAACTGAGTGCTATATCTAATAAGCTTCAAACTGCAACCTGATGCTGCAGCTACCAAATAATGTGTCTATTTTATATACCGCTTGGAATATGACGACTAAACTCTTCAAACTCTCACATGAAATGCTACGATAAACTTAAAACTATAAACTTAAACTTAAGTTTTAAACCGCAACTAGTACTTAAGTTTTTTTATGTTTCGATTTCTTAAACTTAAGTTTTATGTTTTCAACAGTCTAGATTCAGAGTTCATGGTGTTAAGACCTCTCTTTGGATTTAACCGATCGCTAATAATTGGTAAAGGATTATAGTCGCTTCTTGACCTTAAGCCAATATTTTGAAAATCATTAATTCAGTGAACAGAGGATTATAATTTGAATAAGTATTGCAACTTGAGTGAGAATTCTCTTGGGACTGTGGATTTTCTTATTGATATTTTCATAGCAGTGACCTATATGATATAGGTCAAGATCAAGGTCAAGAGTGATAATATTGGAGAAAAGCCATCAATCTAAGCAGTACGAATATATATTGGACATACGATACGAAATAAGCCAAAATTCAAAAATAGTTTTAGGAACAGAATAGGCAATTACGCTGCGATAAAAGTGATAGGAGAGAAGTAAGCAGAAGAGGGGCGAGAGAGTTGTCTGCAAGAGCCGTGGTACCCGCTGGGCTTGCCCCTTAAATTGCGGGGACAAGGTAGACAGCCTCCAAAGCTTCCCTTACTTCTCTCGTAAGTGAATTTCTGCTATTAACATTTTTGGCTCCGCCCACGGACTGATCTTGGACTCTGTGTGATTACGTTCTGTACGAAATATGGCCGCCGTATGATACTGGTGCGAAAGAGAGACTGATACGGAATGCCGTGTTGAATTTCGCAGTAAGGGCGTATAAAGCGGGAAATCAGAGTGCGGATATAATGAGCAAAGCTGCAGAGTTCTTCGAGTTGGATGATATACGGAATGCAAAGAAATTACTGTGGTCTGAGGCAGGCCAGTCAACTAGGCCAACTAATCGTGACAAACCTACTGACCACATATTCGATATCATAAAAGCACTGAAATACTGCGATGACAACAAAGTCAATTTGCCGTGTTTTGTTATCTATGAGCCTGACGAGGTTCCTATGATTGCCGGAGAAATCTCAGCGACACTGACCAGGAAAGTGAATGACTTATGCAGTCGTGCTAAAGAATCCCCCGAAAGGACTGGACGATCCCGTTTCACGAAAGGATTATCTCGATAAAGTATGTGGAAGCAACTGTGGAAATATTGTGGAACTGAAAACTCGCAAAACCGACTGGAAAGTTGTTCTGAACGATCAAGAGGCTGCGAAATCAGTTGCACAGGCTATTGCTAAGTCCGACTCAAGTATTAAAGCAAAAGTGTCCAGTCCTGCGTTCTTTGGCATAATCAGGCACGTACCCACCAGCGTTAGTGAGGAGGATCTTTGTGGTCTTGTGAATAATTGTGCTGAGGCCTCTCAGATCGGTAAAACGAGATCGTTCAGACTGAAATTTGTGACCAAGCAGCATCTATCCTCCGCGACGAAATCTCCGCTTATTATAGGCTACGAACGAATTCCAGTCGAGGACTTTCATTTTCTCCCGAGGCGTTGCTATAAATGTCAGGCCTATGGGCATATTGGAAAGGACTGCTCTAATAAAGCAAGATGCTCAAACTGCGGAGTAGGCCACACTAATTCTAAAGACACCCCGTGCCAGAACCAGATGAAGTGCGCCCTCTGTGGCTCCGATAAGCACCCCTGCTACAGTTTCAGTTGTCCAGAAGCCAAAAAAGGCCTTATCTAAGCGATGACTAGCTCCAGCACTCTGAGAATAGTGACGTGGAACATAAATGGCGGAGTACTATCTAAATTACCACTTTTAGAAAACCTTGTTAACAAATTTGACATTGTGTGCGTGCAGGAACATTTCCTGTCGGCTGAGGGACTCCAGCTCTTACAACTAAATGAAGCTCTTACCCTCTGGTGGTGTTGCTATCATTGTCCGTGCCTCGCTTCGTGCCTCAACGTTTAAAAAAGCGGACTTTTATATTGCAGTAAAAATTCAAAATGCTGTTGTGCTCTCAGTCTATTTGCCAACGAACTACAGGAATGTCCAATCTGACAATAAGTTTAATATTGCTTGTGGGAAAGTAAACGCTGTTGCTACATTATGCGCGGCGGAAAAACTTTCATGGATTATTGCCGGAGATATGAACTCTAACCTCTCTGATGCTAATGATCCGAGAGGTCAAATCCTGTTCGATGCCTGCCCAAGTCTGCGGGTACTGAGAAATAGAGTAGACTTCACGTATGTCCATAATTCCGGTTCCACGTCCTCGCTCAAGTTTCTGCTCTGCTCTCCCGACTTGAGGACTCACGGTGACTGTGAGGTTGATATCGGCTTCTGTGTTTCTGATCACCTTCCAGTGGCTAATACCTTCATTATTAATGACCTCCTGAATAATGCCCCAAATGATGCTCCAAAGGAGAAAAAGTGGTTCCAGAAGACTGAATGGCAAAAAGCTAATTTAGCCATGTTCAGGTCTGTGTGTGACGGGATCCTGGAAAAGATTAAAGTCCCTTTCCAGCTACTACTCCAAAGCTCGCCGATTGTATGTGATGAGAAACAAATACTTCTAAATATCTACTGTACTGAAATAACTCACGCCTTGCGCTGTGCAGAAAAAACCGCGGTTCCTATTCGTAAAGTGAGAATTGGGTCAGAAGTTCCAGGATGGTCGGAAAACCCAGCCTAGACAAGGCGTTGTAAACAGTGTTCGATTGTATACAAAGCGCCAGTTCTCCAAATGTCTCGCCTTGCATCGCTCTCGTGTGATTGATGAAAACAGTGAGTCGCTACGAGCCAATCCAAATAAAATTTGGAAATTCATCAAGAAGAATCGATCTGCAAAAGCGCCCAGTAACGAATCCGCCCCTAGTGAAAGTGAATGGAATAGTTATTTCACGAGCGAGTTTGCTGCACCTGATCCTGAATTGGAGTGCAAGTTTGAGAGAGATCTTGATCTCTGTTTAAAATCTTTGGAACCGGATCTTGGCCACGTAGTGAGTGTGTTGGATGTTTGTTCGGCTATCCGTAAACTATAAAAGAAGTACTCTAAAGGAGAAGATAATATCTGTGGTATGCATCTGATTCTCGGTAGTGAACTGTTAACAGTACATCTAGCACTTATGTTCCAAATGATTTTTAGTTGCGGTCTAGTGCCAGATATTTTTTGTACCGGTATAATCACCCCTGTCATCAAGAAATGTAAAGACCCATCTGAATGTTGTTCTTACCGCTCGATAACTGTTGCTCCCGTTTTTTGTAAATTGATGGAGTTATCAGTTATTGAGGAGATAAAGTATGTTTGTAGTACGCCAGATTCGCAGTTCGGTTTCAAGAGAAATATTAGCCGCGAGCACGTGCATAGCTTATTGTCTAATGTTTTTTGGATGCAGATGTTAAAGGAGAAACCGTGTTACTTGCAGGCCACGACGTCCGCGGGGCTTTTGATTCGGGTATCCATGCACAACTGCTTGTCTCTGCGTTTAAGAGAGATCTTGACAGATCTATAATTGCTACTTATAGGAACATGTATTTTAAGTTGAAGGTTAGAGTAAGGGTACTAAAAAACCAGAGCCCGATAGTATCCGATTTCCTCATACCAGTACGAAAAGACATTCGCCAAGGGGCTTTATCATCACCGCCTCTTTATAATAACAGTATCATCGAGGCTCAGAAGATGGTGAAAACGTGCTTTATTTTTCGTGGAATTGATTTGTCTCTTGTTCATTATGCCGACGACATTTTAAGTCTGAGTAGATCCGTCAGTGGCATAGAGAGTAATTTCAGAGTTTTGTCTAATGAATATGCTAACATAGGCCTAGAATTCAACTCCAGCAAAAGCGAGGTGGTCGTCTTTAATTGTCGTAAGAAATTGTCATATTTCCTGTCATATTTGCACTAGGGAGCAATACTGTTACTGCAGCAGTATCAATGACTTACCTTGGTTTGCCAATTGGGTCTAATCTTAAAGCTACCCGATCCTGTCTTATAAATTATCTCAAACAGAAAGTCCGAAAAGCGTATGGGATGATTTTGTCATGCAAACGCCTATATAACCGCCGCATTCTAGTACGGATCTTCAATTCCTTTGCCACCCCTCATATCTTAGCTTTGTCACCTTTCTGGTCTTTGTTTACCGTTGATGATAAACAAAAAAAACAATCCGTACAGTGTTCTATAAGTTTGCAAAATATCTGCTTAGCCTTCCCCCCTGGCGAAGAAACCGCCAGATTTCAGCACGTTACGGACTCGATGACCCCTTCGTCGTGATCGCGACCAGGAGGGAAAATTTCCTTAAATCTATAGACCCAACGCATAGTGTTTGAAGCTATAATCAGTAATGTGTAATGGTTGTCTTTTTATGTAAATAGTTTCGCCAGTGGTTTTTTTGTTGTTTTTTTTAGTTATTGAAGTATTAATTTAAGTTGTTCGTTTGTTCGATGTGTTTTGTTGTTTTCTTTTCATTTTTTCTCTACTCCATTTTTACTTTTTTGTATTGCTAAAGATGGGTAATAAAAATCATTCATTCATTCATTCAAAGACTGCGCACTTAAAACTCCCAAACAAAACGCTAAGTTGATAAGTTTTAAACTCAAACTTCATACCACAGCTACTTAAAGATTCATGGTTTGAAATAATTTTTCAATTCCAGACAACTACGTTCTACAAACACTTACATTAACCGATACGTTTAACAAACTTCTAACTACACAAGCTTTAAACAGGTACTACTAACTACATCTACCTAAAACTTTCTAATTTACGACAATATTTTGACTTCAGATGACTGCAATCTTTTAGTTTCCCAACAAAAACTAAGTCCAATAAGCATCAAACTACAGCTCCAAACACCAAAGTTCGAACAGTGAATTTAATAAGTAAGCTTCAAAATTATTGACTTTACAAAGTATTTTGGTTTTCCACAAACTGCTATTTAAATTCCTAGATAAATTACAAGATCTAACAAGCTCCAAACCTCAACCTGCGTAAACTAAAAACTGCATTTTCTCAAAACTTGTTTATCTTAAACAAATTGACTGTAGACAACTACACATTCCAAACCCTACGATACAACAATACGTCTGATCGGCCCCTTTTGTAAATCAAAGACATGCCTTTACCTCTAATCATTTCAACATATTTCTGAGACTCATCCATTTCCATTATAACAGCCTGTCGAATCCTGAATGGTTTGAGTTCATTCAAATTTTCGACAGTAGTCCCTCCACATGAACAAATTATGTCCTGAAAACAAATATAATTTAAAAAATGAAATCAGAATAAATACAAATTATGGTAACAGGTTGAAGTTTATTTGTGGGCTCAACATAAAAAAAAGAAAAAGAATAAATGATGTTCCGCATTCAAATCAAATGAGTGAAACATAAGCTAAAATAGATACATCTACAATAATAAGTTTATATGTATTGAGGGCTCCAAGCACAATACAAAAACTTCAGCTGCTCACATAAGCCAGATCTGCTCAACTCAAACATGGTCAAATAATGTCGTGTAAACAAATTAAAAGAGCAAAATATAAGCAACAATAAACACAAATTATTATTATAGGTATAAATTGGATTACATTTTAATTTCAACAGTAAAAATATTTACTGCAAAGAGGGACCCAAATATTTAAAAAAAAAGAAAAAGAAAAACAAGAGCTGTTCGTATAAGCCAGATCTGTTTAGCTTGAACATGGGCAAATCAATTCCTATAATTAACGAAACAATAGCAAATTAGCGAAACAAAGTAAAAATAAATATAAATATGATAATAGGTTTAAATGCATTAAAGGTTCTGTGTAAGTCTGATTTCAAATATTGTGTTGTGACCGAGAGTTCTAGGACAAGAACCAGAACTATTTCTAGGAAAAGGAACAACGGTTGTGATATGTATGTATAAATGTTATGACATCATTTTATCAAATCATGAAATTTTAGCCATCAGTGGCCAAAATCTTGACCAATGAATTTATCGGTACATCCAACTTGCACCTGTCTTCATTAGCACGAAGTTAAGAACAAAGTTGAGAGGGTAACCAAGAGGAGTGGTTAGGTCATTCGGCTTAATCCTTTTCAAGATGGATTAAGCCTGTGAAATTTAATAAATGCTATCTTTTAAGAAAAATTATAGTACTAGTTCTTCTTATATTATTGATGCGGTACATTTTTCAAATAGAATAGTCGCTAATGTTGCAACTGCTCTGCAGTTCCCTTAGTCCCCCCCCCCCCGAAATGTTTCCCAATTTTACCTTTGATCTTCAATAATTAATAGATAGTAATTATATTAATATATATATATATATATATATATATATATATATATATATATATATATTATATATATATATATATATATATATATATATTATATATATATATATATATATATATATATATATATATATATATATATATATATCTATATATATATATATATATATATATATATATATATACTATATATTATTATATATATATATTATATATATATATATTATATATATATATATATATATTATATATATATATATATAAACATAATACATAATCTTTTCTGAAGTCACTTCACCATCAACAAATCCCATCATCCCTTTCAGCGAAATCCACCTCATCCTCTCTTAAGCTTTTTACAAGTGGCACCAATACACGAAAAGGAAAGGGGGGAGGAGGGTGGGGGTAAATGAATGTTTTTGTTTTATTTAGTATTTTGACTTTGTTAAAAAAATACCATAAGTCATATTTCAATTAAAATACCAAAAAGTTTATTTTTCAAAATCTAGGGGACTCACTGCCCTTTTAAAGAGTATTTTCTTACTCAGTATTTCCATTTTTGCACTGAGAGAGGTTAAACAGAGCTCTAGATCGAAATATTTGCAGTATATTTTTTATCACGAGCTGAAATTATCCTCTTGTTTCCTCCGTCAAATGTTTTTTTTTTTTCATTTTGTTATTCCCCCATTCCATTTAACACTACTGCTTTTTCGCTACTTTCGGTTATTTTTTCACAGTTTCCTGTCACAAAAGTAAAATGTGAACAAAGAAAAAGTGGTTAGATCCGGATTTGAAGCAAAGACTTACTACATGCAAAGTCAACATCTTAACGCCCATCCTGTCGTATCATGTAAATCAATCTTATTTTACATATCAAGACAGAAGTACAAGAATTCTAAAATTCACCT
Source organism: Artemia sinica (assembly GCA_027921565.1). Taxonomy (NCBI): domain Eukaryota; kingdom Metazoa; phylum Arthropoda; class Branchiopoda; order Anostraca; family Artemiidae; genus Artemia; species Artemia sinica. The sequence continues at coordinate 39,815,770 of CM051259.1, read as the reverse complement.
CCGCTATAAGTTGTGTAATTGTATTAATTAGGTAATTCATTGACATAATAAAAATTTTAATCGTATTCTTCACTAGTCAACCAAGGATTCACAAATTTTCAGACTTTCCATAGTAACTTATTGATTAAAAATAAGAATTTACATTTAAAAATGACGGATGGCAATTATTTGTCAACTTTTGACGATTATGAAGGACATACCTCTAAATCATCTTTTGACACTTCGTTGGTTGGGCCGAGGATATGAAAAGTACATCCTTGAAACACGTCACAACCATGTTCTTTAACTTTTCGGATCGATTCAGTCTGGAACAATTCCTAGGAGAAAATAATAAAAACAGGATAAATAAACGTTCGAAGAAAATGACATTCTAGGCATAAAAGCAATCTAAGAAAAAGATACGCTCTAAGTAAAATTTGATGCTAAAGCTAACTGATGTTACGGGGACGATAATTCACGATAATGTCTGGGGTTGGCGGGGGGGGGGGCAAAGATCTTCCAAATTTGTGCTCAATGAAAGTACAAAAGGATTTTTCAATAAAGATACCCCAAAAAGGTAATTTTCAAAATCCATGGGGGGGGGTATCCAGAGTTCGGCTAAAAATTCAAAAGGTAAAGGCGCTCCCTCTCCTAAATTGGCACCCCTCGATGTTACTTCTATCCGGTTTTCGTAGATTGTACCTTTCCTTTTAGATTAAAAAAATGATTTTTTTTATAGATAACTTAGTTGTCAAAATATTAGTACATGTAAAATCTGTCCAACAGCTTAATATGTATTAACTTCAGTTTCTTTTTCTTATATGACGACAAGTATATAAGATAAAAATAAATCCTAATCTCATATGATGGGAAAAACAAATAGAAGTAAGTAAAATAAATTAACTAATGATGAGTAACTAAAAGAAGTGAAATGAATAAGTAAACAAAATAAGAAACAAAATTCTCACATAATGAGATATATTTTTACCTAATTTTTCATTATTTATTTGAAAACTCATTATACAAAAAAAAGACGGAGCAATAATAATAATAATAATAATAAAATTAAAAAAAACATTAGAGATATAAATTAAACACTTCCTAAAATATATGAAGTCTATCACTACATCACAATACAAATTCTTATACATCACAATTTCAACAGATTACTGTGTCAGTACCGATGTCCAATGATGATTCAGTTTTTATAGAACTGTGCTTAGAAACTTGCTATTCTAGGGCGGCAATGGGGTCAACTATGTAGAATTTTCTTACAAAAATAAGAATTGCGAGTCCATGAGAGTGGCGTAATAGATATTTCGTGAATCGAGTGAAAACTAAACAAAGTTTTGACTTATCTGAACACGTAAAAAGGTCCAATGTGTAGACATTCGGAAGTAAGTAATTCGAAAGTATGGCATTCGAACGGCCGAAGCTTATACGATAGTTCAACTCGACGTTCAATGTAAGCTATTTGTATTTGTCGTGTAAGCTTTATCGACGAACCAACAGGGAGACCGAGATAAGCGATGCGATCAACTGGTTGTATCTGCCGATCCCATTGATCCCAAAAGAAATGTCCACTGGCAGTATTTAAACAGCAGGTAACAGCTTCAGGCTTTTGGGTATTGAACTAGAGGCCAAGCTTTGCATACTTAGATTGCAGTGATACAAAAACCCTACTAATGTGCTAGAACGTACAACTCAAATTCAGAATATAGTCTGCATAGCAGATGACCGACTAATGACGACTGGTAAGGATGAAAGACGAAGGAGCAGCTGAAACCAAAAAAAAAAAAAAAAAAAAAAAAAAATACTTTGTACTATATTATCAAGAAAATTTTCAAGTCAATTAATAATGGTTACGTTTCCAAATATAAGTATTTATTAGTAGCAGTTGGTTAGTAAGATAAGTTAATTAGTAGTATTCTTTGTTCTCAGAAACGCATTCAAAATTGTGAGAAAAACTTGAAACTGTTCAAACAAGAAGAAAAACATATCAGTTATATCGAAGAAAAATATGTCAGCCCATATTGGTTTCAAACAATGCCTATAGAATAACTTCTAAATTATTAACTAAGAGAATTGAGTAGTTGATGCCTGGAATCCTGGGACGATATCAGTTTGGTGGTATTCAAGGAAAGAAGGCCCAGCATATTCTCAACGTGCTGCATGACTTGTTGGTATGCAGAGGCGACGAACTGGAAAAGAATAAGGCGTTTTTCGTACTAGCTTTTCTACTGTGTATGGATGTTGTCAAAACGTATAATTCTGTTATAAGATTGATACTGTGGACACCGATGAAGGACAACTTTGGGTTTGATCAACGGTTTGTGAAGTGGTATAAAAATTTGTAAAAGAACTCGATGGCGAAAGTGGATATAAATGGTTACACTAGTGGAAGGGTGAAGCTTGAAAAGGCAGTGCGACAAAGTGATCCGAGTGCCACTTATTAATTCGAACTTTACATCGATCCGCTTTTTAATTACGTCGAACGGCAGATACCAGGATTGCGATTACATCTAACATTTCCTTAAAAATCACTGGCTTTTGTAGATGACGGGTCCTTCCTACCTAGGAGTGTGGCTGATTTGATGGAAGTGATGAGAGGTCTCAAGTGGTATGAGGAGCATTTCCTTGTAAAAATATACAGAAAAAAGAGCCAGTTACTAAACATAAATGAGTGTGCACGATTAGATGATAGTGTCTGGGTCTAGGAGGCTCAGTCAGTGAAAGTATTAGGTGCACTTTTTGAAAGAATGGTGAGTGTGGGAAACTTGTGGGAAGAGCGTGTGCAAAAGATTGAGGGTTGCTAGTAGCCAGTCAATGAACACATTTCGTGTCAAGTTTGAGCGAGTAGTGTATGCAAACACGTATGCCATCCCACTGCTATTTTATCTGGCACCGACTTTTAGTTCCGAAGAAAAGTATGAAAAAAGGTGGAAAGGAGCATCTGGTATTTCGTTTGGAGGGGAAAGCTGGAAAAGCTAAATATGAAAATGTTGTATGTGCCCCGAGAAGAAGGAGGTTTTGGTGTCATAGATTTCCAAAAGGTGTGCCAGTCTCTGAGAATTAGAAACGTCTGTGAAGTGATCTGTAGTGAATGGATCGACGATAAAATAATAAAAGGATAGGCCTTAGCGGAAGTAAATACTAAGGAGGATGAACTAGCAAAACAGAAAATGATCAGCGATGTGACAGATAAAATTCATGAAGTTATATGGTGTGTTGAAGGGGCAAAAAACCTAGGCGTGCTGAGCGAACACGTGAAAATGTCAAAAGGAAAAAGGAAATGGATGGATATTTAGAGAAAACGAAAGAAAAGGTGTATTTCTAGGTGAAAAGAAAGGAACCCTTTGTGTTGAGAAAATGCATAGTATACCGTCTAGTCAGTTTATGAAGGAATTTATGTTTATGTTTATTCATGAGGTACGGCCGCACCAACATCGAGTGAGTCCTTTTACTCGAGACGAAGGCCCAAAGTGCAAGCTATGTGACGAAACAGTGATAAATGGCCTAAAGTACGAATTTTTCGATTGTAAATATAATGATGGAATTGTAGATAAATATTTTAGTGTCTTAAGTGTGGAGTGGTTTTGAACACTGAGGAAGATAAGATAAAGTTGATCAAATTGAATCTGGGAATTTCCAGAAATGAGGTGAGTGAGCGAGCTCTGGTGTTGATTGTGATAAAATTATGTGAATATGTATGGAAAAGCAGGAAGAGGAGAAAAGGGATTGAATTAAGAAGGTTTCTTTTCGAGTGTAGGAGAATGATAGTGCGTTTAAGTGAGAGTGAAAGGTGGAAAGAGCGAGTGGGTATTGAGTAGATGGAGTTGTTAGTTGAAGTAATTATTAAAAAAAATGTAGGTTATGTGTGAGGAGATATGTTGTGGGCGTGTGTTTGTGTGTGAGTATAACAAGGCCGTATCCAGGGGGGGTGGTTACCCGGTTTGACCCCCCCCCCGAAATTTTTGACCGAGTCGAAAATAAGTCGAAAATTAGTAAAACCTAGGTAAAAATCAGTAAAATTAGTCGAAAACTGAGTCAAAAATTAGTAACCCCCCCCCCCACCCGAAAAAGTAAAAAATTAGTAACCCCCCCCCCCCCCGAAAAAAAAATCCTGGATCCGCCCTTGGAGTATAAATGGGCAGAACAGCGTTGTTAGTTTTTGATATTGCTTTTTTTGTTTTGGAGTTAATTAGTAACGGAAGTATAATTTAAAGGGGGAAAAATATGAAAAGATAAAGTTGAAAAGGGGTAGCACTTTCCTTCGATGTTTTTGTAGTTTGTTTGTAAATATTTTGGTGTATTTTACTGTAAGAGTTATAATGATAGTAAATTTTACATTTTTTGTTTTATTATAATATAACAACTTTAATAGTTTGTTTTGAATTTGTTTTTATTATTATTATTATTTATTTTTTGATGAGTGACACGTGGGACCATTGTCCTGAAAAGATTTGAGGTATGGTGAGAAATAGCTACCGTATGAAGGGCTTCCTGTTGGTGAAGGACGCCCTTTTCCACGGGAATAGCAAGATTTTTATAGGGAAGTTTTTTGGTAGTATATGGGGACTTGAAGTGCATCCAGTTCGGCTGCTAATTAATGTTGGAAAAAAGAGTAGGTGACGTTTAAAGTTAAAACTAGATGTATTTTGAAAGTGAAATCTGTCATTACTGAGAGGAGAGAAGGTTAGATTAAATGAAAAAACAAGAAGAAAAAAAAAACTACGAATAATTGTACACAGAAGGAAAGGAAAGATACAACAGAAGACAATCGCCTCCCCTAGGATAGAATTTATAAACACACCTGAGTAAAGAACGGACTCAAGAGTGGGAGGGGGGATGTCATGCCTGTGCCCCCTAAAATTTTAGGATTTTTTTTATTTACCCTATCACTTTGTATTTTTATTAGAATTTTACTGGTAAACGCGACGAGGATAGGCCGGGTATAAAGGTTGGAACTGTTCCGGTGTTGTCATATGGTGGGGGGTCTTCGTTCCGCCATTAGCTTCTTCCCCCGTCCCTATCCCCAAGAAGGGAATCCTGCTTGCGTGGCGTCAGAGTACACATTTGACGAGTTTGCCAAACCCGAACAGTGACAGAAAACTGCAATGCAGGGTGATATATGGGAGAGGCACACGTCGAGGAAATAATAGTATAGTAAACGACATTTCCAGAGGAACTGTCTTAGCTTCTTTTGGGTACCCGTATAGCTGACCGAATTTCAAACAAACTGTGCAAAAAATTAGTTTCTAACACGCTTTCTACGGCTATAATAAGAGAAAGGTTCAGCTGGCTAGGACCCATTCTGCGGAAGAAGGATGAAATATTGCTTAAGATCGTCCATTTACTAAATGAAAAGCAGGTCGTCCCCGAGTGGGGTGAAAGGTACTTGTAAAGAAGTATTTAAGGGAGATTGGAGCTTCTTAGGAGGGTGTAAAGGAGGTGGCTTTGAATAGATTCGGATGGAAGAGGAGCGTACGTAGCTGTGTTAGCCTCAGACAGATTTGTGCTACAGTGAATTATTATTAGTAGTAGCAGTGTCACATGTATTTTGCAGTCTTTCGAATGCCCCCCTCCCCCCAAAAAATTGCATTATATTATTGGATAGAAATAGGATAGAAATCTTGAAAAGTGTGGCTGCCTTTTCAAAATGAAGATCTTGACCACTTCCCCTCGCCCAAAGACTGAACAAGAGTTATACATAAAACAACAAACAGCTATTATACAAACAGCTCAAGAAGGTGTAGTATTCCCTTGAAAGTTTATTTGTCTTTGAGAGTCAACAGATTGTTAGCATTTATTTTCAAAGAGGAGATGCATTGTCAAATGTAACTAATAAGTTCTACTTATTTCTTTTCAAGGTCAACACGGCAACACTGACGAAAATATGAAACATCCCTAAAAACTTTATAATCCCGAAACAACCAAAAAAGATTTTAATAGAATTTCAACTTTCACGTATAAACTGACCTAAGATGGGTCCACGGGGTGAGTGATGGCTTTAAAGTCTGCTTTACATGTATTAGAACTCGGGGAGCCGCTTTTTCATTTTGTTTCTGCGACAGGAAACGGTAGGAAATGACAAAAAGAAGCAGGGAAGGTTTAGTTTTATCAGGCAGAACCAAAAAACTAAAGACAACACTTCTTCAAAAGCTGGGTAGAAGGACCCCAAGGAAAATATAATAATTAGGACTGAAAGCGCGCTTGGGCTTCGTTAACATACAACACCTCCACCCTCATTGTGTCAAAGAAAAAACAGCTTACACTAATGTAAATTGTGATGGAAACAGGGTGTCGGAACTTATCATTAGTCTGTTTAAACACTCACCTCTTCTAGCAGCTCTTCGGCCTCCAACGATTTTGATATCCAATCAATCGGCAACACTGCCTTTTGGTGTGCCAGTCCTTTGAGATACTTCAAAGTTTTCACAAAATTTCCTCTACTATCCGTAGCACAAATGACATGTGTGATTTCATCCGTATACGTAGAGCAGTTTACAAAGTCAAATTTGTCGCAGAAGGTTTTAACCAATGATTTGCTACGTGCAGATATACCAGTAGTTGTTAAAACTTTCGTATGGTCCACAGGCACACTAATCCGTGTTTCGATATAACCGGGTTGAATGCACATTTCAGTTGATCTACTTAAACTTGTTGATTTAGTTTTATCCCCATTTGGCGTACTAGGAAGACGTATTTGTGAAACAATGGGGCTCCTGCCTGGGCTTTTACCTGATAACCTGTAAAAAAGAAAGAGTGTCATTCAAATGGGCCTTATTCTAATAGAAAATTGCATCTTAAACCCCTCCTTTACTTCTTCTTCTTTTTCGATTATATGAAGACGTTAATTCATAATCTCTACGTAATTCCAGGCCAAGTGGCACACTGGGCACGCTATTACGAAGCAGATATCAACTCATTCGACTGTGGCACCATAGGGTTCCTTTCCTCGCTCCTTAGTAAGATATGACGACTTCTATTGCACGATTTCTATGTTAAAAAAAAAAAAAATAAAGGGAAAATCTGAAAAAAAGTGTCGTTCTAGTAAATTATATCCCAATAGAAAATAAAAGAACCCACCTTCACTTCTTCTTCTTGTTTGATTATTTGCAGACGCTAATGCATATTGCCATGCAATTCCGGACTCTGTGATGGCTGGGATCAAACCCCGAGACCGTATTGCGAACCAGAGATCAATCCATTGTGACCTACAGGGTTCTCTCCCTTACTACTTGTAAGATATGACAAATTCTATTGGTAATAGTTCTATGCTAAAACAGAAAACCCTCAAAAAAAGTGTTGTTCAAGTGAGCGTTATTCTAATGCACTTGAATGCAAATTTATTGTGAGGCGGTTCTGCACATCAAAAATACAACATCATCAAACACTGCCAAAAAAATAGGGAAAAGAAAAAAACCGTTGTTTGATTATTTCATGACCCTGCTGCAGAATCTCCATACAATTCACGGCAGAAAAATCTAAACCTCATATCTGACAAATTCCAGTCAAACAGAATGTAACTTAAAAAAAAAATAATAAAGAATCAAACTTCCAGGACTTTTACCTGACGCGCCGTAAAAATTTAAATCAAGTGACCCTTATTCTAATAGAAAATAGTAACTTAGATGTTGATGAGATTATGCAAAAGCAGCTCTATACTAATCCAGATAAGAAGAATAATAAAAAAGAGTTTTCCCAAGTTCTTGCCGAATTGCAAACCCCGGTGATAAGGTTATGCAAAAGCGTCTCCATGTCTATCCAAAATTGAAGAAGAAAGAAGAAGATGGGATTGATCTCTGCTTGGTAATACGAGACCCAGAATTCGAACTCAGCTACTGCGGCCCAAAGCAGGTCTACAAGGACTTAATTCCGGTGATGGACTAATGCAAAAGTATCTCCATAGTAATCCAAAAAAGAAGAATAATATGAAGAATAAGGAATTTATCATGGGCTGCATATCGACTTAAAAACAGAGCATCGCCAAATATTGACCAAACAAAATGAAAGAATAAAAAACTTTATAAAAAGTTGAGGCTACAACCACCCTCCTTCCTTGAAAGATTTGAAGGATTTAAAGAAAATAAATTCTAACTTTAAAAACCATAATAATTATAATCAAACTTTGCTTAAAATCAGACTAAAATCCTGCGAATCACCACATTAAAACCAATAAGGAGTTTTGCCGATATATATACATATATATATATATATATATATATATATATATATATATATATATATATATATATATATATATATATATATATATATATATATATATATATATATATATATATATATATATATATTTGTTCAGGTGGTCGGACAAAAACTTCTTCTTTTGCCTTGGCTTGTCTTTTGTAATTATGAAAGACATTTCGCCGAACCTTTGTTTCTTTTAATTGTTCAGATGGTGGGACAAAAACTTCTTTTTCTTCCAACGACTTATCTAGTCCATGTTTTGTTGGGTTTTTTTCAAAGGAATGGTAGGCATTGATGACCGTATCCATGTCAAAATCCAAAACCCAATCATCATCGCTATCATTTTCATTTTTTTTGTTCGTTTTACCTCGGCTTATCTCTCGTCATTATGAAATACATATCGCCGAACCTTTTTTTTTAACAAAGGTATGGTAGGCATCGATGACCTTATCCATGTCAAGATCTCAAACCCAATCATCATCACTATCATCAATCTTGACACAATATCAATTTTGACACGTTTTGATTCTCGCTGTCCAGGTTAATTTTCTTTGACTCGCTCACATGGTTGGTGTCGCATTTCTTCTAACCACGTGTGTCTTTGCTGTTCATTTTGATTTTTAACTTGCTCACATCTCGGTGTCGCCTGTCTTCTAACCGCGTACGTATTTGCTCTTCCTTTAAATATTTGACTTGCTCACAAGCTCGGTGTCGCATGTCTTCAAGCTGCGTGTCTTTGCTCTTAATTTTTATTTTTGACACGCCGCCTCTTTTCTTCTAATCGTGTGTGTCTTTGCTCTTCCTTTTCATTTTTGACTCGCTCACTTGCTCGGTGTCGTATGTCTTCTAACCACGTGTGTCTTTGCTCTTCATTTTCATTTTTAACACGGTCTAATTGCCGTTTTCGAATATCTTCTAACCGCCCGTGGCTTTGCTCTTCATTTTCCTTTTAGACATGTTTTTGGATTTTGATTACTTCAGACAATTAAGGCAATGGCCTTTGCTTTAGCTGTCCGTATTGGTGTTGTCGCAATTGATGGTCCAGGTGGTCGAATTTCACATCTTATCACGTTTGATAGCTCAGGTGTTGGTTCCAAAGAATCATCATTTATAGTAACTGCAACTGGAAATTTTCGTTTTTCGGGCCTTCCAACAAACATTATATTATATAAATTACTGTTGCGTTGGAAACTAAACCGTCTATATAAGAAAATATCAGAAAATGCTTGTATGATGCCATATCTGATGTCATAAGAAATGCTTATATGATGTATTAACATAGTACATGACGTCATTTGCAAAAACCAAAATTAAGGCTCTTTCCAAATTTTCTCAGACTTTTGACCTATCTAGATGGGCTTTTTTTATGCAAGAATATCCCAATTTTCCAATTTTCCCGAAAGAATACGGAACCGTTTTCGAGGATATATATAGATGAGCCTTATTCTAATAGAAAATGTTTAGATAAAAAAAAGATTTTTTTCGAGATTTGATTCCGGTGACAAAAGATGGAAAAGCGTCTCCATAACAATTCAAACAAGAAAAAGAAGATGGTAGCGAGTTCAATCTTAGCTCGATGAGCTGCCGGGCCTAAAATATGATTCCGATGATGAGATTATGCGAAAGCGTCTACATAATTATCCAACCAAGAAGCATAAATTGTCTGAATCTAGTACTAAATTTATCTTCGCTCTTATACAGACAATTATCAGAAATTAGTTTTATTACAATTACTTACTAAGTTTTCAATAAAGAGTTAAGTAGAATAAAAGGAAAGAAGAAAATATAGGCAGAGAAATAAGTGAAAGAAGCATTTAGAATAAAGGATACGTTCCAAAAGCCAATTATCATTAATTACAATTGATTATGTATTGTTACCATGATTGACAACTTCGATTTTACCCCTTTATATGCTCATAATAGGCAAAAGGTAAAAAGGGTAAAGAACACGGCAATGGGCGTCACAGTCCCTATAAACGGTGCTAATCTCCGTTTCATGGCTATTCAGCCACAAAGTACAATGGGGGGGGGGCAGCCATCCTGTGCTTTCATACACTCTTCCTATTTACCTTCCCCAGATTCCTCCAGCTACCCATTTAGAAATGGGTTGGTTTTGGCTGAGCTTACAGAGTCACAGCATTTACCCCCGTTTCAAACCAAATAGCCAGCAACACCAGGACTCGAGGCCCTGTCCAAACGAACAAAGGATTTCAAGTCTAGCGTGATAACAAATTGATTAGGAAGGTAACTTGATACCATTCGCAAAAAAATCTGTCTATTTTCTTTGATAGCTTGGATACACTTACGCTATTTTGATTTGGTTAAATTTTAAGAGCAGAAGTAGCCCCGAAAATTTGAACATAATACCCTCAGTCGTTCTTGGGATACTGCTGAGATGCCTTATTGGGAATTAGCATTAACACAGTGCATTTTGATTTAATCTTAAGGCAACATTTAGTTTTTAGACACAATTGGCAAATGGGAGGGTGGGAGTGGTAGGGGGATTAGTTGCCCTCCAATCACTTTCGACTATTAAAAAGGGCCCTTTTCACTCGAATGAGCCCTTTTCGAAATTCCCACGACAACTCCTTCGATACGAAGTGCCCTGATCTAAATAACAACAACAACAAAAAATAATACATTATACCCACATCGATCTTCACTATAAAAATGTCAAGCCTTCTAATCACTTTCGACTATTAAAAAGGGCACTAGGCCTTTCGATTTCCAATCGAATGAGCCCTTTTTGAAACGACAACGCTTTCTATAAACACCTTATATGCCCCCAGGGCATAAATTACAACCCTTTACCCTAAGGTCTGTTAGGGTGGTTGTTATCATCTAAGACCGAATTTCCAGAACTTTCAACTACGTTAAAATGGCTATCTCAGAATTTTGATTGGATGTGTTTGGGGAAATGGTAGGCGTGAGAGGGGCGGTAGTGGCTCTCCAATCACTTTCAACTATTAAAAATGGAATCAGCCCTTTCAATTTCCAATCAAATGAGCCCTTTTGAAGTTTCTGCAACAAAACTTTCAATTAAAATCTTATATGCCCCCAGGGCATAACTTACAACCCTAGCCCTGAGTGCTGGGGGGGGTGTCATTCTCAGACCTAATTTCCAGAACTTTCTACTACGTTGAAGAAAATGGCTATCTGAAAATTTTGATTGGATGTGTTTGGAGGAATGGTGGGCGTGAGAGGGGGGTTAGTTACCCTCCAATCACTTTCGACTATTACAAAGGGCACTAGCCCTCTCAATTTCCAATTGAATGAGCCCCTTTTGAAGTTTTACGACAACTCTTATCTATAAAAACCTTATATGCCCCCAGGGCAGAACTTACAGCCTTTGTCCTTGGGCTCTGGGGGGTTTGTCATCCTTAAATACATAATTTCCAGAACTTTCAAATACGTTGAACAAAATGGCTTTCTCTAAACTTTGATTGAATGTTTTTGGGGAAATTGAGGGCGTAAGAGGGGGGTTAATTTCTCTCCACTCACTTTCGACTATTAAAAAGGGCAATTTCAATTTTCAATCCAATGAGCCCTTTTTGAAATTTCTATAATAACTTTCTATATGAACTTTATATGCCCCCAGGGCATAACTTACAACCCTTGCATTGAGGGCTCTGAGGGGTTATCACCCTAAAAGACCTAATTTCAAGAACTTTCAACTACATTGAACAAAATGGATATATCAAAATGTCTTAGTGACTTAAATTAGATTTTTGGCTCATTCAGAACAAAGAAACTGGAAATCTGATTCTTAGCATATACGACAGTATACGAGATGGGCGACGCGATATCCTATATCAGAAGCACCGTTCGATTCCTCTGTACACTACTGGAATTTGAAGGTAATTATCCCTTGAAGTTCATTGAATACACCGAGGATGTTAAACTTTTTTCAAAGATCGTATAAAAAAAGGAAAAATGGTGCTGGTGCTCTTCTTCAGCGATGTCGGTTCTAAACACTCTTGAAGAAATACAAAAAGTTATATCCCGTTAGACCAAACCGTGCATATAAGAAGTTTAGTGAAAAAATAAACTAAAGGAAAAAAAAGATTCATTGTCAAAATAGAAAAAAACGAGAAAAAAGCGGAAAACAAGCTCATACAAAATTGAGATATATAGCCCTAAGCATGAAAATTACCTTTAATGGGCTAAAAATCCGTAGTAGATGAACCCAAAACGCAATCTTTCAACATCAGAGACGAACAAAATGAAATTTTAAAACCAAATTGTAACTTTTTCCCAAGAAAGTAAAATGAAATCTTTACTTCCTCAAAAATTAAATTGTAATTTTGTGCGGATTTTGCATGATTTAGGAGTTTTGCAGATTAATTTGTGACTTTGTATGATTCACAGCCAAATTGTGACTATCGTCCTTGGAAAATGAAATAAATTTTCTTTTTTCCTCATAAATTAATTTGTATTTTTCTTTTCTGATTTGTGAATGAATTTGTGACTCATTGCGATTTTATGTGATTCTCAACCAAATTGGGAATTTTTTCCAAGAAAGTGAAATAAAATCCTTCATTTTCTCAAAGTTTAAATTTTGTTTTTTATTTTTCTAGTTTGCGATATAATTTGGGATTCATTGTGATTTTGGGTGATTCACATCCAACTCAGGATTTTTTCCCAAGAAAGTGAATTTAAAAGTCTTAATTTCCTCAAAATTAATTTGACTAATTGTAGACACATGGATATTAATATGAAGTTTGTATAACGGAAATGAAGACCTATTAAGCACTGCTATTTTCCAGTCTTAATGATGTGTGTGCTTACGATCCCCCCCCCCACCCTGCAATTATAAAACTACCTCTGAAAACTAATCAAAATGCGTTTGGACTCGCAAATTTTTGTCTTAATTAAGTTTTAGTTTAACTGCTAACATTAACACAGAAGAGAGAGGGGTACTTTTTCTCTTACTAAAACCCCCCTGCCTAGAAAAAAACTGACAAATAGTGGTCGGCAAATGCAACGATTTTTGGATTTCGACCCCCTCCAAAACCAGTACAAAAAATAAAATAACCTTTGCAGAATTAAACAGGATAATATAATAGGTAAAGTAATAAATAAATCATAATAAATAAGTTAACTAACTTGCTAGCACTTGAAAGAATAGTTTGGCCCCGAAGTAAACTTTTAGGTGACTTTTCTTGACTGGAGCCGAAAATTTCTTCGCCATCATTCATTTCTCCTCTAGATTTCTTGGAATCCTGCTCGAATTTTCCAACCGGTATTTTAACAAATTTCTGAGTATTTGGTTTTTCTTCCTGAAAATACAACAAAATCAATTAGAAATAGGGAGCGTTCAGCACGGGCGCGTGAGCAGTTATTCATTAAGAGGGGGCCTGCAATTTTGAGGGGATGGAGAGGAATAGAAATCATAGAAAAATCCGAAGTTATAGAAACAGACTATCGGTAAAAGTCAAGTACAATTTACCAAGGGGCTTTCTAAACTTGGATCTCCAACAACTTATGAGCAACTTAACTGGTTTTTTTTCTGGTGTTTCAGACAAACTAGATCTTTAAAAATATCACTCTTTTTATTGGCTAAAAACTTCACACAGAAGTACCAATCAAGTGAAACTTAAATTTACGTTATTTTTATTAGCTTAAAACTTCACACAGAGAACCAATCAGGTAGAACTTTAAGCTCTTTTTACCGAATTAATGTTTAACACATAAAAATACTGTGTAAATATAAGATGAATCAGAACAATGTGATTATCTTACGAAAATACATCACAAAAACACTGATAAAATTAAACCACAATTTCTTGCAGTAGTATAGGATGATAATCGGTTTTTTTTTTCAGGTTGTTAATATCTTCCTAAACAAATAAAATTAAATTTGGTTTTTCGTTTTATACATATGTATTTACATATAGCCTACATAATATATATATATATATATGGGTATATATATATATATATATATATATATATATATATATATATGGGTATATATATATATATATATATATATGGTATATATATATATATATATATATATGGGTATATATATATATATATATATATATATATATATATATATATATATATATATATATATATATATATATATATATATATATATATATATATATATATATATATATATTTATATATATATTTATATATATATATATTTAGATATATATTTATATATATATATAGCTAAGTTTTTTTTTTGGTTTACTTATATCTTGGTAGTCATGGTAGGATCAGGGAGGGGGGGGGGGGGATGGTCAAGAGCAAAATTATCCCCGGGTGCTGAAAATCCTAGCTACGCCTCTACAGGCATTTACACCAACAGCTTGAAAAAAAAAATTCCCATTCAAAAATATGCGTTTAAGACGCATTCCAAACATCCAATGGACCCGAAAGTTATAAAAGCTACTTTACGACAGAAGACGTCTCAACCGTTGACAATCGGAGTGATCAATCATTGACAGTGGATATAATTCAGCCACGTGATACACATAATCAAAACTCGACTACCAAAGGCCGTTCTCCAGTGGTAACCATGCAAAACAAAAGAAGAGGACACCCTAAAACCGCCCTACCACGCAGCTACTGGGCCAGCCTCACCAGCCCGAATGGGAGGATGTTTCACTGGCCACTGCGATGGAAGACGACCGGTGACTCTACTTGGATGCCCTACGCACATCCAAAGGATCCTAGGTCTAAGGTAAATTAAATAAATAATTGAAAATAAAATAAACTCACCATATTAAAAACATCTTTCTCGTGAACAGTCAGCAGATCGTCTGCCATGTTGGCCGCAATTTCATCAAAGCTGTCTTGGGTCTCCATCTCTTCTATCTTTGAACGCTTCACATCTACAGAAGGATCATCAAACTCTGTGCTTGACCTCTTCCTACCCTCGGGACTTACATAAACAGCCTCTTCAGCATCTGAATAGAACGTCCGATCTAGTAGATAAGATGGAACAGAATTGAGAGATGACTGAGTTTCTAAGACTTGTGGAATTTCTGGCACAGGAAAACTTGGATTAATAGACAAATGAGTATTATTGGTATTCATTCGTTGTTCGAGGGGTAATACACCAACAGGATTAGGAGCTAGTGTCGATATCGAGTCACTGTTCATCGATATGTTTTTATGTTCGTAATTAGTGCGAGGCTTCGTTACACCGCCTGATTTCGACAGCTTTGGAGCACTTAAAGCTTGTATTCCTTCGACTTTGAGTGGACTTGGCATTCCCTCAAGGAGACTGTTATAATTTTCCAGACTAATTCCAAACGTTTTATCTTTAGAGGAGTTTGGTTTTTCTGATAAAACATGTCCTTTTGATAAACTCCTAGGCGGTTTGTGACCCCGCTCTTTCGACAAGGTTAGTTTACCTCTGCTTCTAGGGGTATCAAAAGTATTGACATTTTCAACACTCTTTAAAGGACTGGGAGGGATTTCAATACTTCTCTTTGGCGTGACACTATCCAATACTTGCTTATTGGAGGCTAAGTTTTCTTGGCAGTTTTCGAGATGGTCACCATCAGTAACTGGTTTATCAGTGACTCGCAATCTACTTTTAGTTGGGCTGGATTTTTTGAGCATTGCAGTTCGTTCAAATTTTCTCGCTTCTCTGCTTTCTATATTCACGGGTGTTTCCACCAATTCTTGAGAGTCTATTTTCAAAGCTCTCTGTTCATCATCTGCAAAGAGATCTTTGTTATCTTCATCAACTGGAACAATGTCATGAACTAGAGTGCATGCATTTTCTACATCTGGCTCAGTTACTGGTATGCAAGACTCCTTCAAATGACGTTTCTCAATATTTTCTTTGCAAACATCAGCGTCGTCAAGTATGATAATTTGATGCTCATCACACAAATCTGATTGAGTTTCCAAATCAAGGCTCTCACTTTCAAGTTCAAAAGGTGATACTTCTTCAATTTTAGCTGAAGCCAAGCGCAAACGACTTAATCTAGGAATTGTGCCACTTTTTGATTTGAAGAAATGAGAGCTTTTCCTAAATCGTCGGTCTCTTCATTCGCTATATTACTTTTTATTTTTTCACTGACTTTTCTATTCTCAGGGCTACTCAAAGAGATATTAGAGACGGTAGCTACGTTATCATCTCTCTTTAGTCGCTTAGCAGGACTTTGAGAAGAAGTTACCACATCGTCTGACTGCAGCTCAATGACTATATCATGGACATTATCCTCAACCCCATCAACGGCTAGCGGGGGTTACTTTCTCCAAATAGGATTCCCATGTCGTTTTCTACTTTACTAATAGGGCTTATGGAGTGTTCTCTGCCCTGTTGAACCAGTGAACTAACAACAGTGTTAACATTAAGTGATTCTTCAGCAGGTAAAGGTGCATCAGAATGGCTTAATTTACCTTTCAGAAGGAATGGAATCGTAGGTCTGACCTCAGGTGATTTAGGCGGAGTTCTGATTGCACCCCTTCTAAAAAAAGGAACCCTTTGAAATTCAATAGGCACTGATTGTTTCTCATTTTTTAAATTGGGTTCAACATTAACATACAGGCTTTGCGTCACTTGAATTTCAACATTTCTGGTGTGAGGGTGAGAGTGGCAGCCCCACTCATTCACTTGATCAGAAGGATGAGTTGTATCCTCACAGTTTGCCGTCACAGTTGCAGTACCTTCCGATTCAAGTATCTCAGTTGCCGCTGTTGAAATATTTTCAGCAACTTTTTCAACAGAAAAAGAAGAGCTTGGTTTTGGGACAATTCTTATTTTCTTACCCAAAGGAAATGACAGAAGTGGATCTTTGACACTTAAAGGTGGCCGAGTCTGAAGCTGCTCTTTCTTCTTAATCATTTCAACAAACAGGTCTTGTGTTGATTCTTTAGAAGAAATAGCAGACAACTCCTGTGTTTCAGCTTGAATTTTAAATGTTGCACGCTTAAGTAGCTCTGGAGTATTAATATAACTAGTTTGTTTTTTCGGTGAAAAAGGTATACTACGAGTGGGTGAATTTTCATTGAGATTAGATAAGACCATAAACTCTTGCAGTTTAGAATCCATTTTTGGGACATCAACTGCTTGTATGTCATCAAAAGAGGAGCAGATATAATCAGCTTCTTTATTCTCAGGTCCCCGGACTGCGTTTGATGTAATAGTCACGTCTAATTTCACAGTTCTTTGCCTTTTATCCAAATCTTCTTTCAGTCCCTCAATGCGGGACCAGCCAGGGGATTTTGGTAACTGCCCAACCTTGTTTCCACTTTTTACTGGTGAGGTAATGCATCTATTCAAAGGTGTTGCAGGTTGTTGTGAGGTTGGAACAACCTTTCCAGGGGTAGTAGTAATAGGGTTGGGTTGCAACTCTTCAACTACACTTGGTCTTTCTTGCTCTTTCTGGGTCGTTAGTGATTGTAGCACTGAGCTTTCGTTACTTGATTGAACGTCGTAAAGAGCAATTTCTGTTGGGTGTTGGAACATGACTTTCTTTTTGCATACTTCTCTTTCACTTCCGGGCCCTTTCAAGACTGACACCAATGATTCAGCTTTCTCAGCTGAAATAGGTGCAGGTGGCTTAAATTTACCCATATTCTTCACAAGCTTACCATTAAAACTCTTCCTTGACACATCTCTACTCTCTTCTATTTGTGGACTATCATTAATTTCTGGAGGAATAACACCCGATTTAGACGTTGTTGCAACAACTCGACTTTCAATAATAACGTGCTCCTCATTCGCAAAAAGATTTTCCAAATTTAAATCGTCCTCAATCAGAGTTTCAGCTTCTTTCTTCGATTTGGAGCGAGTTACTCGTTGTTTGGTCTGTCTAGGCTCTGCTTTCTTAGAAGAAGCCGTGGTCTTAGATATTTTTTGCCTATCCGTTTTTATATCGTCGAGTTCTTCTATTCGTGGCTGAGAAGAGAAGAGCTCAATAACAGGCGAAGTTGGAGCTTTTATATCTTCGGGTGATTCTTTTATCACATTAGATTCTTTTGCATTCCTATTCAATTCTTCGGCAAAGAGTTTATCAAAGTCGTCCAAATCTGGACTAGGTGACTTAGGTGGCTTTTTTCGACGTGAAGCCCTAGGTTTGCCTTTTTTTTGCTTAGCTGTCACTAGGTCTGAATCTTGACTGGGAAGAAAGTCGTAAGGGTTGTCAAATTTTATATTATCGTGGCTTACAGTCATGTATCTTGGCTTCTTCCCAAGTTGTGATCTCATAGGGGTTCCAGGGAAGGTATTAATTCTGTATCTCTGAGGTCGTTCCCCTTTGAAAAATTTTCTTGCACTACTCTCCCCACTCGTGTATGTTTTTTCAAAAGTATTGCCACTTTTATTTTTTACTTTTCTATCTTCCCGTTTCTCTGTCTGTTTTGGACGTCGTTCAGGTTCTTCTATTTCTGCTATCATGGTTAACGGCGATGCATTTTTTTCGTCGATTGTTTCCAACCAATCTGAAACCTTTTCTTTTGCTGCTGGGCTTGATCCCAAGTCAATTTTTTGAGCTTCCTTCAGGGTTCCAAAATTGTAGACTGGCTCATAACGCTGACTGACCGATAGGAACTGACTATCTTCTGAAACGTCTTTCTGCCTTGAATAGTCTCTTTTTGCTTTCTGGTTAGGCTTTTTGGGGAATCCAATATTGGCATGGGATTTACTGCCCTCTTCTTCCTTTATAACCGGATCTGGAAATAAAATAAATACTACAATGAATAGTTTCCCAAACTTTAATAATTTGTTTTGTCATTTATATCCAAGAAACTTCGAGGCAGAGACTAGAGCAATAGGGTCGTTAGTAAACTACGTGCGGCTCCTTCCATCTTTTGCTTTTAAATTCAAGCCTTAAAAAATAGCATATAATTAAATAAAGAGCTAAACCTAACTAGATTACTTTTTCTAAAATCTTTTTTTTTTGTTAAAAAAATTGAGGTAGAGAATGGACCTATGGAGTCCTTAGCAAACCATGTTCCAGTGCCGTACATGTTTAGTCCTTATTTTCAGGCATCAAGTGGAAATATTAGCATGGAAATAAATAAACAACTAAACAAAAAAAGGTTGTTTCTTTTAAACTGAAAAACATCATTTTTTGCTTCTATGTTCCAAAAAAAGTTGAGAAACAGACTGATGCAATTCAACATCTGGAAGGTAGAGTTAATACGTTCAGAGGATCCTGGGAAAGGAAGGTCTGAGCTCCCATGGGCGAAGAGAGCGGTAGGCGGTGGATCACCGAACTTCGAAAAGCCTGCAGGTTTCGTGCCATGGACAATAAGAGAGAACGGTGCAGCGAAAGAGTTTCGTGCCATGGACAATAAGAGGGGACGGTGCGGTGAAAAAGCGTTCCGTGCCATGGGCAATGAGAGAGAATGACACGGGGAGAGACAATAAGACAGGAAGGTGCGGCAAAAAATAGTTCCGTGCCATGGACAATGAGAGAGACACGGGGAGAGAGATACGTATCTAAGAAAAACAATTTTGCGTCTTGGCTGTTAAAAATGTTTGAAGGCCGGTTATTAGGGAAGATGTTCTTTATTGATATCTGCTAGGAGGTGTTGGCAAGAACAAAACGTACCTCAGAACAGCTAAATCCGTCTTGCCAAGTGTCCTAGCAGATATGGCAATAAAACTGGCTCATGATCACTTACTCATTGGTGGTCATATGTCTATGGAGAAGACATTAGACCGAGTGAACCGTGTCTTTATATTTGATAGAATAAGTACAAAAGTTCGAGAGCATTGCGAAAATTGTGATTTATGCTTACGCAGAAATAAAATGCATCAGAATTTTATAACTACGTTAGGAAATAACTAAGAGCCAAAATACCCCTTCCGTGTGTTTTCGGTAGACTTTGCTGGTCCCGTGGGGGGGGGGGATTAGATGGGTCTACTGAAAACGGAAATTTTCATATTTAAGTTGGGATTGACCATTTTTCAAAATTTTGTATTCTAAAAGCTGTCTTAAGGATAACAACAGAGGCTATGTGTAACTTCCATTGTGAGTCAGTGATAGCATACTTGGTTTTTTTTGAAGTTTTGATCACTGATTCCCATCAATCTTTTCGTTCAAATCTGATTTCACAGATGTGTACGAAATTGAAAATTAACATCATTTTTCGTCGAGTTATAATCCTCAATCGAACGGGGTATGTGAGAATCGTGTGAAGGTAACAAAATTTGCATTGAAAGCTTACTGTCAAGATCATCCCAATTCTTGGGATACTTATTTACCTTTCGTTCAGAATGCATTGAATTCTACTATGTCCTCCACATCTAAATATTCACCTTATCACATAATTTTTGGCAGGCAATCTCTTTCATTTTTGGATATTCAATTGTCATTGCCTTCCATTGATTCTTTTGATCTTTATGATGATTATATGGTTAATTTAGTTAGGACTTAGTTCACAACTTACAGGATTTAGGACAAACAAATAGGAAAGCAGAGAAAGTCTCAAAGAGTACAATATAATAAAAATGCTGTAGATTTACCAGTTTTGCGAGAAGGGGACTTAGTTTATGTCCAAGACAAAGCTTGAAGTCTGAGGGAAATCAAGGGTTTAAAGCTTAAATTTCGTGGATCCTATATAGATTAAAAAATTTTGAAGAATTCCCTATTCTTGGTACGAGAACTTTCAGGAACGTCTGTAAGAAGGACAGGAAACAGTCGTCTGATAAAGCCTGTAAAGGATTCAGAAACTTCCTTATGTTTGAATCTTATTTTTCAGGAGAAAATTGATTATTAAAAAACCTAATATTGTCACTAGTAAACTCAAATCTAAAGACGAAGAACAAAATAGCAACGGTTACAGCTTACGTCAACATCCAGATGACAAACTTTCCATTTTTTTTCTTTCTTTCATCAAAAGTTAAATTTTCTGCCCCACAAATTATTCATAAAAATTGATTATTAAAAAAATCCAATATTGTCACTAGTAAACTCAAAACTAAAGACGAAGAACAAAATAGCAACGGTTACAGCTTACGTCAACGTCCGGATGACAAACTTTCCATTTTTTTTCTTTCTTTCATCAAAACTTAAATATCCTGCCCCACATATTATTCGATTCTTTTACTATTCATAAGATATGAATGGAAAGTAAATACGCCATTTGAGAAAATTTGCTACACAGCTTTCGCCTCTCATGTTCATCTTTCTGTTATTCCTTTTTCAGAGAAAGCATTTCTCCTGTCAAGTTAATCAGCACAAAACCTATCTACGTCTTCATTTTAACTGTGACTTCTATTTCCATCACCATTTATACTACAATAACATACCAATCTCTTAATAATCTCTATAGTAACCTTACTCTACCTATCTCTATAATAATAATTTTTAACATTATAATAACCTGGAGGCTTATAAGTTGCTTTCCTGTTTGATTCTCCGAGAACAACTAGTTCTACTTGACTCTCCACTTGAGCTTACTTCATCCTCTATTTAACCTTTATCTTCTTCTGGACCAGCTAGGACTAGGCTCTATTTGGACATCCGGTTGTCCTCTAGAAACGGAGCTATTCTCCATTATGTCTGAAGCAACTGATGGTCTCTACTGGAAGCTTTATACAGACGATTCTGAATCAATTGTTTTAAGTCCAGGATTCCGTAACTCCAATTCTATAATTGCTTATTCCTCCGATATTAATTGACTTGTCTTTAATGGTTGCTCGAAACAATTTTGGTTGTTTAAATTAAAATTAATATTTTTGTTTGAACTTTATATACAGGGCAAGTTCTTTTAAAAGATATTTTGATTATGTACAGTTTTTTTCTATTAGGGGAACGACATCAATGATGCCAAGATGAAGCCCGAACAACGGAAGGAATACTTTGAGGAAAAACTGATCCCAGAAGTAACGACTGACCCAAATGCCCTAAACTCCTTCCCAATCATAGGTCGAGACCCCCCTCCACCTCTACTTAGAAGCGAGACCAAAGCGGCTATAGAATCCCTGAAGCGAGAGAAAGCTCCGGGGACAGACGGTGTCACCGCTCAATTGATAAATGTTAGTTCATAAGACGTTGTTGAACTATGCCCCAGTCTTATATCAGCCACCTGGTCTACTGGACACATCCCGCAGCAGTAGTGCAAGTTTAACAGAGACCTAATCAGCTATTTATTGATTTCCGATAGGCCTTTGACCTAATATGGAGGAAAGGCTTGTGGCATATTCTAAGACACTATGGTGTCCTGATACTCGTTGAGTATGGATCCAGAATAGGAAGAATCCTAATTGACAAACTAGCATATGCGGATAATATCGACCAGATGTCCACTACCGCCCAAGAACTCCAGAGACAGCCTGACTGCATTTCCCAAGCAACGAAGCCGTTTGGTATGCAGATTAACTCAAACAAAACCAAAGTCATGGTTACATCACAACAGGAGATGACAACCCCCCTCCCCTCGATGGTAATAGACGGTGAACAAGTGGAAACAGTTGATCAATTCCTTTACAATTCCTTTAACTCGGCAGTCTCTTGACAGCTGACAACTACCACACTGTCCACATTAAACGCCACCTCGGTCTTGCCAGCTCTAGCTTCAAAATAGTATCAAAGATCTGGAAATCTAGCCAGCTTTCAAACCATCTAATAGTGCATCTATTCAACAATCTGATAATATCCATTGCTCTGTAAGGGTGTGAAACCTGGACATTAAAGGCTGAAAACGAGCGCAACCTCCTTGCGTTCGAAATGAGATGTCGGCACCGGATAGCCAAGATCAGATATACTGACCACGTCACAAACGAAGAAGTCCGAAAAAGCCTGAAGTAGCGAGACACTATCCTGAATAGAATCCAAAAACAGCAACTGCGCTGGTTCGGCCAGGTTAAACGAATGAATCCCTAACGTTTGCCCAAGATCGCGCTCGAAGGAACAACAGAAGGACTTCGACCACGGGGAAGACCTCGCACAAGGTGGATCGAAAACTTTGACCGACAACACATTACCAAATATCCGGAACTGCACTTGACAGAAAAGCATATCGAGCCCTAGTTCATCAGATTTTGGAAGAAATGGCCCCAAGATATCCCATGAGGATCGATGGGACTTAAGTAAGTAAGTAAGTATGTCTATTTCCTAGCAAACTAAATTCATTATTGACATTTCTTGAAAGTCAAATCTTGATATTTGAAGGTCAGGTCTTGACATTGACAGCCTATCTTGATATTTGAAAAATGAAGTTTTAGGGGTTTAAGTGAACATAAGCGACAAATTAGTATTACTCAGTTCAGTTCTGATTCTGTCCTCGTCGTATGGACATTTTTTGTTCCGACTGTATTATATATATAAATGAACATTTTATAATCTACACAAACTTTATGAAAGTTAGATACGCTAGACATCCTCCACCGGTCGAACCCCATATTGTCGGCCAACGCTACCATAGGACTAACAAGAAGAGAAGAAAACACAGAGAAACTTTTACACCTTAGTGAATCATACCCTGCTCCTTACATGTTTAGTTTTTATATTCAAGCTCCAAGACAAAAAATTAGCATGCAATTAATGAAGAGCTAAATAAAGAGACTATATATTATTAAATTAATTTAAGTTTTGGTTTTTATGTTAAAAAACATTGAGGTACAGACCGGGTCAATGGAGTCCTTAGCGAATCATGTTCCACTGCCTTTCATATTTAGTCTACAATTTCAAGCATCAAGACGAAAAATTTGCATGGAGTTAAATAAAAGAAATAAATAAATAAAAAGGTTATTTACTTTTGAATTGAATTAAAATATTTTTTTACTTCCATGCTCAAAAAAAAAAAACTTTAGGTATGGACTGGAGCAATAGAGTCCTTAGTGAATCATATCCTGCATCTTACATATTTAGGTTTTATTTGCAAGTTTCAGAACAAAAATTAGCTGCAATTAACAGAGAACTGAATACAGGGACTATTTATTATTAAATTAATATAATTTAATTTTTAGTTTTGTTTATGTTTTTGTTTAATTTTATTTATGTTAAAAAAAGTGAGATACAGACTGGACCAATATCCAGTGCCTTGGAACCAAGGCCGTACCCAGAGGGGTGGTTAGGGGGGTTTGAACCCCTCCCGAAATGTTTTTTTGACTCGTAAAAACGTAACGAAAATGGATGTAAACAAATTTTGTATGCGTTTTTTTTAGTTTCGTTTGTGTAACTCCCCCCCCCCGAAAAAAATCTTTGAGTAAAACCCCCTCCGAAAAAAATCCTGGGTACGGCCTTGCTTGGAACAGATCCTTAGCGAATCATGTTCCACTGCCTTTCATATTTAGTCTACAATTTCAAGCATCAAGACGAAAAATTAGCATGAAGTTAAATAAAAGAACTAAATAAACAAATAGATTTTTTACTTTTAAATTCAACAAAATTAATTTTTTTTTATTTCTCTGTTTCAAAAAAGTTGAGGTAATCAGAGGAGCAATGGAGTCCTTAGCAAATCATATCCTACTCTTTACATGTTTTACTTTGAAGTTTCAGGACAAAAAATTATTATGCAATTAAATAAAGAACTAAATACAGAAATTATTTATTTAAAATTGGATGAAATTAATTTTGTTTTGTTTTCAATTAATTAACTGAATAAAGAGACTATTTATTATTAAATCAATTTCATTTCTGGTTTTTATGTTAAAAAGAAAATTGAGCTACAGACTGGACCAATGGAGTCCTTAACGAATCATGTTCCAGTGCCTAATATGTTTAGGATTTACTTTCAAGACGAAAAATCAGCTTGGAATTAAATGAAGAACTAAATAAACAAAGATTATTTACTTTGGAATTGAATAAATTTTTTGTTTTGCTTTTAAATTCAAAAAAACAAAAAATTAGGTAAAGACTAGAGTAATGGCGTCTTTGGCGAATCATGCCCTGCTCTATACATGTTTATGTTTTATTTTCAAGTTTCAAAACAAAAAATTAGCTAGGAATTAAATAAAGAACTAAATAAATAAAAGGGTTATTTAATTTTAATTGACTAAAATTTGATTTTGCTTCTATGTTCCGGAAACGTTAAGTAAACAGTGGAGCAATGGAGTCCTTAGTGAATCATATCCTGTTCCTTGCATGTTTAGGTTTTATTTTCAAGTTTCAACACAAAAAATTAGCCTGGAATTAAATAAAGAACTAAATAAATAAAAGGGTTATTTTCAAATCAAATTAATTTTTTGGTTAAAAGAAATAGAGGTACAGAGCGGAGCAATGGAGTCCTTAGCGAATCATGTTCCAGTGCCTGGCATGTTTAGTCTTTATTTTCAAGCATCAAGATGAAAGATTAGCATGGAGTTAGATAAAGAACTAAATAAAAAGATTATTAACTTTTATACTGAATAAAATTTATTTCCTTGCTTCTAAGTCCAAAAAAAAGTTGAGGTAGACACCAAAGCGACGGAATCCTTAGAGAATTCGTGACGACAGGAGTTCGAGTCCTGGTATCGCTGGTTATTTGGTTTGGGACGGAGGTCAGTGACTTGACTCGGTAAGCTCAGCCAGAGTCAACCCAGCTCTAAACGGGTACCTGGAGAAATCTAGGGAATGTAAACAGGAAGGGTGTGTGAAAACACAGGACAGCTGGCGACAACCCCTTCCTGGACTTCCTGGCTAAAGGGCCAAGAAACAGAAATCGGCACCGCGGGTAGGGACTGTAAAGTCCAATTCCGCATTATTTACCCTTTACCCTAGTGTCATTGGTTATTTGATTTGGGACGGAAGTCAGTGACTTGACTCAGTAAGGTCAGCCAGAGTCAACCCAGCTCTAAACGGGTACCTGGAGAAATCTGGGGAGTGTAAACAGGAAGGGTGTGTGAAAAAAGAGGACAGCTGGCGACAACCCCTTCCTGGACTTCCTGGCTAAAGGACCAAGAAACAGAAACCAGCACCACCGATAGGGACTGTAAGCCCAATTCCACATTCTTTACCCTGTTGTCGCTTGTTATTTGGTTTGGGACGGAGGTCAGTGACTTGACTCAGTAAGGTCAGCCAGAGTCAACCCAGCTCTAAACGGGTACCTGGAGAAATCTAGGGAATGTAAGCAGGAAGGGTGTGTGAAAACACAGGACAGCTGGCCACAACCCCTTCCTAGACTTCCTGGCTAAATGGCCAAGAAACAGCACCGCCGGTAGGGACTGTAAAGCACAATTCCCCATTCTTTGCCCTTTTTTTAATTTAAATCCTTAGATTGAAATTGTTCCTACAAAAGACCTCAAAACGACATTCTGATCTCCGTCAAAATTATGACAAGATACATCCTTTAAAGCATGTCCCTTAAACACGTTCTTAATCTTTAAGTCGTTTGATTTATGTGTTTAAAACTGAAATTTTTATCTTTTTCTTCTTCTTCAAAACACATCAACTATGAGTTGCAAAACAATTTCTACTACTTCAGTTAATCTTCAAAACATGTCAATATTCTTTTACACGCTATATAAATTCACTTTACAGGCCTTTAGTTCGCTTTAAAAGCATGTCAATATTTTTTCACAGGTCATAAAAATTGACCTCACAGGCCTTCAGTTAGCTTTCAAAGCATGACAATATTCTTCAACAGACCACAGGCCATAAAAATTCGCTACACAGGCATAAAATTCATTCAGTTGATATTGGTAACGGCCTCCTCCCTTCAAGTATGGCCTACTTGTGCGGGTAATATATAAATGCGAATTTAAATTATTTTACTCCTCAGAAAAAAGAAAGAGTTCACAGAAGGTCTATGCATGGATGTCATAGTTCATCACATGCTGAACAACAAACATATATTATAAAGTGAAAGAAATTAGGAGTTCTCTGAATAACCTCTGAATAATCACATTTTTAGAAGACAACGTCCATTGCAACATCCCATTTTGATTTTTTTTTTTTTCATCTTAACAGTGCTCAAACTGAGATCTCCTCTTCCTTCTTCTAAGTTACACGAAGTGTAGTTATTATAGAGTAAGACTAATTCTACTGAAGACGAGCTACACATGTAGCGTAGTCCTATTCCTAACAGTTGCGTATCCCCACTCTTGCTCTTCACCCCCTCCCGTGTGAGCAAACACATGTGCCTGGCTGAGGTCTTTAATTTTATTATATCTATTTCTACTTTTTTTCCGAAAAAGGATTAGACTTGATCAAATACGCCAGACAATAACTACAAGTATCACAATTGAACCAAGGGGCCAACAAGGTAGTAGAGAAAACCTCTCTCCCGCCTAAGATTAGTTTGAATTCTCCCTGGATAAATCTAAGACAAAACTTGTTTCTGCAGTGCTTTCGGCCACTTTTATAAAAACTTACTGCACTAGTCCCTTAACCCAACAGTTATGGCTCATTTGAGATAGCATTAGCAAAAAATTTCATACTGAACTAAACAGCCTCTAAAAGAACCAGCCTCAAAAGTTGATACACAAAAAAGCAAAACAAACCTGATAAAAATTAAATAAAACTTTTATGAAAAAAAGAAAAATACACGATGGCTGCTACTTAGTGTCCCATAGGGTGAATAGGAAATCATTCATTATTTCCTTTAAGCTGATTTATGGCAAAGATTGACAAAAGAAAATCAGAGAGATTACTTGTTAAATTTCTGTGGCTCAAAACTTGTCGGTTTATTTACAGGCTCAAAATTTGACAAAGCAACACCAGAAAAAAAAAATGCATTATTTGGCTTCTCACTCTGACATATGAAATTGAGGAGAGATGTGATTGCCTTGCAAATAAATGAAAATCATTTTTAATTCTTAAATTATTTATTTTCAAATTACTATTTAACTTTTTTTTCTTTTTCGAAATTTTAAATATCTTTAAATTAATTATTTTTAAACAATTTTATAGATAAATAAATTAAATCAATGTGCAAATAAATTAAACATTAAATCAAAGCAAAACAAGATTACTGTCCTAAATTTCCGTACTGATAAGTAACGGACAATGGAAGCACATAAAAACCAATGGAATCCAAAAAATCATTTTAATACGTAAGCACAAGACAGAATACTAATCCCCTTTTTTTTCTTTGGAACCATTTGTGCGTTATTTTTTGGTTGTTTTTTTTTAAAGGGGTCCAGGAATTCCCGAGGGGCAGCCCAATGTATGGCCATCAACTAAAAATACAAAATGAACAGAGATGGAAATGATACTCAGTTCCTTTTTATACAAAATCGTATAGCCCTGTCCCCCAGGAAGTGTTTATGACTCATGTGAGATAGCATAAGGAAACATTTTCATACAAATATAGACATTCAAACATGGGACGAGAGTCATAAGTTAATATGAGCTTTTAAACATTAAAACAAAAATTATGGAAATAAAAAAGATTGTAAAAAAAATATTCACAAACTAAATAGTATACCATTCATCATTTACTTAACTTGTAATTCGGCTTAAGTTTTAAGTGAATCAGTCCGTGTACGTAACTTTCAGCCAATCATTAATTTTCAGCACTGAAAACCATTACGTGACGTTATACAATGGGTAACTGAAACCGAGCGAGTACTTCTCAGTTAGTAGTTTTAATTAATGAAAAAACGCTAAGTTACCTTAACTTAAAACTTAACTGAACTTAGAACTTAAACTTGTAGCTCAACATTTACGATTAACTCAGATCCACCAGAAACAGAGTGTAGTTGCAAAAAAAAATTTCACTCTAAAAACTTTTCATTTCTTTTTACTGGTTCAAATAATGACACAGCAACAACATATATAAATCGTAACCAAGGCCTTTCATACAGTTAATTTGTCGCAAAGGAAGAGTCAATAGTGTCGTAACCATAACTTGGGCACATAACCCAAACATCTTTCCGCAAACGGTCTTCAACAATAGTTTAAATTATACACTCATCATGCAACTATTCTTACTGATCTAGAATTGGAAGCCTTGAATTAAATTTTTTTGTTATATTTATCACAAGCTATTTTGAAATGGGAAAAGACAAAAATGAAGCTGTAAAGTACCTTTATAGACTTGAATTTTCTTCTTCTCATTCTTACTCTTTGTCAGTAATTCACTGCCAGTATTTCTGTCTGGGCAAAAATCAGTTATTTTTTCCGCTATAAAATAAACAAAATTGAAATTTAGAGTTCCAAAACATAATGGAGGAAATTATTTAAAGAAATTTTTCAAAACATAAACAATTCAAATAATAAAAAAAAAAACTTTCGACATAGCGTTTAGCAACAGAGCTAAACGTTGAGATGCAAAATTATTCTCAAAAATGTCTTATAAGCGCTTTCGATGGTCCATGTCGTTTAAAATCTATAACAGAACATTATGCTGCATATCTAAAAGGAGGGATTTCAACCCCTTCCCTCCCAGACTTTTCTATAACATTCTCACTATCCTGAAAAAATGATAACTTCAAAATACATATTTCTATTTCGTGCAAATTTCTTCAAAAAGTTTTCCAAAACTCTGCATCACCCCCGATAATCCGTGTATAATCTTAGATAAAATGGAATAAGGCTAAAATTATATAAAATATGAATTGGCAAGCACACCATTACATTTTTAACTTGAGGTAGCTATTGAGTGACTAAATTTATTTGGAAGTTAACAGTTTAAAATCATTAGGAGGATAAAAAAGCATAAAAATGCATAGCCTAAGTCAAGATGTTTTTATAAACGCATCATTTCACTAGATGACCTTTCTATTGTGGACTCAAATATTAATCTGAAGGACCTCTCCCGGGAAGTTTCAAAATTTTGGGCCTTCAAAAATTTGTGTTTTAAAACGCTAGAATATGAATTTGAAGTTCATAATTTTACAATTTTTAGGGGGGGGGATCTTTAGACAAATATTGCTTTTAGGGGACGTCCCAATACACTCCTTCCCATCCCAACTCTGTGCAGATAGTCATAATCGACTACCTGCACTTGATTAACTACATGCACATGCCAAACAATCTTCATTAAAATGTACATTTCGATACCACCAACATCTTCCCCGTGCATGCCAACAAAGCCTAGTAAGTTGAAATTTCCTCACAAGTTATAATTTTCAACAGAAGCAATAGTAACATCTTTTTCCATTGTGAGTCGCAAAGAGAAGACAGGGATGGGGTTAAATATAATCCCCCCTGGAAGATCAAAAATACCTAAAAATGCATAATTTATACTGTTTGTAAACATTTAATACATTTTTTTCTTATATTTTTTCAACAGCCACTACATTAACCTATAATGGTTAGCGCACAACAATATAGTAATATATACACATGAAAAAAGTCTCAGATAGCCAGTTAAGCAAAGACTATAAATAATTGTTTATATTATAAAAAAATTGTTCATTATAAAAAAAAAAATAAAAACAACTTCTCGAGGAGGTTATACGATATTCCTTTTGGAGTTTCAAAGTGATTGTACTTTTATAAACTCAAGGTCCAAGAGAGCCTTTCAGAATGTCAATCTAACCAAGGATATATTTTTGGTAATTTTACATGTCGAGTGTTTCCCATAAAAGGAATTTTGGTAATTTGATATGTTTTTGGTAACTTTTACATGTTAAGTATTTCCCATATAAGCAGTTTTGTAAATTTCGGCAATTTTGTAAGTTCTTGGTAATTTTTACATGTTGAGGGTTTTCTCATAAAAAGCTATTTTGATAATTTGGTAAGTTTTTTGGTAACTTTTACATGTTGAGTGTTTCCCATAAAAGTAATTTATATACTCTTAACTCTGAACACTCCCAAGGATATTTCCAAAGAGCAGCAGATACAAAAAATTGATAATAATAAAAAAATAATAATAAAGTTTCTACCATCCACTGCTTTTTCTTCTACACATTTTTCTTTGCACCAGTAATTTCTTCTTTTTTACTCTAATTGTTTTACTACATTTTTTTTTTATTGTTTTTTTTAGTATATTTTTTGTCTTAATTGGTTCTAAGACTACTAAGCCTTTATTAAATACAATATACTCGAGCACATGACCAACAACAGAAAATCTGACAAAATGTAGAAAATCATAAAACTGACAATAAAAAATGAAATTTCTGTCCACAAGACAAGTGGAATCTAGCAATGACTTCTTCTTTTTTCTTTTTTTTTCCTCCACTACTCAGGACCCGAGAACAAAATTGTCCTACTGCTCGAAAACCCATTCCACGAAAATATAATAAAGTTAATAATAATAAAAAAAAAATATAATAATAAGCTAATAAAACTGCATTAGCTTAATACTTTCTTCGGGTGTTAAAGTTAGCGAAAAAATATAAGCGAGGTAAGCTAATTTTGTTCCAAGGGTCATTTCGCTTTCACGGAAAGTAATTATGTATGGATTACAACACAAAGGAATTTTCAGTTGCAACACAGCAGAGTGCCGTAGAGAGTCTTAATATAAACCATTCATTGAGCAGAGGAAATTATATTACATTACAACCTCTGTGCTTGAACCGATTTTCGTCTAGATGGCTTAAATATCCGAGTTAGGGCTAACTTCCTGAAATTTCTCATGTTTTTAATCTTGCTTTTCATTTTTTTTAGATTCAAGATAAAAAAAAAGTCTTACTTTTTATTCCATCTTTTTCCATGGCAGCCATTATCTCTACAAACTTGTCTGAAATCTTCTGAATGTGCGGACGTTTGAAGAATTTCCGTTGAGTAATAGCTCCATTACAAATTGGACACTTTTGCTTTTTCTTTTTATGTCCAAACAGTGAAGCAATGCATGGATTACAAAAGACATGGCAACAGGCACTTGACGCAGCATCTTTCAATCGATCAAGGCTTTAAAAAAAGTAATAGTATTATTAATTGGGAAGAGTATTAACTCCCAGTCAATCACTAATCTGAAAAACAATAACCTGATGTTATAAAGAGGGTATACAAAGTTCATATTCTTTTGGAGTACTTATACAACCAGAATTAATTGGTTTCCAATCAACACAAGAAACCTTACGATTTGGCTTTTTTATGGCTGAAGGCAAGCAAGTATTTCTCATTATTGAAATTGCATATAGACATTAGGTTTCATTAAAAGGTGACGAATTTTATGCGTATGTTATAGTAGGTATATCCTGTTTTGTCACACAACTGGGGGATCAAGTTTAAACTTTCAGCCACTTTTTCTTATTAAGTGGGAGGGGGAAGGATTGAGGAGCATTGGATTTTGTGTTTGGGGCAAGTGGGTAAAGTTTTCTCCATTTCCGACAGAAGTGCCCTTTTTTTCTTTTTATGTCTGTTACCTAATAAATATAGTTTATAACTATAATCTGGTTATTAGAAGAAAGCTGCCATCTATATTACATTATGTCTACCCATATAACTAATTAATACATGTTTGCAGTTTGTATATATCAACCATAAGAATCAAACATCCAGTGGAACTTTGTACGTTAACTGTATTTATAATTACTAGCGTAGTGGTTAGAAAAAAAAATATTTGCAAATAGTGGAAAGGGCACATAAGTCTTGAAAATCATGTGAAGATATTTCCAAGGCTAAAAGAAATTCCTAGAAAGACCCCAAAACCTGGGATCCTTCCACATTTAAAGGGCGTCTCATCAATGATGTCCTATTCAATTTCTTATAAATTAGGAGACAAAGCAAATACAATTTATGTTTTATTTAATGCTGATCTACCTAGGGGGGAATAATAGCTCTAATAATAACACCTTTGGGGAAAATGGTGGATGAACTTGACTTGTAGAAGATACAACTACCCCCTTCAGAGGAGAATATACCATGGAGTAACCTTTTGAGTTTCGAATAATATTACCAATTAACTCTTAGACATTTTGAATCTGCAAGACAAAAAAGGATCCTTTGTCTGAAAGATGTTTTATAAGACAGTCCTATCAGAAGTTCTAAACTCTTTAGGTATATTTATAATGATTTTTTATAATTCATTGTTAATTTAAAGTTTATTCTCAAATTTTTAGTAACTGTAAACACATTAACTTTCAAAATACTAAAACTATTGAAGTTGAATATCTAAGGAACAGCTGAGGGTGTTAAGCAGAAACTTTCAGGTCATGTTGAGTTGGAAGTGAAACAGGCAGCCAGCCCCTCCCTCTCACCGTTTTTAGATGCCTCTCCTGAAACACTGATCAAAACTGAGTCACCCGTTTGTAAAAATTCTCAAAAGACCCAAATAGCTCTGCTTTCAGGGATTGTATGACCCACCACAGCCCCTAGGGCAAGGATTGTAAATTATGCAATTTACCCATTGTTTACATACAGGATTTATTATTGGGAAAGGGGAGAATTTAGATCCTCGGTTCGTCGAAAAGCCTAAACGTATTTAGGTGAAACCTCAGGGAATGCTTAACTAAATCAAAATACAGTATGTGCATCCAGGTTATCAAAATGGCTTATCTGCAAAATCTTAGGAACAGCTAAGGGCATTAACCTGAAAATTCCTGGACAGCTACTTGCGGCTGTGACTGCGATTACGACTATGACTACTTATAACTGCAACTATTTGTGACTGTGACTACTTGCAACTCCTTGTGACTATGGCAAATTATGACTGTGACTACTTGCAACTGAGGCCACTTGCAACTACTACTACTTGCAACTGCAACTACTTACCACTGTGACTTCCTAAGACTTCAACAGTTTGCGATCATGACAGTGACTACATGCAACAATTTGTGACTACAACTTTTTGTGACTACAAACTGCGACTGCTGCTGCAACTGTGCCTTGAACTATTTGCGACCACGAAGAGGACTACTACTATAGCTGCTGGTGACCACGGCTCCAACTACTTGCGATTGTGACATATGACAACTTGCAACTGTGGTGGCTTCATAATAATAATAATAAATTTATTTTTGATCCCACTAACAATTATAAAAAGTGGCGTAACACAAAGAAAATAAAAAGTAAAAGAACATACAAAAACAAAACAAATGCAAAACAATATCATTATAAAAACTAACAAATACCAATCAAAAACAATCGCCAAGAGGATGAAAAGGACCCAACCGTTTGCAGGGCCTCATCTTTAACTTGGAGCCAACTTTGTTATATGACCGTCAATTATATCAGTTGCATAAATATTCGAATAATTTACGGTTTCTATACCAACGAGGCAAATACAAAAGATATGTACAATACGGAAAACAAAACTCTAATATCCTGCATATCTATTATTATTAAACAATGGGCGCAACCTGATAGAAAAGAAGGAATGGTCAACAATACGTGAATATAGTTTAGCCAAGCATTACGAGAATGTCGGCACGATTTGGAAACAATTTAGCATAACTGCTTAAGCTTATCTAATATCTGCAAGTGCAACTAGCACGGATAGCTGAATAGAAAGAGCAGATACTAATCCCGAGCCCAACCGCAAAGCAGGAGCCAGCTTTTAACTGAAAAAGAAAGAACTACAAACACAATCACTACTTGGGTTTTTTAGCATTGAAAACTAATATCACATTTTTCAGCATTTAGCACGAGGCCAATTTTTTCCAAAAAGCTTAGAAAACAAACTGGGTAGCGTTAGCTAGGGGTGAAATTTGAACGGCTAATAAGTAATAAAATCATATGCATAAGAAATATAAGATAAATTAGTTAGACCGTAAAACACGACGGAAAATACGAGAAAGCACAGGGTATAAACAAGCATTAAAAAGTAGGTGACAGAACCCCTCCCTGCCAAGTCCAGACCGAATTGCGAATATTACCAAAGATCTCTACCTGACCGAAGTCGAAACATATGGAATTTGCATACAAAAAACGAAGGAACCATATAACAGATGAATTCACTCTAGCTGGGTAAGAGAATACATAGTTGGCTTGTGACAAACCGAATCAAAAAGCTTTTGAAATATCTAACGCACATAACTGACATCAGATCCATTCGTTTTGTGCTTAATAAAAAAGAAGTAAGAATTCGATGCGCATCGTTGGCATCCAATATTTGGTTTAAAACCAAATTGATGGACACATAATCAACATTTGGAAGGAATTTCAGGAAGCAGAACATATTAAAAAACGTTGCTCAGCGAACAAGCTACCATAATGGTTCTATATGATGCGCATTAGTCGGATCTTTCCCACGTTTAAGAATCGAAGTGACACTCCCGCACAAAAAGAATCAGGACCAAAGAAGTACATAGAACAAATTGAAATAATAACTGAAATGATAAAATCAGTATTTCGAATCAAATATGAAGGTTAAAAAACCACTAATACCATCAATATCACATGATTTAGATTTTAAATTCTTAAACACAACGAAATCACACGAGTCAGCAAGAAAACGGGAGGTAATGGCCTTGGTAAAATTTTCGCAGGGTAATACAAAGAACAGAGGGTAACAAATTGAGAGTGAACCGCATAATTCATAACATTAAAAATCTTATTTATAATGGATTAATCAAGAGGCATTGGGAATCCCGATCGGCATATAGGAGTGAATCAAGTTTCGCAACATTAATCACTTGTTTCCACTGACTAGAGGTCTTCGGATAATCTACACCATTGTACCTTACTTTACGAAGATAACGTTTAACTCAACTCGTTTTCTGTTTAATGTCAAAAAGGTGACCCCTTAAAGGGCGGCCGCACGCTACCCAATTCTAAGCCACCATTTGCCACGATTTTCACACTTTTTAAATCAGGGTCAGATTTCCATATGAGACTCTAGTCTTAAGCTTTAAACGACAAAGCGGGACAGCCATTCTTCAGCTTTTTTCAGGACAGGAAACAATTGGCTGTAATATAATTCAGCTGAACTCGAGCTTGTGGTGATATAACACTGGATACAGGAGTAATTAAATGAACTTTAATTGTAGACAGAAGAAGAGCAAGGGTAGATAGATATGAGAGGCCAGTCGCTTTTATTCCAGTCTCTTTTTTGATTATCACTTTTGTGTAATTTAGTACATAAGTTCTGTCAGCCCGAGTCGTTATTGATGGTGACAGTGGCCTGAAAGGGGCAGATGGTCATAATCCGTTCATCTGGTCAATGTGAATATCACAATAGAAATACAGAAGAAACAACACAGTGATCACTATCAGACAATGAAACCGCTATTATTGGATGTATGAATGGGATGCATCTTTATCCAAAACCCGATAGCCATTTAGGTAGGCGAATCCAAAAATAAATCAGTCGTGTTGAGGTAGAGTTTATATCACAGTTCATATCGCCTAAAAGGATCAATCCAATCCATTACCCTCAACACTAATAAGAAGGGTCGTAGCGAGGCACATGCTTTAGGATACTTTGTTTTAGAGAGGGAAATGATTCTTGTCGCAAGGGAGGTCCATACATTAATAAGACCTAGATTAGCACGACGGATTGCAATGAACTAATCCATTCACGAAACACACAGGGGAGTAGCGGGAGTAGTTATGTTTTAATTACGCAGGCCAGCCCCGCCTGAAGGTCTCCGAGTTTTTCGGCACTTCTAGCGAAAACAAGTGTTCTTTACTCCTGCGAAGGAGTTCCAAACTCACCAAAGCAAAAGATGGTTTTGTAGAAACAAAATGTCGAAATTAGAAATTCTGGGTCAAAGAATCATCCCTATCCTTCGTTCCGTTAATGTTGAATGGAGCATATAGAAACATTCGATTTTAATAGTAATTTTCTTAGTTGACTAGAACGTTTAGTACAGATACGAAGGGATTCGGCATTTTAGAGAAAAATGAAACCTGATTGCCATGACAAATTAGCAACATTTAGGGGTAGCCTGGCACGGGAATCGCGCGAAGATTTCATGCTCTTCTGCACAGCGGGAGCTAGCACGTTAGGGTTTTACAAGACGACTTCAGATGATTAGTGCGATTGGCAATTATAGCAGCACCTTGGTGGACGCTGGAACTCCTGAACACGGAAAAATCTCCATAACCAACATTTCACGCCAAGCTTCAGTGCATTAACGGAAAGAGCAATGATTTTCAAAAAAACAATTTTAGCAGCAAAAGAATGCCAATCGTTTCTGCCATCCTTCATATGCCACAGCCAATTAGCATGCTCAGGTCAAAGGCATTTGATAAACCTGTCACAATACCTATATATTTGTTTCATTTACTTTGACGTCACAGTTGCTCATAAAGAGGGAATAGAATCGCAAAAGTCCTTAGCAGCAGTCTGATCAATCCGCAACACAATTTATCGCCGGAGGGCCTTTTGCATGAATACATCATGACAGGTATAAGGTCAATCACTTCAGCCGTTTTTGCAGGATATTACGGGGAGATGGACACTTTGAAATGCAAATAATGGCTGATTATCAGCGATTGGCTGGGGCCTGGGTCACTAAGAGGAGGGAATTTTAGGATCATTAAGGACACAATTTCTCACGGATTTCGCTTGAGTTCGGAGTCAATTTTAGAAGCCTTGATGCGAGGCTGAATATGCAACGGCTGGAAGGACAGGAACCTCGGTAGGCAA
Organism: Artemia sinica; assembly: GCA_027921565.1. Lineage (NCBI taxonomy): Eukaryota > Metazoa > Arthropoda > Branchiopoda > Anostraca > Artemiidae > Artemia > Artemia sinica. Next base: position 39,778,306 of record CM051259.1, on the reverse strand, counting down.
AATAATCCGTAAGTAGGCAAAATAAAATCATACAGACTCGCATTTCTGAAAAGGTCTCAATATATATCCTTTATGTGACGGCTATTAGCTAGATCACCTTGCAGTCGAGGCACAGTTCGCCCACGAAACTCGAGACATAGGTCAGTTTTAGCTATCATAATAGATTTTTCATCAAAAAGCACCCGCATGTTTGGCAATAATTTCATTAATCACTCCTTCATGAAAATTCGGACTGCACGAAGTTTAGCAGCGCAGGAATGTACAAGCTCCATCATAACATGAATATATTCATTTACATCACATTCATCCAGTTTAGTAGGTAAATAAGCTTCAAGTCTTAAACGTATCGTATGTCCATTTATATTCGTACTACTTGCTGATGGCTTTTCTCCAATATCTCACTCTTGACTTTGATCTCTGACCTATATCATATAGGTCACGCTATGGAAATATCAATTAAGAAAAATCCACAGTCCCAAGGAATTCTCACTCAAGTTGCAATGCTTATTTCAAATTATAATCCTTTGTTCCATCTGATTAATGATTTGACATTTGGCTGAAGGTCAAGAAGAGACTAAATCCTTTAACCAATTTATTAGCGATTGGTTAAATTCCAAAAAGAGGTCTTAAACACCATGAACTTGATACTAGACTGCGACTGCGACTACAACAACTTGTGACAGCAACTGCAACTACATACAGTGGCTACTATGAATACCTACAATGGCTACTGTGACTACTTTGCAACTGCGACTCCTAGTGACCGCGACAGCGACGACTGCAAATGCTTGTTGCTACTGTGACTACTTGCAACTGCAGTTACTTTACGACTGCGACTTCGAACGCTTACAACCACAACTACTTGTGCCTACGACAATTTGCAACTGCGACTACTTGTAACTGCAACAGGAACTACCTGCGACTCCAAAGAGGACTGCTTGTGACTGTGATAGAAACTACTTGCGACTGTGTCTACTTATGACTACGTCTACACCTACTTGCGACTGTAATTGCGTCTACAATTACTTGCGACTGCGACTTCTTGCGATTACGCCTACTGTCAAGAACTACTACTACAGCTACTACTCTAGTTGCGAAAGTGACTTTGACTACTACCACTACTACTACTGCTACTATTAAACTACACCAAAAGAGTATAACTGCATCTAGGTTGTCAAAAGGGCTTATCTGCAACAGCTCAAGAATGCTAAAGGTTATAGGTAAGGTTTAAGGCCCATCAAACCCTTGCCTCTACTCGATCTCATATGCAGTAGAGGCAAGAGGCAGAAAGCAAAAGCAGAGGTTCAAAAGTAGAGCAGAAGTCAACTTTAACCTCTCAAGTGGCAAGTTGTATTGGAGCTTTGTAGTGATAACAAAGTGTGTTGAAACCAAAATATATTGTACAAGCGGGATAAAGAAGAATTAAGTTTGTTTATATGCCTTTTTCATAATTGATATTTCTATTGTATGTGGTAAAGCAGAGTTCACAAGCATGTCTAGCTAGAATCCCATGTCTAGACCCGTGTCTAGCCAGAATTCAATGTCTAGGCAACGACCATTCACAAGTAAAATTCGGCACTTAGCTAGACATGCTAGACAAGGCGCTTGGCTAGACATTGAGTTCTAGACTCTAGAACTCAATGTCTAGGATTTTTGATTACAGCCAATCAGAATGAGTCAAGTTCCACTATTTTCATCAGTTTTGTTTACATTTGTAAACTGAAATTTAATTTTTGTTTTCTCATTAATTATTTTTTTTATTTTAGGCAAATATGCAACACCAGACATAATAATGAAGCACACTAAGGCAATTGTTTTGTTTATCTCATCCATTAGCTTGTGACAGTAAAAATAGGGATTACAATTTTGAAAGTTTTGCCCACATAAGCTCTGTTGATTGGCTAGAAATGACAATTTGAAACTAAATTTGTAGTTTTAGCTAAGCACCGAATTTTACTTGTGAACGGTCATTGCTTAGACATTGGATTCTGGCTAGACACGTGTTTAGACATTGGATTCTGGCTAGACACGTGTTTAGACATGGGATTCTAGCTAGACATGCTTGTGAACGCTGCTTAACCAGCAGAAGAGTTGGGTATATTCATTCATGTAATATCAATTGTGTCATTATGAACAATGTATTAGCTAAATATAGAAGTCATATCTATAAATTGCTCCTGGCCTAATTTAGGTAAAATTAAAGAGATCACTCTGGTTTGCTCTACCAATATTAAGCCATTATGTTCGTAAGTCAACTTAGCATGTAGTTTTGAAATCAAACTAAAATATTAGACTGGAAAACAGAGTTTGACATCCTCTAGAAAATGTTGTAAATTTCAATAAGATATTTTCCTTGACAAACACTAGAATATTTTGCCCAAAAATTTCCATTCTAAGTGGGTCCACTTATTTTTTCTCTTCATTTTATTATATTTTTAAAGTATATAGGAGGTTAGGACTCCTAAGAAATGAGTCATATTTACTCCCGCCATTTACCCATGCCATTTAAACATTTGCCTCTCAATTACTTGGACTATCTGTCTTGGTTTTTTCTACAACTAGCCATGTCTTGATGCCTACTGCAAAATACTTGATTTTCAATTCAAAAACTAATGCACAAGTATTTGTCCAATAAGAGAGTCATACTTACTCCTGGTATTTACCCCATACCATTTAAACATTTGCCTCTCAATTACTCGGACTATCTGTCTTGGCTTTTTCTATTTTTAGCCATGTCTTGATGTCTACTGTAATGTACTTGATTTTCAATTCAAAATCAACATATACTTATACGATTGTTTGCCTGTTATTCCAAGCAAATTAATGGTCCTGTGTCAATTCTAAATTCTTGGTCAACCTTCCTAAGACCACAGGCGGGTGTGCCTTGTCTGCGTCTCATTCCAGGCAATCTAACAATCCTATGTCAATTTTAAATTCTTGGTCAACCTGCTCGAGACTCTAGGCAGGCGTACAATTCCTATCTTGGTTTTAACTCATATCCTCTTTAAGGGGTTTCAGGCTCACTTCCATTCTCAAAACTTTGTTCCCCAATTAAAATTTTTCTGCTGAATCCATACAATAATTACTATTTCCAAATTAGTATCAATAGTTTTTTTTCAATTGGCAATTAGTTAGAGTTCATTAAAATTTTGGTAAGCATAGTCTGCCATTTGCTTGTTACTAGATTGTTGCTACTGTTATCACCACAATGGGATATGCTTCCAGATACAGGTTTTCAACAAAAGTAATTTCAATGCTGTAATTTTAAAGTTTCCTAGCCTTCTCAAATTTAGAAATGGTGCCACAGAGTCCATTTTTGTACATATGGCAATTTACTCTTGCACTATCACCAAAAACTAATAAGAGTAGGTATATATAAGAATTAGCTTTGAAATGAGCCACTAACCAAAGTTCCACAATGTTCCAGCAACCAGCTAGTAGGTGAAAAAAAAAATGATACACATTGGCAGTTGAGCAAGGGATACCTTATTAGTTGGAAATAAATAAGGTGAAAAACGAGTTAAAAAATAGTGCAAACCATGAAATTCTGAAAAAAATTGGGACAAAAAAAAATCCAAAAAAGGCTCAATTTGATGGGTTTCTTAACTGGAATTATGGATCAACTCTTTGTAAAAAATTGAGTTTAAAAAAAATACATGAAAATCAGAAAATTTTGGCATATATCCTAAAGCCTGGTCCAGCATTAGAAATGCTGGGACACAGTCAAGCTAGATGCAACTTTGAAAGTTGAAAGAAGTAATAATTCTGTAATTACAGAGTTTAGGCTGGAAAAGGCCATGAACAAGACTGTTGCCTTGCATTTCAATGTCTTTATACTTGGTAAATAATTGCATACTCAAAGACACCTTTTCAACCATGGTTTATCTCTTATAACAGCTTGACTGGAACTTGTTTATTCCCTTGCCTGAAGTATGAATATATCAATCTACAACACAACCAATTTTGGCTGCTGAGCAAAGCATGGCACTTAGGTCAAGCCTATGAGCAACCACATCTAGGTCGAAATCATTCCTTTGTTAGTCATTGTCCTTGTTTTTTTCTCTTGGTTTTAATGACAACAGGTAATATATCTGATTTTGACTACTTCTTTATTGTGTTTTCTATCAACAGAACAATCAGTGGTTGTTGGTTTTTTCCCTTATCCTTATGAACAAGGTTGTAGCCAATTATCCTTGTTTGTGAGAGATTGCTTCATTTATTGCTTCTTCATTATTTTTAATGCTTTTTTCTTTGGAGGTTCTTTGTCATCATTGAAGCAACATATAGTTATCAAATAGATTGATTCTATTGATCTACTTATATTTTGGTAGTGATGGTAACACAAAAACTGACATAATCCCTGGGTGCTGGGAACCCTCCTAGCTATATCTCTGCATGTGAATGAACTTTCAGGAATCAGCTCAGATATCTATAAGGTTAATTCATTTATCTACCCTTTTCAATATCTATATAAATGATATTTTTCAACTGACTACAATTCATCTAACTCTCTAAGCTGATGATTCAAAGCTATTTTGTGTAGTCAACCATGAGTCACTACAAGAAGATCTTGACTGTATTCAAAACTTGGCAACAACATGGCACATGAATTTTAACACTGACAAATGTAGCATTATACATTTTGGCAAGTCCAATCCAGATTTTAATTATACTACAGTCAATCCAGCTGTAAATAACATACAAGAGCTGCAATGTGCAGATGAAATAAAAGATCTTGGTATTGTTGTCAACAGCCAGTATAAATTCTACTCAAACTGCACAAAGACTGTGTCTCATGCAAACTCTGTCCTTTGCCCCTATAAGAGGACTATTTCCAGTAGATCTCCCTACATTTTTGTTAAGTTGTACAAGGCCCTCGTCAGGCCAGTGTTTGAATTTGGAACATGCATAGTATCACCAGGGTACAGGGATGATGTATGGCTTCTGGTACCACATCATTCACTGTGGATCAATTCACAGATCAAGAAGGATCTTAATTTGCTCCAAAGCACAAATTAAGGTAATATAGCCCCATGCTATGTATGATATTTAGTTCTTTTCCATCAAATAGGCATTATTTTATGACAAGAAATAAACAAACAAAACATTCAGTTCTAGATGAGGGGTTTTTTACTATCTTGGAAAGTTGGCTACTTAGTTAGGTGAATTCCACTTTTAGAAATGGGTCATGCCCTGAAATGGTTTGTTGAAAAATCTATATCTAGCTTCTCCCACTCTTACTTTTGAAATTGAAAGGAAGAAAGATAAGAGTGGATATTAATGGCACAATCAAAGGAAACATGCTAATTAAAAAAAAATAATGCCACAAGATTCCATATTTTATGCTCTTTCCAAGTATTGTATTCACATTTGTGAAAATACATGACCCTCCCCCTGGTTGTCCTGGATATAGCCCCCAGATATATACAAAACTAAAAGAAAACAACAAAATTCTTACTTTATAATATGCAGTATGTTTCAATTAATCAGATAATTGAACAATCTTTTTTTTTTCATTTTTGTTGCTAAATTCTGTATAATGACAAAGGCCTAATGTTTTTCATGTAAAACCATTTTAACACCAAAGTGGATGTATAGAATGTTTGACAAACTGCCAGAAGAAAATGTATAAACACAATCAAAAAACTAAAATAAGGGTAATTTTCAGCCAATGGAAAAGAAAAACAAAGAAAAAGCAGATATTTCAGCAAGGACTGCCACCAAGCTGTCCCCAGAGCTAAAAAAAAAGAAAGAAAAAAAGCATAAAACAAAACTAACCTTTTGAAGTAAAATGTGTCAAGGCAGAGAAACAACTGACTGTTTCAATAGAGTTTACTTAAAAAGGTCAATTTTTCATTTTATATTTAATTATTTTGAGCACTGAAGATAGCTTGGCAGACACCCTTTCCATTTTTTTTTTTTTTTTGGTTTTTCCCACTGACAGAGAATTACCCATATTTTGGTTTCTCAATTATTGGTAAATTTTTGCTTTTTGTAAACTGTAATGTGTTTCACAGGTCAAGAATATAGGTGCCTATTAACCAAGACATACAATGCACCACAAGATGAAAAACAATAAATAAATATAAATAGGTTGCATCAAGATATGGCCAATTGTAGACAGAGAAAAGCCAAGACAGATAGTCCAAGTATTTGAGGCAAATGTTTAAATGGCTGGGGCACAGGTAAATCGCAGGAGTATGCATGACTCTCTTATTGGACACATACTTGTTTGTTAGTTTTTGGAAAGGCATGCCTGCCTAGAGTCTCAGGCATGCTGACCAAGAATTTAAAAAGGAGAGTTATGACCGTTAGATTGCCTGTAATGAGAGGCAAACAAGGTACGCCCAAATTAAAGTTATCAATTATTTTGCAGTAGGTTGCTAGGTTGCATCAAGATATGGCCAATTGTAGACAGAGAAAAGCTAAGACAGATAGTCCAAGTATTTGAGAGGCAAATGTTTAAATGGCTGGGGCATGGGTAAATGGCAGGATTATGCATGACTCTCTTATTGGACACATACTTGTTTGTTAGTTTTTGGAAAGGCATGCCTGCCTAGAGTCTCAGGCATGCTGACCAAGAATTTAAAAAGGAGAGTTATATCCGGGACAACCCAGGGAGGGGGAGGGGTGCATTGTCACAAATACCAATACACTATTTAGAGAGTATAAACTTAAGGAATCTAATTGTACTATTTTTGTTTTATTGACATGTTATCATCTATAGAGCCACTAACATCCACTGATACTGTCAATATTCTTGTTATTTTACAAAAGATAATGCTAGATTTAAAGCCTTTGCTAAAACAATGATTTCTTGGAAGATTTTTACTCAAGACAGCTAGCAAAAGGATAACCAATCATTATAAAGAGGAGGTTCCAAGCTGTCTGGTGCATTTCCCAGGATAATGTTGCATTGCTCCATTTCTTTGAAAAAATCAAAATTAGTACAGATAGGAACTTTCCAAAGCAAGAAATGGGACAGACAGCCACAGTTCTAATCCCAACTTCAGCTTACCTTCCATACTAAGAGGGTTTTGTACCAAATAGCCTACTAAAAGAAGTCATCACATTGTATTTCTAAGAAACAAAAAGATAAATTTAAATCTTACAAACCCACAGCTGTTTCTTTCATCCTCACCAGTTTGAATATGCAATCTTATCCTAGCTTTGATATTGGAAATTGTGGGAAAAATCAGCTTGGATTCCAGAAAGGTTTTGGTTATCCTAAAGCCCATAACTTTCTAGCTAATATTCTTATGGACTCAAAGAGAATGAAATTGCCTCTATATGAGTGCACAATGAATATATCAACAGTGTCAATCACATGCAAGTAATGAAGGCTCCCCTCCCCACCTTATAACACTGCCTCTCCCCCTCAGCTGCACCCCTGACAGGATATCATGGTTTTAACCTATTGAATCTTGGATCTTTGACCCATGCAAGTGAAGAATCATTAAAAATAAACCATATGGTTTATTGTATTCTTTTTAGTTGTTATGGTAGAAGATGTACATTCTTGAAGTCACCATACATTTAGAACATTGCTGCACCAGGGGTGTATTGATGACAAATATACACTGACTCATCTCTGCTGCTCTCTTCGCCATGGTCACACTTAGGTGGAGCCTCCACTTCCAATGACTGTACAAGAAAAATTACCTGAGGAAATATGGTGCCATCTTCTGGACAAGTTGCACATAAAAAAAATATATTGGTCAATAGCCAATATTTCTTTCCTGGTACCCAGCAATGACCCTGACCCTCATATTGGCCCAATAATATTGGTTGGCAGATATATTGGTCAGGCCCTAGTTCAAAACTCAAAATTCAAATAGTTTGTGGTAACAAACTGTAAGGAGCAACACAGCTCAATAGTAACTGATACTCTAAAAAACAAAGTTTTGATAACAAGAGACATGTCAAATACAAATCAATTTTTTATGCTGATTCAAAATATATAAAGTTCATAAGTTTAATGGTAGGCTAGCCATTAAAGGTTATGAGCCTAAGACAATTTTCCCAATTTTGAAAAAGGGAGGAAACACCCAAGGCTGCCTCCTGTAACACAAAAGTGCTATTTTAGCCATACATTATTATGTGTAGAACTGTATCATGCCCTCAGGGTTGCCACCTATAGCACAAAGGTCCTAATTTGGAGCTATTATGGTCAATTTTTTACTGTAGCACCAAAAATTGTAGTGCAGCATGCAAATTTGGGCAATTGTAGCACTTAAGGAACTGACAGTGGTGGCAACCCTGGAAACACCCCTAAAATATCAAGTGATCTTAATGAAAATCATACCATCAGATTCAGCATATTAGAGAAACCTATGTAGAAGTTTCATGCTCCTGTATACAAAAATGTGGAATTTTGCTTCTTTTTTTTGCCAAAAGAAAGATCATGGATGTGTTTATTTGTTTTTTTGTTGTTGTTGCTTGTTTTCTCAGGGGTGATTGACTTGAACCAGTGATCCTAGAAGATCAGGAGAGGACTCATTTGACTTGAAATCAAAAGTTCTAGTGACCTTTTTAAGTAACAAAAAGATTGGTTGTCAGCTAACCCCCCTCCTATGCCCCTTTTTTCCTCAGAGTTGGTTGGTCAAAATTTTGAGATAGCCAAATTGTTCAGCATAGTTGAAAGGTCCTATAACTAAGCCTTTGGGGATAACATCATCCCTCCCATAGCCCCTGGCTGTAAGTTACAAAATTTACCCATTATTTACTTATTGCACTTGCTATTGGGAAGTATGCAGCTTTTTTGTGAGGGAGGGGGAATTTTCTACTTGGGGGAATTTCCACAATAAAATATTTTGTGGGGAATGAAGTTTCCAGGAGAATTTTTAAACTGGGGGAATTTGTCTGAACTCCTATATGAAATTTAAGTGGGGTTGGAAGCATCTGGAGGAATTTCCCATGGGAGGGGGGAGGGACTTCCTGCAGGAGAAATTTTCCATAAGGGAATTTTTGGTGGGAGCAAATTTTCATGAGGGTGAGGGGATTTCTGTGAAAAATTTTCCACATAGGAGGATTTCTGACATGATAAAAAATTAAAATCTTTTCAAATTAAAGTATGCTAAGGAGACTTTTTCAGGTGGAACTGTGCAAGAAATTTTCCTGGAGGATTTTCAGCAAGGATGGAATTGTCTGGGTGGTGTTTTCCAGGTGGTTAGGTGGGGTATTTTACATGAGAGGGTTTTTCATTTGAGAAATTTTCTGTGGATGGAGGGAAGCTTGATTTCCCAGCATTAATTGAAAAATGATCAGAAATTATATAAAAAGACATGTTTTAACTGAAAGTAAGGAGCAACATTAAAACTTAAAATGAACAGAAATCATTCTGGATATTAGGGGGGTTCCCCCCCCCTCCTCAGTCCCTTTCTCTTTATGCTACAATTTGACTTTTTGTCCTGAATCTTTAGAATGATTCCTGAAACACAGTCATTTAACTAGAATAAGAAGCTTTTTCAAAAGTACTAAAGAACTTTAGCATGAAGAGCAAGGTGTTGAGGAGGGGGCAATGTAAAGAATAATTTCTGTTTGTTTTAAATTTCAATATTACTCCTTTCTTTCAATTGAAAAAAAAATTCATTTTTATTCTGTTAGAAAATATCAGCAGTTTCTGCCAAATAGAAATATAGAACCTCAGAACCTGCCAAAACCAGAATAGACATGAGGCAAGGGGGAATTTATATTTTTTTCATATTCAAACATGCAATCTGCAAAATTCTGGACTGCATCAAACCCTCCCTTCTAGTTCACAGTACTGACCTGTCTTATATGACATAAACAGACAATGTTTTTCAGCTCAGTAGCTCCCTTATGGTCAATACACTTTAATCAAGATATTTGTCTGAGATTAGGCACTGTAAAGGGTACTGAGGTTTTACCCCAGTATCAATACCCTAGTTAGAGTAAATTTTTTACTCTGTATTCCCAAAAAATTCAGAATTTGGTTTAAGTGCAGGGTTAGTCCACTACATAAGGAAACATGTTAAGAAAACAATTCTTACTTCATAGGCTAATATGCAGAATAATCCTAATTAACATATTTTGCAGTTGGAGAACCTTTATCTTCACTATTTTCCCTATATTTCCAGTTTTTTTATGACATTTTTAAACATTTGTGTCTATTCTCAAAGCCTTAAAAATTGTTTATAAACAAACACCCAAGTGCTATCTAACTACCCTAACCTAACTTAACCTAATTTATCAGTATTTGGCTATTAATATGTTTTTGGCAGATTGCACTGATGGTGTTTAACTACAAATACATATTATTTGAAAACAGAAAATTCAGTTGAATACATTTTTTATTTTTCAGAATCTTGTTTAAAAAATTGTACAATAGTGAAAGAAGTGAAGATAAAGGTTCTTCCCCTGCAAAATATGTTAACTAGCCTAGGATTAGGTAAAATTCTACTTTAGCTACTTTTGACTATCTTGGAAAGGGGTTAGGTTAGGAAAATGAAACTTTCAGGGATGGGTCTACAGGCTAAAGTATAGGTACTGTTTTACAAAGTGGTAAGAATGCAAAAAGTGAAGTTTCATTAATGCTAATGATTTAAAGGTACAATCCCATCATACAGGCCTTTCTAAAAAGTCCAGCTTGGTTAATGCTAATGAAATAAAATAGGATGAATATATAAGTTTAGAAACAAATTTGGGCTATATATTTGCCCATTAGGGGGGAGGGCGGGTAGAGCATTGCATATATTAAATACATAACCTAACCTAGGTACCCCCCCCCCTAAAATCCAAAAAAAAACACAGTTTAATATTGTATATGCAATGAAAACCTTGCTATCATTACCTGCTCTACAACAGTTAAGACATCACAAAATGGTTTTATCATTGCCAGTCTATAAAGATTAAGCCAAGAGGCCCATGTAATTGGATTGAACCAAAATTAGGGGGAGGGGGATAAAGCATAGCATATATTAAATATGTAACCTAACCTAACTTAATCAACCCAACTTAGGTACCTTTTAGCCACCCTAAACCCCAAAAAAACTAAAGTTTAAATATTATTCCTGGAGTGAGAAACCTTTTGTAGTGTCTATCTTTATACAGCATCTTGTATAAGTACCAGGTTTTATCCTCTCTGATGCTTACCAATTTATAAAACAGTACCAAAGTATGTCCCAGGAAGGTATTTTGAAGTACCTACTTCCACTCCTTCTCTCTCTAGAGGGTCCTGACCTTTGATGGCCTTTAAAAATATGTGTGTTATAAAAGTGAAAGGTAAATTCTACTTTAGCTACTTTTGGCTATCTTGGGAAGGGGATAGGTTAGGAAAATGAGACTTTCAGGGATGGGTCTACAGGCTAAAGTATGTCCCGGGAAGGTATTTTGAAGTACCTACCTCTACTCCTTCTCCCTCTAGAGGGTCATGAAATTTGCCTACATGACAGGTCTATACCCATTGGAATTTTGACAAAACAACATTTTACCTTAATTTTCAGTTATCAGTTTCTTTTTCTCTGGCTTTAGCTCTGAAAATGCAATTTCAGTTATTTGAGCAGAATTTTAAGACATATAAATAGTTTATTTCCAAAATTTAGGAAATGTATTTGCATATCTTTAAAACCTTATAAATTGGGATTGAGCAAAGTTGTGAAGCTGAAAACAATTTTGTTGTACTTCATTTAAGCAGAAGATCTATTTTGCAAGGTTTCACTTCTATAACTCACATATTTTTAAAGGTCATCAAAGGTCAGGACCCTCTAGAGGGAGAAGGAGTGGAGGTGGATACTTCAAAATATCTTCCCAGGACATACTTTAGCCTGTAGACCCATCCCTGAAAGTTTCATTTTCTTAACCTAACCCCTTTCCAAGATAGTCAAAAGTAGCTAAAGTAGAATTTTACCAAAGTGAAACCTTGCAAAATAGATCTTCTGATTAAATGAAGTAGCCTACAACCAAATTGTGCTTAGCTTCACAAATTTGCTCAATCCCTATTTATAAGGTTTTAAAGATATGCAAATACATTTCCAAAATTTTGAAAAAAAAACATTGATATGACTTATAATTCTACTCAAATAACAGGAATTGTGTCTTCAGAACTAAAGCCAGAGAAAAAGAAACTGATAGCTTAACTGAAAATTAATGTAATATGTTGTTTTGTCAAAATTTCAATAGGTATAGACCTGTCATGCAGGCAAATTCCAGGACCCTCTAGAGAGAGAAGAAGTGGAGGTAGGTACTTCAAAATACCTTTCTGGGACATAGCCTACTTTAACCTGTAGAGCCATCCCCAAAAGTTTCATTTTCCTGACCTAACCCCTTTCTAAGATAGCCAAAAGTAGCTAAAGTAGAATTTTACCTAGAATTATTCTGCATACTAGCCTATGAAATAAAAATTGTAGGCTATCTTAACTTGTTTCCTTATGTAGAGGACCAACCCTGCACTTAGGCCCATATCTAGAATTCTAAACAAGAAGAATAGCCTATAGTCTTCCAGAGCCATTCAAACAATTGTCAAGCCTTCAGGATGATTCAGAACTCAAATTTGAGACAGTTTTCTGCCTATAGCCTATTCATTTGAGTGTAGCCTAGCCTATTTGCTTTATTTTTGTGGAAGTTGAGTTCTTTTAAATTTTCTTTTTGTTAAGCTCTACTATAGTTTTTCTGAACATGGTGGTTAATTAAATAAATATCATTATAGTAGATCAAGTAAAACATAGGCATAAGCTAGGCTATTCTCTTAGGTGTGGCCTAGGCCATGAAGCAACACGAGTTCTTTGGAGAAACAAAATTAGGTGTATTTCTTTGTGTGCATATATGCACTCTTACCAGATGCAACATGTTGTATTTCTATCAAAATAATTGAGCTCTTGGAATAAAACTTCCATGTTTGTGAGGTTTCCCCGCTTTTCCCTCTCGTCTCGTCTTGATTTCAAAATTTGCAGGAAATTGCCATGTAAAAAGAGAATTAAACTGAAAGCCCGAAAATAGACCAGTTAAGAATAAAAAGAAGCCAAATTACAAAAAGGCCTTTCGACCGATTCTCGATTTCCTTTGAAATTTACGTTTTTCTAAGTACCAAGGACATCAAAATGAAAATACTCTTTGCCCCCTGTCCTCATCTTCGGTCCATTCATCCCTGTAAACCAGTATTTTACACGTTTTTTAATGGACATGCATTTATTAAAATTTTTTCGTTTCGTGAATTCTCTCCGTTGTTGCCACAATTTAACCATGAAAAGAGGGATGTGAATATCTTTGTTATTCATAAATAAACCCAGCCAATTGTTTGAAACTTCTAAGTATATAAAGCTGATTGTCACCCCCTATGGCTAGTAGGTCTCCAATCACTTTCGACTAACAATAAAAGGTCTAAAACTCTCAATTTCTGATTTAGTGAGGACACTCCAAAGTAGTCCCCGAAGCCGCACCACACCGACATGACGGCGGAGAATGTGTGATTTAGTATCGGCGGCGGCACGCCACCAGGCGCGCCTAAATTTTTTTGGCGGCGCGCCACCGATTTCTGAACGGCGGCGCGCCACGGCGCGCTGATTTTTCTCATTAAAAATAATAATAAAAATCAAACTTCACCAAGCACGTTCAACCTCAACTTGATTTTAGTAAGGATTTTTAAATGGTTGGCTAAAAACATACAAGAACAATATGACAAAACAGGAATTTGTTGGGCCGTGCGGAAAGTGTTTATGTTCCCCGTCGATCAGACCAAGTAGAATTCTCATTTTTAGCAACTAGACCCAGGGAAACCTATGTTGTGTTAATGTTTAACATCGCATTATTCTATAAAATCCCGTGTTTAGTCATTTTCTTCTTGTTAATGACTTGGGCTAATGTGTGCATAACTTTCAAAGTTTGAAGTTCAAACATCTCCTAGTTTATCAAATACATACGAAAAGGAAGTGAAAAAAACAAATAACAACATAAAAAAAACACTGTATACAAGTTAGATACCATGGCTTAACAATAATTTTAAATCAGCGGTTACATCACTTCAGTTACAATTGATGTAACAAAAGTGAGTTAGTTCACTCTGCCTGGAGCCATTGATTTTTTTGCAGTCACTATCAGCCCTGTCGTGCTAAAAAGCCGTTTAGCTGGGGCACTTGTGACCGGTACAGCCAAAACTTGACGAGCGTAAACTGCCACTCGCGGGATCTGATACTAGCATTGGACCTTGGTGTCCCTAAGAATGCCGCAAATGGGCTTCTTCTTTGTATCTGCTGAATTAAGTTGTTTTTATAAGGGAGAACTAACCTGCACCTTTACCATAGGGCTCCTGCGCCCTACACTACAGGGGGAACTAACCTGCACCTTTACCATAGGGCTCCTGCACCCTACACTACAGGGGAAACTAAACTGCACCTTTACCCTCTTTTCTTATCAACACGGAATAACCCTCCCAAATTCTTTTCTGAAAGAAGTGGTCAAGTTATGAAGTTTCAAGTCAAAGTTTAAGGCTACTTCAACTTCAGTGTGCTCTGCTTACTGTGCAAAAAAAATGTAATTCATTTGTATAGATATATTTCAATACTAGCTCTAGCTCTTTTCCAGATAAATTAAAAAAAAAAAAAAATCCACAAAATAAGTTTTTCAAAGAAAAGTAAAGAACTCCATTAAACAAAAAATGAGCAAAAATAAAATCAATTAATCTACCAAGCGGGAAACTACCACAAATCAGCATTGATAAATAAATGAAACCCAAAACGAACAGAAATGACAATAAATAACCGAGTCAAACTCAAAACGAGCAGAAATTAACATAAGTTGGGCTCAAAACCCCTATACCATCCCAAAACGTAATTTGCACTTTACTGAAAAAATATAAATGTTTTTACTTTTATAACTTTAATAAATCAAATAATATTAAGATTTTGATTACTAAATATCAATATATGTATATTAAACTGACAATGCACATTCATTTGTATTTTTTTCAGTAAAGTACAAATTATGTTCTGACCTTGGGAAGGCATAGGGGTTTTGAGCCACTTGAGTTTGACTCGGTTATTTATTGTAGTTTCTGTTCGTTTTGGGTTTCATTTATTTATAGATGCTGATTTGTGGTAGTTTCAAGCTTGGTAGATTATTTGATTTTATTTTTGCTAATTTTTTGTTTAATGGAGTTCTTTACTTTTCTTTGAAAAACTTATTTTGTGGAAACACTTTTCTTAATTAATTCTGTTCGTTTTATATTTACATAATCTTTTCAGGGAAAAAGAAAATAATACTTTAAATCTTTTCGTTTTTTTAAGAATTTATAGTTTGGCCTGCTATTTGTATACTGGAAAACAATTTTCAGCAATTTTTAACAACATGGACCCTTTTAAAAATCTGGACACAAATGGTAGTGTTTAATTTAGTTTAATACCACCTCTAGTTGACCTGAAATGGAAAACTTGATACAATTCGCAAAAAAATCTGTTTACTTTCTTTGATAGCTTGGATACACTTACGCTATTTTGATTTGGTTAAATTTTAAGAGCAGAAGTAGCCCCGAAAGTTTGAAACTATTACCCCCAGTCGATCTTGGGATACTGCTGAGATGCCTTATTGGGAACTAGCATTAACACAGTGCATTTGATTTAATCTTAAGGCAACATTTACTTTTTAAACATAAAGGCAAATGGGAGGGTGGGCGTGGGAGGGGGATTAGTTTACCTCCAATCACTTTCGACTATTAAAAAGGACATCAGCCCTTTCTATTTTCAATCGAACGGGTGCTTTTCGAAGTTCCTATGACACCTCCTTCGATACGAAGTGCCCTGGTCTAAACAACAACAACAACAAAAAAATGATATATTATACCCACACTGATCTTTACTATAATTAAATAAAAAAAACAAGTTTTTTAAACTGAAAGTAAGGAGCGACATTAAAACTTGAAACGAACAGAAATTATTCCGTATATGAAAGGGGCTGTCCCTTCCTCAACGCTTCGCTCTTTACGCTAAAGTTTTTTATTGTTTTAAAAAATAAAGTTGTGAGACAGTCAAACTTTAGCGTAAAGAGCGAGGCGTTGAGGAGGGGACAGCCCCTTTCATATACGGAATAATTTCTGTTCGTTTTAAGTTTTAATGTCGCTCCTTACTTTCAGTTTAAAAAACTTGTTTTTTTTTATTTAATTTCTGATCGTTTTTTAGTTAATGTAGCTTTGATTTTGGCTCACCGTCATTGAATAAGTAAACAAAATTTACATAAAATTTTATTTTTTTTGCTAAATGGCTGTCTCTAAATTTGATGCTGACGTAATTTACAAATTAACTTACGTAACGAACTTCTATATTCGTATATTTTTCTTCTGGCAAAAAATACAAAGTTGCAGATTTTTGCAGATATGAGCTTGAAACCTATGTAACAGGGTTTTTTGATACGCTGAATCTGACGGTGTGATTTTCATTCAAATTCTTTCACTTGTAGGGGATGTTTCCCCCCTCTTTAAAAAATCAGGTAAATTTTTATCAGGCTCGTAGCCTTTGATGAGTAAAACTAAACTTAATAAAATTTATATATTTAGAATCAGCATTTTAAGCCCATTCTTTTGATACATCTATTGACATCAAAATTCTGTTTTTAAAAGTTTCGATTACTATTGAGCCGTATGCGCTTGTTTTTTTTATTATTGTTTTTTTTATTATGTATATGTTATTACGTATATAAGGGGGTTCTCCCCTTAGTCAATACCACGCTCTTTACGTTAAAAGTTAAAAAAAATTAATTCACAAACCCCTGAATCACAAAGGCCGTTTAATTAGAATAGATAGCTCTTTTGAAAGCACTAAAAAAACTGTAGCGTAAAGAGCGAGGTATTAACCTGGGGGAGAACCCCCTCATATACGTAATAATTTCTGTTCGTTTTAAGTTCTAATGTTGCTTCTTACTTTAAGTTGAAAAAACTTGTTTTTTTAATTTAATTTCTGATCGTTTTTTAAATAATGCTTGGAAATCCGGCGCCCCCTTCATAGAAATGTCCCTTACCCCAAAGAAACATCCTCCACGGAAATATTATCCTGAGTAATCCCCTCCTCCATCCCCCCCACCAGAAAAAAATCCTTCCTGTAAATGTCTGTATACTTCCCAATAACCAGTACAATATGTAAGCAATGGGCAAAGTTCATAACTTGCAGCCCTTCCTCTGGGAACTGTGGGGGATTAAGTCATCCTAAAAGACATATTTATTAGATTTTCGACTATGCTGAACAAAATGGCTATCTCAAAATTTTAATTAGGTGACTTTGACAAAAAAAATGAGCGTGGGAGGGGGCCTAGTTTTTTAGAGTTTTTTAGTCCGTTTTAGAGTTAGTCCGTCTTTTAGAGTTTCGGTTACCATTCAGCCGGGTCGCTCCTTACTTACAGTTCGTTACCACGAACTGTTTGAAAATGTCAAGCCTTCCAATCACTTTCGATTATTAAAAAGCGAACTAGACCTTTCGATTTCCAATCGAATGATCCCTTTTTGAGTTTCTACGAGAATGCTTTCTATAAACACCGTATATGCCCCCAGGGCGTAAATTACAACCCTTACCCTAAGGGCTGTAAGGGTGGTTGTCATCCTCTAAGACCTAATTTTCAGAACTTTCAACTACCTTAAACAAAATGGCTATCTCAGAATTTTGATTGGATGTGTTTAGGGAAGTGGTAGGCGTGCAAGGGGTGTTAGTTGCCTTCCAATCACTTTCGACTATTAAAAAGCGCACAAGCCACTCCAATTTCCAATTGAATGAGCCCTTTTCGAAGTTTCTACGACAATTTCTTCGATACGAAGTGCCCTGGTCTAAAGGAAAAAAAATAATAAATAATACATTGTGCCAACATCGTTCTTATATACCCCCAGGTCATAACTTAAAATCCCTGCCCTAAGGGTTGTGGGGGAGTAACCTCCTCAAAAACATATTCTCTCTCGAAATCAGTTACTCGGAACAAAATGGCTATCTTAAAATTTTGATTGGATGTGTTTGGGGAAATGATGGGCGTAGAAGGGGTGTTCTGCCTTCCGATCACTTTCGACTATTAACAAGGGCACTAGCTATTCCAATTTCCAATCGAATGAGCTCTTTTCGAAGTTTCTACGACAACTCCTTCGATACGAATTGCCCTGGTATGGAAAAAAATACATTGTGCCAACATTGTTCTTTACTTAGGCAGCGCGATTGCACTGCCTATAATAACATCCTGAATCGCCTAATGCTCTTTTACCTACCTCTTTTCATCCGAAAAATCAGAAAGAAAATGAACAGAGTTTTAAAGTGGAAGGTAGAACTTTTGTTTCAAGAAAAATTTCTTCTGCTTCTTCCTACGAACCGATATACATGGCGAGCCCAAGATGACAGCCTTTAAGAAACAGATTAGCCGGTATGACGGTTGAAGCCCAGAGGTCGATATCGATAAGTAAAAAAAGGGAAAAAAAACAAAAAACGGCGGCGTATTAGTGATGCTGTCGCCGATAGAATCAGCGGTGGCGTCAGCGCGCTGATGCTAGTTCGGCGGCGCGCCACCGTTTTTTTTTCGGCGGCGCGCTGCCGACTTTTCGGCGCGGCTTCGGGGTCTACTCCAAAGTTTCTGCAACCATGAGGTGGAGGTGGTGATTAAGAAAGGGTAGTCACCGGCTCCCACAAAGTTTATGTTCAGTTGGGCTATTGAATAACTGTTGGTTAGTAAGAATATGTAAAAAAACTGGTAATAAAAGTGTAATTTTCCGATCAGAAGAAAATAAGGATTCTAGTAATATGTCAATATTCAATAAAAGTAATAGTTATACCGGAATATGATAGGCTAGTTGGCCTTTCTAGAAAGATATTTTTGTAGGTAATTCAATTGAACTTTGAACTTTCACTTTATTGAATATAAATACACAAATAAAAGACAACTCCAGTGATTGATCAATGATCCCTAGGGCCTAAATGTAGTCCCTGGATCCAGAATGTAGGATGTATGCCCAGAACTCGAGTATTCTCATTAACTTATCACTGATTATTGACAAAAGTACAAATTGTTAAACTTTAAAACAGAAAGAATACTGAAAAAAGGCACTGTGTACTATATAAAAGAAAGAGGATCCTACTAAACATTATTCATTTATACTAGTAGAAAGATGTTTTTATAATTGTGTCAAAATGAGAGAACTGAAACAAAATTTTTTACTTCCAGCGGAATACTATTCCATAGTTTCACACCAACTTATCATATAGAAAAAGCTGCTCTTTGTGTGTGACAAATATCCAAGATAAGAGAAAAATGTGTAGATGACGATGTTGGATAAGTATGAAAATACGATGATAAATGGAAAAGCACAAGTTGTGTTAGTCCTGGAGGTGGTAGACTATTCAAGTATTTTGGTGGCAAATTTAACATGCTGTTAGTAACTGAGATGAAAAACCTCTTTAGTATTAAGTTTATTAAAATAAATTGATTTTACAGCTGTATTTTGTAAGATTTGAATTGTCTTTTAATTATAACAGAAAGAATTACCTCGAACGTAACAACTATACTGAAAATAAGATAAACAAGAGTAAAATAAAGGGTTATCAAAACTTTTTGCGAAATGAAATTTTTCAGTCTATACGAAATTCCAGCTCCTTTTGCAATTTTTATAGATAAGGAATTTATATTTTCTTTCCATGGCAATAATTAATCAATGATTACACCTAAATATTTAGATTTCGAAACCCTATATATCGAACATCCTTCAGCTGTTAAATATAGTTCTTCGTTTACGATTTTAATAGTAGAAAAAATCAAGTAACTTATTTTTTCAATATTAATCAATAAACGGTTTCCTTAGACCTTAAGTTCCTCCTGAGTCATTGGTTGCGCATAGGGCGTCAACGAAGCCTCTTCACTCGTCCCGAATCAATGCTGCAGCGGTGACATCTTCCCCTTCAGGTATTAACGAGGTCTCAGCCGTCTTTAGATATTGATCAAAGGTTTGCCGCAAAGTGTTCTATGGACGACCTCGTCTTGTTCTGCCGCCTGGTTTCCAGTCGTACACTGTCCGAGGAAGGCAGCCTTCTTGCATGCGGATTACATGACCTAAATATAACCACCTACTCTTCCTCATAACAGCAGTAATGAGAGGCTGTCCCGTTCTATTCCAGATTTCAAAGTTACTGACTTTTTGTTGCAAACTTATGTTTAAAATTCTCCTCGGGCACATATTTTCAAACGCAAGAATTTTTTTTCGAGCTGCTGATTCATTTTCCAGCACTCACTAGCGCTGAGAAGTATGGAGAGCACATTACTACTGAAGAGACGTAGCCTCAGTCGAAAGGAATATTTGCTGCTTCTCCAAATGGGCTTAAGTCTATTGAAAGTTCCAGTTGACTGACCAATTTTGCGTTTAATCTCTGTCATTATTTCACCATCACAATCGATCCAGCTACCCAGGTATTTGAAATCCTTCACCTGTTATATACTTGTATTCTTGTGCTGCAGAAAAAGCGGTGAGGTCACCGAGAGGTCACCGGTTGAGAGGAATAAACGGCTACTCCTCGTATATTTTATAAGATCATTCAAATCGCTCTCTATGATCTTAAAAAGGATTTCAACACTTAAAGCTAGGAACAATAAAACTGTATTATCTGCAAATTGTACTGTCAAACAATCTTTCATCAAATTTCCTATATCCCCCGTATAAATGAGGTAAAGGAGAGGCCATAAAATAGACCCCTGCGGAATTCTGAAAGTTATAAGGTGCCCTCGCGATCTTTTTGGTCCAACTATAGCCACCTGTAACCTATCTGATAGGTATGATTCGATGTGGAAATTTATAATCCTTTAACTTTATAACTAAAAAATTATGGTTTACTGTATCAAATGCTTTCGACAGGTCAATGAATAAAGCTGAGATATAAAAACCCTTATCTAGAAAATCTTTCACTTAACAAAAAAATGAGTACTTGCATGATCCGTCGAATGCCTCATCCAAAATCAATATTGGATAGGTGGTATTATTTCATTTTCTTCCACAATAAAGTTTTAATGTTGCTCCTTTTTTCAGTTGAAAAACTTGTCTTTTGATTTAATTCTGATCATTTTTCAATTAATGCTGGGAAATCAATTTTCTCTTCATCCACAAGAAAATTCTCAAAGGAAAACTCCTCTTAGGTAAAGCACCCCACCCAACCACCTGGAAAATCCCTCCCAGACAATTCAATTCTTGCTGAAAATCCTCCAAGAAAATTTCTCGCAGATAGTTCCACCTGAAAAAGTCAATATAAAAAATTAATAAGAAAACACTTTTGCATAGAACAAATTCAACTAATTAGTAAATTCCAAATCTTGTTTAACAGGTGACTGAGTATCAATATTTAATAAAAAAAAGCACTTTTGCATAGAACAAATTCAACTACTTGGTAAATTCCAAGTCTTTTAATTGATTACTGAGTATCAAAAATTAATAAGAAAAGCACTTTTGCATAGAACAAACTCAACTACTTGGTAAATTCCAAGTCTTTTTATTGATGAGTTAATATAAAAAATTAATAAAAAGCACTTTTGCATAGAACAAAATAAACATATTGGTAAATTCTAAGTCTTTTAATTGATTATTGAATATCAAAAACTAATAGAAAGTCACTCTTACATAGAGAAAACTCAACTACTTCGTAATTCCAAATCTTTCAATTGATGAGTGAATGTCAAAAAATAATAAAAGCCCTTTTGCATAGAACAAACTCAGCTACTTGATAATTTCCAAGTCATTTAATTGGTGACTGAGTATAAAAAAAAATAATTAAAATAAAAGTACCTTAGTATAGAACAAATTCAACTATTTGGTAAATTCTGTCTTTTAATTGGGGACTGAGTATCAAAAATTTAAAAAGAAGTGCTTTTACATAGAAAAAAATCAAATACTTCGTAAATTCCAAGTCATTTAGTTGATGAAGGAGTATCAATAATTAACAAAAAGCACTTTTGCATAGAACAAACTCAGCTACTTGGTAGATTCCAAGTCTTTTAAATGATGACTGAGTATCAAAAATTAATAAAAAAAAAACTTTTGCATAGAAGAAATTCAGCTACTTGGTAAATTCCATATCATTTAATTGATGACTGACAATCGAAAATTAATAAAGCACTTTAGCATAGATCAAACTCAGCTACTTGATGAATTCCAAGTATTTAAATTGGTGACTGATTATCAAAAATTAATAAGAAAACACTTTTGCATAACACAAAATCAGCTACTTGGTAAATTCAAAGTCTTTTACTTGATGACTGAAAATCAAAAATTAAAAAGAGAAAACACTTTTGCATAAAACAAACTCGAGTACTTGGTAAATTCCAATCCTTTTAATTGATGACTGAGTATCAAAAATTAAAAAATTACTTTTGCATAGAACAAATTCAACTACTCCGTAAACTCCAAGTCATTTGATTGGTACTCAGTATCAAAAATTAAAAAAAGCACTTTTACATAAAAAAATCAACTATTTGGTAAATTCCATGTCTTTTAACCGATGACTAAATCTCAAAAGTTAATAAAAAGCACTTTTGAATAGAACAAACTCCAACTACGTGGTAAATTCCAAATACTTTATTTGACTATGGGTATCATGAATTAATAATAAAAAACACTATTGTCATAAATTAATAATTAAAAAAAAACTCTACATAGAACTAACTCAACTGCTAGGTTAATTCAAAGTCTTTTAATTGGTGACTGAATATCAAAAATTAATAAAAAAAGTACTTTTGTATAGAAAAAACTCCGCTACTAGGTAATTTGAGAGTTATTTAACATGGAACCAAAAGATGAAAAGACATGCTAAGAGATGAAATGAGAGAGACATGCAAAAAGTTAGGTTCATTTAGATTCACTTAGCATGGTACACCACGATAAGTGAACCTTATTGAACCTAACTTTTCGGATCTCTCTCTCACTATGCCCGTGTGTACGAGTTGGTGTGCTGCCATCTATAACTAGAGGTGAAAAGATGACAGTAGATGTGGTAGGGACAAGTTGTCGCCATCTATACATTTTAATGTATGACTAACTGAGGGTTTTTTTATGTGGCTGCTCCGTAGTACTCTATGGTTAATCACCGAAACTAGTTTTCCATTGCTTGGACCCAGGGTGTCTTAGTACCAATCATACCTAAAAACTGCGGTTTTCTAAGATTTTTCTTTATATTTGGAAGTTTCGTTATCAATGAGATGAAATTAAAAATGTTTTTTTTTTCATCTCTTGGATTTATGTACCCTAGGTCCGATTAAGACTTTATTTATATTTGGTAGTTTTGCTACCTATGAGATGTAATTAAAAAAAAAATTACCTCTTAGTTCCATATTAAAAGACTTGAAATTTACCTAGTAGCGGAGTTTGTTCTATACAAAAGTACTTATTTATCAATTTTTGATACTCAGTCACCAAAAAAAAGACTTTGAATTTAACAAGTAGTTGAGTTTGTTTTATGTGAAAGTGTTTTTTTTTATTATTAATTAATGATCAAAGTATTTTATTTATTATTAATTTATGATACTCAGTCATCAATTAAAAGATTTGGATTACCATGTAGATGAGTTTGTTCTATACAAAAGTGCTTTTCATTAATTTTTGATATTCAGTCACCAATTAAACGACAAAGAATTTACCAAATAGTTGAATTTATTCTATGTAAAAGTCCTTTTTATTAATTTTGATACTCAGGTCACCAAATCAAAGACTTGGAATTTACAAAGTAGTTAAATTTTTTCAATACCAAAGAATTCTATTTTATTAATTTTTGACACTAAGTCAACAATTAAATTATTTACCAAGTAGTTGAATTTGCTCTATGCAAATGTGCTTTATTAATTTTTGATACTCATTCATCAATTAAATGACTTGTAATTTACCAAGTACATGTGTTTTTCTATACAAAAGGGTTTTCTCCCATTAATTTTTGATGTTTGGTCATCAATTAAAAGACTTGGAATCTACGAAGTAGCTGAGTTTGTCCTGTGCAAAAGTGTTTTATTAATTTTTGATAGTCAGTCATCAATTACAAGACTTAGAATTTACCAAGTAGTTGAATTTTTTTATATTAAATGTGCTTTTTCATTTATGACACTCAGTCATCAATTATAAGACTTAGAATATACCAAGTAGTTGAATTTTTTCTATACTAACGTACTTTTTTTAACTAATTTTTGATACTCAGTCACTAATTAAATGACTTGGAATTTACCAAGTAGCTGAGTTTGTTCTATGCAATAGTGCTTTTTTTATTAATTATGCGAAAGAGCTTTTAATTAAATTTTGATATTCACTCATCCATGGAATTTACCAAGTAGTTGAGTTAGTTCTATGTAAAAGTCCTTTTCTTATTAATTTTATATATTCAGTCATCAATCAAAAGACTTGGAATTTACCTAGTAGTTGAGTTTGTTCTATGCAAAAGTACTTTTTTTTATTAATTATTGATACTCAGTCACCAATTAAAAAAGACTTAGAATTTACCAAGCAGTTGAATTTGTTCGATGAAAAGTGTTTTCTTATTAATTTATGATACTCATTCAATAAATAAATTACTTGGAATTTACCGGGTAGCTGAGTTTGTTCTATGCAAAAGTGTTTTTTCATTAATTTTTAATATTCGGTCACAAATTAAAAGGCTTGGAATTTATCAAGTAGCTGAGTTTGTCCTATGCAAAACTGTTTTATTAATTTTTGATAGTCAGTCATCAATTAAATGACTTGGAATTTACCAATTAGCTGAGATTGTTCTATGCAAAAGTGCTTTCTTATTAATTATTAATACTCAGTCATCAATTAAAATACTTGGAATTTACCAAGTAGTTGAATTAGTTCTATGCAAAAGTACTTTATTAATTTTTGATACTTAGTCATCAGTTAAAAGACTTGGAATTTACCAAGTAAGATGTGTTTGTCTAAGCAAAAGTGATTTTTTCTCATTAATTTTTTATGTTCAGTCATAAATTAAAAGACTTGTAATTTACCAAGTAGTTGAGTTCATCCTATGCAAAAGTGTTTTCTTATTAATTTTTGATTCTTGGTCACCAATTAAAAAACTTGGAATTTATCAAGTGGCTTAGTATTGTCTTATGCAAAAGTGTTTTATTAATTTTTGATAGTCAGTCATCAATTAAATGACTTGGAATTTACCAAGTAGCTGAGTTTGTTCTATGCAAAAGTGTTTTCTTATTAATTTTTGTTACTTGGTCACCAATTAAAAAACTTGGAATTTATCAAGTAGCTGAGTGTGTCTTATGCAAAGGTGTTTTATTAATTTTTGACAGTCAGTCATGAATCAAATGACTTGGAATGTACCAAGTAGTTTAATTTTTTCTAATTAAAAGTGTTTTTTATTTATTTATGATACTCAGTCACCAATTAAAAGACTTAGAATATACCAAGTAGTTGAATTTGTACTATACTGAGGTACTTTTTCAAATTAATTTTTGATACTCAGTCATCATTTAAATGACTTGGAATTTACCAAGTGGCTGAGTTTGTTCTATGC
Organism: Artemia sinica; assembly: GCA_027921565.1. Lineage (NCBI taxonomy): Eukaryota > Metazoa > Arthropoda > Branchiopoda > Anostraca > Artemiidae > Artemia > Artemia sinica. The sequence continues at coordinate 39,752,858 of CM051259.1, read as the reverse complement.
AATAGTGCTTTTTTATTAATTCTGAAGAAGTGCTTTTTATTAAATTTTGATATTCACTCATCCACTAAAAGAATTGGAATTTACCAAGTAGTTGAGTTTATTCTATGTAAATTTCTTTCCGTATTAATTTTTTATCCTTGGTCATCAATTGAAAGACTTAGAATTTACCAAGTAGTTGAGTTTGTTCTATGCAAAAGTACTTTTTTTATTAATTATTGATACTTGGTCACCAATTAAAAAAGACTTGGAATTTACGAAGCAGTTGAATTTGTTCTGTGCAAAGTATTTCTTATTAATGTATGATACTAAGTCTTAAAATATACGACTTGGAATTTAACAATTAGCTGAGTTTGTTCTGTGCAAAAGTGTTTTATTAATTTTTGATAATCAGTCATCATTTAAATGACTTGGAATTTACCAAGTAGCTGAGTTTGTTCTATGCAAAAGTGCTTTTTATTAATTTTTGATACTCAGTCATCAACTAAAAGACTTGGAATTTACCAAGTAGCTGATTTTTTCTATGCAAAAGTGTTTTTCATTAGTTTTCAATATTCAGTCACTAATTAAAAGACTTGGAATTTACCAAGTAGTTGGGTTTGTTCTATATAAAAGTGCTTTTTATTAATTTTTGGTACTCAGTCATCAATTAAAACACTTGGAATTTACCAAGTAGTTGAATTTTTGAGAACCGCGTTGTGTCGATGAGCGCCATAGAATACCGCTGGTATAGCCGCATAAAGCTGAGTTTGTTCTATACTAGTGTGTTTTTTATTAATTTTTAATATTCAGTTACAAATTAAAAGACTTAGAATTTACCAAGTAGCTGAGTTTGTTCTATGCAAAAGTGCTTTTTATTAATTTTTGGTATTCACTCATCAATTAATTTACTTGGAATTTACCAAGTAGTTGAGTTTGTTCTATGTAAAAGTATTTTTTTTTATTAATTTCTTATACTCACTCATCAAGTAAAAGACTTGGAATTCATCAAGTAGTTCAGTTTTTTCCATGCAAAAGTTCTTTTTTATTAATTATTGATACTCAGTAACCAATTAAAATACTTGGAATTTACCAAGTAGTTGAATTTATTCTATGCATAAGTATTTTTTTAATTTTTTATATTCAGTCATCAATTAAAATACTTGGAATTTACCAAATAAATGAGTTTTTTCTATTCAAAAGTGTTTTCTAACTAATTTTTGATAATCAGTCATCAATTAAAAGATTTGGAATTTATCAAATAACTGAGTTGGTTCTATGCAAAAGTGTCTTATTAATTTTTGATACTCAGTCATCAATTAAATGACTTGGAATTTACCAAGAAGTTCATTTGTTCTATGTAAAAGTGCTTTTTTATTCATTTTTAATACTCATTCATCAGTTAAATGACTTGTAATTGACTAAGTAGCTGAGTTTGTTCTGAGCAAAAGTGTTTTTTCTTCACTTTTTACTATTCAGTCACTAATTAAAAGACTTGGAATTTACCAAGTAGTTGAGTTTTTTCTATGCAAAAGGTGTTTTCTTATTAATTTTTCATGCTCAGTCATCAACAAAAGACTTGGAATTCACCAAGTAACTGCATTTGTTCTATTCAAAAGAGTTTTCATATGTTTTTGATACTCAGTCAACAATAAAATTACTAGGAATTTACCAAGTAGCCTAGTTTGTTCTGTGCAAAGGTGTTTTTTTTATTAATTTTTGATATTCACTTATCCATTAAAAGGAATTTACCAAATAGTTGAGTTTGTTCTATGCAAAGGTACTGTTTTTTTTATTAATTATTGATACTCAGTCACAAATTAAAAAAGACTTGGAATTTACCAAATAGTTGAATGTGTTCTACGCAAAAGTGTTTTTTATTATTAATTTTTGATATTCACTTATCAATTAAAAGACTTGGAATTGATCAAGTAGTTGAGTTTGTTGAATGCAGAAGCACTTTTTCATTAATTATTGATACTCAGTCACCAAATAAAAAGACTTGGAATTTACCACGTAGTTCAATCTTTTCAATGCAAAAGTGTTTTCTTGTAAATTTTTTTACACTCAATCATCAATTAAAAGACTTAGAATTTACCAAGTAGCTGAGTCTGTTCTATGTAAAAGTGCTTTTTATTAATTTTTGGTACTCAGTCATCAATTCAAAACTCGGAATTTACCAAGTAGTTGAATCTGGGAGAGTCGCGTATTACCGATGTACAACCATAGAGTACCACTGGTATAGCCGCATAAGCTGAGTTTGTTCTATGCAAGTGTGTTTTTTTTATAAATTTTTAATACACAGTCACAAATTAAAAGACTTAGAATTTACCAAGTAGCTCAGTTGTTCTATGGAAAAGTCCCTTTTTGTTAATTTTTTATATTCACTCATCAATTAATCGACTTGGAATTTACCAAGTAGTTGATTTTGTTCTATTTAAAAGTGATTTTCTAATTACTTTTTTATACTCATTCATCAAGTGAAAGACCTGGAATTTATCAAGTAGTTGAGTTTTTTCTATGCAAAATTTTTTATTCATTATTGATACTCAGTCACCAATTAAAAGACTTGGAATTTACGAAATAGTAGAATTTGTTCTATGCACAAGTACTTTTTTTATTTTTGATATTCACTCATCAATTAAAATACTTGGAATTTACCAAGTAACTGAGTTTTTTCTATTCAAAAGTGTTTTTTTAATTAATTTTTGATACTCAGTCATCAATTAAAAGATTTGGAATTTATCAAATAACTGAGTTGGTTCTATGCAAACTACTACTACTACTAACAACTCATCGCAGCACCAAGCCGCCTGAGGCCAACACAGCTACGCACGCTCCTCCTCCACCCCAATCTATTCAAAGCCTCCCTTTTTACACCCGCCCACGAAGTTCCCATTTCCTTTAAATCTTTCTTTATGACGTCCTCCCAACCCAGACGGGGACGACCTGCTTTCCGTTTAGCCCTAGATGGTTGGCCGAAAAGAACAATCTTCGGCAATCTGTCATCCTTCATCCGAACAACATGCCCTAACCACCTCAACCTTTCTTTCATTATAGACCTAGAAAGTGGTATTGAACCACATTTTTCGTATAGCCTATTGTTTGAAATACGGTCAGTCAGCCGGGTACCCAGAACAATCCTTAAGCAATTTCTCTGGAAAACATCTAGCAAATCTTCATCCGCTTTTCGGAGCGTCCATGCTTCAGAGCCGTATTTGACCACTGTCATCACTGTAGCTTCTAAGATTCTAATCTTGGTTTGCAGACTTATCTTCCTATTCTTCCAGACTTTTTTTAACTGTGAAAAAACACCCTGAGCCTTGGCTATTCTATTTTTAACATCTTCACTGCTCCCACCATCTTTACTAATAATACTACCAAGGTAAGTGAAACTGCCCACCTGATCAATCTTTTCATTACCCAACGTCACCTTTTCATCTTCACTTATTCCTAGCCTTAGTGACTTGGTCTTCCTAACATTAATTTTCAAACCAATACTAGCACCCTGAACTCGCAAAACCTCTAAAACTTCATTCATTTTGCTCACACTTTCATCTAGGATGCTTAAATCATCAGCATAATCCAAGTCCAGGAGACTTTTTCCTCCCCATTTGATTCCGTGGTCTCCCATTGCCTTTCCTGTGCTCCTTAAAACAAAGTCCATCAAAATAATCCATATAAAGGGGGATAGAACACAACCCTGCTTAACTCCTGATTTAATACAAAACCAGCTGCTAACCTCATTTCCTACCTTAACCGCAGCAGTGTTATTCTCGTACATAGCACTAATCACTTTAATGTATTTGTCTGGTATACCATACAAGGATAAAACCTTTACTAAAGCTCCTCTATCAACAGAATCGAACGCTTGCTCATAATCTATAAAACTAAGGACCAAAGGTGTTTGAAAACTTAGGCACTTCTCAATTATTAACCTAAGAGTGAAAATTTGGTCAACACATCCTCTACCTTTTCTAAAACCGCACTGCTCTTCTCTTAAAACTTTGTCTACGGCATCTCTCAGTCTAAAAAGTATCATATTACTAAGCAATTTGCTACCTACAGAGACCAGACTAATGCCTCGATAATTACCACACTCACTTTTATCACCTTCTTATAAAGTGGCTTAATTAAGGTTTTCCTAAAATCATTAGGTACTTCCCCTTTTTCAAAAATCATATTCATAATCTCCAATAACTTATTTCTAACCTCAGAGCCACCATATTTAAGAAACTCATTTACTACCCTATCAGCACCTGGAGCCTTATTATTCTTTAATCCTTTTAGTACTGTTTCTAATTCCTCCTCACAAAACAAATCTTCCTTCACATCCAAGGTATCACAAACTTTTTCATTTTCCTCTATATTTTTTCCTGCAACTCTATCTCGGTTAAGCAAATTCTCAAAATGTTCGGCCCATCTCGCTTTAGCTTTTGTCTTATCGCTAATTGCCACCCCATTCCTATCTTTAACTGGGACAAGTCCGGATTGACTACTACCTCTCAATTTGTTAACGTGCCAGTACAATATTTTACTATTATGCCGTCTAGCTGCATCTTCTAAATCCTCGGCAATTTTATCCATGGCCTCCACTTCACACCTCCTTAGTTCATATTTCAATGCTTTCTCCACTTTCTTTACATTTCTTTTGTTTTCTTATTAATTTTTGATACTCAGTCATCAATTAAATGGCTTTGAATTTACCAAGTAGTTCAGTTTGTTCTGTGTAAAAGTGCTTTTTTATTCATTTTTAATACTCAGTCATCAATTAAATGACTTGGAATTGACCAAGTAGCTGAGTTTGTTCTATGCAAAAGTGTTTTTTCATTAATTTTTACTATTCAGTCACTAATTAAAAGACTTGGAATTTACCAAGTAGTTGAGTTTTTCTATGCAAAAGGTGTTTTTATATTAATTTTTCATATTTATAAATTTCACAAAAACTAAGTATCAGAGCGAATAAATTCGTTATCAATGTCTTTTGACAGTTAAGTTCAATAAAATTGAAATCTAAGTACCAAAGTGAAGAAATTCTTTATTAACATTCTTTATTGATATCATTTGTCGGATACGTCGAATAACATTGATATAATCTATGTATTAGAATGAATAAATTCTTTATCAACATCTTTTGTCGGATACGTCGGATAAAATTGACATAATCTAGGTATCAGAGGGAGCAAATTCTTTATCAACAACCTACGCTGGATGCGTCGGATAGCATTATCAAAATCTAAGTTTCAGAGTGACTAAATTCTATAGCAACATCCTTTGTCAGATACATAGGAAAACATTGACAAAATCTAAGCGTCAGAGTGAATAAATTCTTTATCAACATCCTTTTCTTGATACGTCGGATAACATTATAAAATATAAGTATCAGAGTGATTAAATTCTATATCAACATCCTTTTCTCGGATAAATAGGATAAAACTGACAAAATCATAGTGTGAGAAAGAATAAATTTTCTTTTCAATATCTTTTGTCAGATACATCAAATAAAATTGACAAAATCTAAGTATCAGAGCGAATAAATTCGTTATTAACGACTTTATCGGATACATCCGATAACATTCATAAAATATAAGTCTTATTTATTTTGACTTTATGCATCGTTGCATTGAATTTATGTTAGACTGGTTATAGATGACAACACACCCGCTCAGACACACAGTCATAGTGAGAGAGGCATACAAAAAGTTAGATAAATTTATGTCCACTTTGAGTGGCGAAGCATTCTCATATTTTGATAATGTTATCTGATGTATCCAACAGAGGATGTTGATATGGAATTTATTCACTCTGACACTTAGATTTTGCCAATTTTATCCTATGTATCCGACAAAGGATGTTTTTTATAGAATTTAGTCACTCTGAAACTTAGATTTTGATAATGTTATCCGATTTATCCAGCATAGGTTGTTGATAAAGAATTTGTTCACTCTGATACCTAGATTATGTCAATTTTATCCGACGTATCCGACAATGATATCAATGAAGAATGTTAATAAAGAATTTCTTCACTTTGATAATTAGATTTTGTCAATGCTATCAAACTTATCTGTCAAAGGACATTGATAACGAATTTATTCGCTCTGATACTTAGATTTCCTCAATTTTATCAATAGTACCTGCCAAATAACGATGATAATGAATTTATTCTCTCGGATACTTAGATTTTGTGAATGTTATCCGATGTATCCATCAAAAGAAGTTGATAAAGAATTTATTCGCACTGATACTTAGATTTTGTCAATGTTATCGACGCATCCAACAAAGGATGTCGATAAAGAATTTATTCAGTCTGATGCTTAGGTTTTATCAATTTTATCCGATATATCTGACAAAAAAGATGATGATAGAAATTATTCACTCTGATACTTAGATTTTGTTAATGTTAACGATTATATCCGACAAAGGATGTTGATACAAAATTTATTAAATCTGATACTTAAACTTTGCCAATTTTATACGATGTATGCGGCAAAGGATGCTGATAAAGAGTTTATTCACTCTGATACTTAGAATTTGTCAATTTTATCCGACGTATTCAAGAAATGATGTTGATAAAGAATGTTAATAAAGAATGTATTCACTCTAATACTTAGATTTTGCATAATATGATCAAACATATCCGTCAAAGGACCTTGATAATGAATTTGTTCACTCTGATGCTTAGATTTTCTCAATTTTAACAACCTTAACTGACAAAGGGCGATAACAAAGAATTTATTCACTCCAATACTTAGATTTTGTGAAAGTTATCTGATGTAACCGACAAAGGAAGTTGATAAAACAATTTGTTCACTTTGATTCTTAGATTCTCTCAATTTTATCAAGTATATCTGACAAGGGACGATGATAAAGAAATTATTCACTGTGATACTTACATTTTGTGAATGTTATCTGATGTATCCGACAAAAGAAGTTGATATTGAATTTAATCACTATGATACTTAAATTTGATCAATGTTATCAAACGTATCTGTAAAAAGACTTTGATAAAGAATTTGTTCACTCTGATGCCTAGATTTTTTCAATTTTATCAAACATATCTGATAAAAGACAGTGATAAAGAATTTATTCACTCTGATACTATCAAACGTATCTGTCAAAGGATATTGATAAAGAATTTATTCATTCTGATGCTTAGATTTTCTGAATTTTTTATTAAACATATCTGACAAAAGACGATGAAAAAGAATTTATTCACTCTGACACTATCAAACGTATCTGTCAAATGATATTGATAATGAATTTATTCACTCTAATGCTTAGATTTTCTCAATTTTATCAAACATATCTGACAAAAGACGATGATACAGAATTTATTCACTCTGATACTTAGATTTTGTGAATGTTATCTGATGTAACAGACAAAAGAAGTTGATAATGAATTTATTCACTCTGATACTTAGATTTTGACAATGTTATCCGGCATATCCGACAAAGGATGTTTATAATGAATTTATTCAATCAGATACTTAAATTTTGTCAGTGTTATCAAATGCATCTGTCAAAAGACATTGGTAAAGAATTTATTCACTCCGATACTTAGATTTTCTCAATTTTATCAGACTTTTCTGACAAAGGACAATGATAAAGAATTTATTCACTCTGATACTAAGATTTTGTTATTGTTATATGATGTATCTAACAAAAGATGCTACTTAGAATTTGTCAATTTTATCCGACGTATTCAAGAAATGATGTTGATAAAGAATGTTAATAAAGATTTTATTCACTATAATACTTAGATTTGGTTAGTGTTATCAAACGTATCTGTCAAAAGACATTGATAAGGAATTTATTCACTCTAATGCTTAGATTTTTTCAATTTTATCAAACATATCTGACAAAAGACGATGATACAGAATTTATTCACTCTGATACTTAGACTTTGTGAATGTTATCTGATGTAACAGACAAAGGAAGTTGATAAAGAGTTTATTCAGTCTTATAGTTATATTTTTACAATGTTATCCGAATTATCCGACAAACGATGTAGATAAAGAATTTATTCAATTTGATACTTAGAATTTGTCAATTTTATCCGATGTATCTGACAAAGATGTTGATAGAAAGAATTTATTCACTCTAATACTTTGGATATTGATAATGATTGATAATACAAAGGATGTTGATAATGAGTTTATTCACTCTGATGCTTATATTTTGTCAATGTTATCCCATGTATCTGACAATACATGTTTATACAGAATTTTATCACTCTGACACTTATGTTTTGATAATGTTAACCGACATATCCGGTAAAGGATGTTGATACAGAATTTATTCATTCTAATACTTATATTTTGTGTATGTTAACCTATTTATCTGACATATGATGTATGAAAATTCCTTTTCCTACATCTTCGATGTTTAAATAGACATGCTAAGCGTTTGATGTGCTAGCATACTCTAAAATAATTAACATATAACAAGGTAATGCCTAATATATTTTTAATGAAATAATGATATGTAGAATATTAATAAAACAATATATTATCATACAATATTAATATCATTGAAAAACTTTGGACATTTTGAATCTATTCCATAAAATAGTTCACCATGATCTCTCCTGATATTGTAGCTATTGCCTTCTCTTAGTTCGTAATCAGCAGAATAATCATTAATCCATTTTGGTTCATACACAATTTTTATTGGGTGTCATCTACAGGTTCAATATGCGTTTCATCTTTGATATTAATGGGTTCACCGACTATATGATCAATAGTAGTAATAATATTCACCTGCGCATTATTTTCCAACAATTTATCTTTATATTCAACATTATTTTCCATCAATTTATCTTTATATTCATTAGTGATATTGTCTGCCAATGTCCTTTTGATTTTGTTAGCAATATCACTGTCTATTCTCACATTGTGTTTACACAGGTAACAGTTCTGGTATGTTGACAAGATGTGATTTGTGATATTAGTGCAACAGTTGGCTTTTCTTTTCCTCTTCGCTTTCATTTGAATATTAACACCAGAACGATGGCAATAGGATCTATCAACAGGTAACGTGTTACCAAAACCATTAGCGAGAAGATGCCCGTCTTCATCAACTATGATTTTTATGTTGGCAATCTCTTTTAGTACTAACTTCTCTGGAGATCTCACTCTCGTATATCCACCATGAGTGATGTTGAATGGTTTCGATAGTCCAAAGAAATTTAGCTTTTTGCAGTCATGACAACGCAAACATAAATTTCCAATAAGATCTCCATTAATGCTTGTTTCATAGTTCAAATATCGATCTTTGTCACCATTCAATACAACGATGATTTTATCATACGTACACAATTTTTCCGAATAATTCATCTTCATTAATTAAGCAAAAAAATGATGCAGATGTCAATCCTTCCAATGTAGAAAAATTACTGATTTAGCACGTACAATAAACTAGGTAGTGTCAATAACCTGCCATTGAGTACCACTGGGAAAGCCGTGTCGTGTCTATGAGCAAGCATAGAGTACGATTGGTACAGCCCTAAGCATATTCCTTGTCATTTAAGATATTTAAAAAAATAAATATTTTTTTAAGTCCAAAAAAAAATTTAGTCCAAATAAAAGCTACTACAAACATTATTTTTCTGATAGTAAAAGTCACGACTAAAATTTCGATATCATTCTCATTTTGAATTTTGAAAATATTCAATGTGAATTTTTATGTTTTAAGTATGTTTTATGTCATTCTAGGACATGTACAAAAAGTTGAAATAAAATTATCATGTTAAAAAAATAAAAAAAGTTCAAAAAAATAAACTTCAAAAACAAGTATAAAAAAATGGGGGGATGGGCCCATAAATTTGGAGGGAGGGGCCCCTTGGAGGTTGGGGAGAGGGGACCCTTGGAGATTGAAGTCCTTCGTGGCTAGGGTCATTGGTGGTTGCGGTCCTTGATGGTTAAAATCCATAACCATCTCACTAGTTGATTTCTATGGATTTCTAAGGATTTCTATATTAAAATTATTTTCTTGGCATCTACATCTCTATTAATTTCAAATTTTTAGCATAATCCAATGCTAAACAATGTTTATATCGCCCACATCCTACATTATGTACATGTCTAATATAGCGACCACCTCCAAGAAGTGAGAGCTAAGTCAATTCATGTGATCTTTTCTTGGCGCCTACGGCTCTATTACTTTCAACTTTTTAGCACACTCCAATGCCAAACAATATTTTATAACACCCACATCCCACATTATGTACTTGTCTATTATAGCGACCACAGCCGAGAAGTGAGAGCTATGTCAAGTCAAGTGATCTTTTCTTGGCGCCTACGGCTCTATTACTTTCAACTTTTTAGCATAGTCCTATTCTAAACAATATTTTATATCACCTACACACCATTTTGAAACATCAACTGAGGTAACACTCACAAGATAAACCACGACACAACAGTATACAAACATTCTGACTCGTACGTTTCAAACGTGAAACTTCCAAAATGCACTTTGAAACATCAACTGAGTTAACACTCACAAGATCAGCCATGACACAACAGTATAAAAACATTCTGACTCGTACGCTTCAAACGAGAACCTTCCAAGATACACTTTGAAACATCAAGTGAGTTAACACTAACAAGACTAACCACGACACAACAGTATAAACACATTCTGACTCATACTTTTCAAACGAGAAACTTTCAAAGCCAAACATCCCAAATCATGGTTTTCATACAACACACACCTACGAAAGACGAAGAAACCTAGCTCAGAAAAGTGTTAAAGAGTAAATCAAGCAATCTGAATCATAGGTTTCAGACAACATACACCTACGAAAGACTAGGAAATATAGCTCAGAAAAGTCCAAAATAGCAAACTAGACATCACAAATCATAAGTTTCATGCAACACACACCTATGAAAGGCTAAGAAACCTAGCTAAGAAAAGCCTAAAATAGTAAACCAAACATCCCAAATCACAGATTACAGACAGCAAACACCTACGACAGGCTAAGAAACCTAGGTCAGAAAAGTGCTAAAAAGTAAACCAAGCATCCCAAATCATAGGTTTCAGACAACACACATCTGCAAACGTTAAGATATCTAGCTTAAATGTGAATTTTTATGCTTTAAGTATGTTTTATGTCATTCTAAGACATGTAAAAAAAATTTTAAGAAAATTATCATGTTGAAAAAAATAAACAAAAGTTAAAAAAAAAACTTTAAAAAAAGTATAAAAAATGGGTGGATGGGCTCTAAAAGTTGGAGAGAGGGGTCCCCTTGGAGGTTGAGGTCCTTGGTGGCTAGGGTCATTGGTGGTTGCGGTCCTTTGTGGCTAGGGTCATTGGTGGTTGCGGTCCTTGACGGTTCAAATCCATAACCATCTCACTAGTCCCATATTGTGTACTTGTCTATTATGGCGACCACAGCCGAGAAGTAAAGCAAGGTCAAGTCATGTGATCTTTTCTTGGCGCCTATGGCTCTATTACTTTCAATTTTTTAGCATACTCCAATGTTAAACATTATTTTATAACACACATATCCCATATTGTGTACTTGCTTATTATGGCGACCACAGTCGAGAAGTAAAGCTAGGTCAAGTCACGTGATCTTTTCTTGGTGCCTACGGCTCCATTACTTTCAAATTTTAGCATAGTCCAATGCTAAACAATATTTTATAACACACACATCCCATATTGTGTACTTGTCTATTATACATCCTAAGTCGAGTAGTAAAGCTAGGTCAAGTCACGTGATCTTTTCTTGGTGCTTACGGCTCTATTACTTTTAACTTTTTAGCATAGTCCAATACTAAACAATATTTTATAACACACACATCCTATATTGTGTACTTGTCTATTATACCTATCTAAGTCGAGAAGTAAAGCTAGGTCAAGTCACGTGATCTTTTCTTGGCGCCTACGGCTCTATTACTTTTAACTTTTTAGCATAGTCCAATGCTAAACAATATTTTATAACACACACATCCTATATTGTGTACTTGTCTATTATACATCCTAAGTCGAGAAGTAAAACTATGTCAAGTCACGTGATCTTTTCTTGGCGTGTACAGCTGTATTACTTTCAACTTCTTAGCATAGTCCAATGCTAAACAATATTTTAAAACACACACATCCTATATTGTGTACTTGTCTAATATACCTCCCTAAGTCGAGAAGTAAAGCTACGTCAAGTCACATTTCTTAATCTGTTTCACCTCAAATGATCCCCTAAAATGTCAATTAATCTCTGACGTTTCCTTTGCTCTGGCGAGTGTGAACAGATACATTTAAATTTCCATGAAGCCTATTGATTTTTCTTTCATGTATTCTTACACAATCGAAGCTCTATAAGTTCAACGTAATTCATGTCTGTGTCAAATACACATCATCCTATTACATAAGGTGAAATCGTGATAAAACAGATAATACGCAGTTTCGACAACATCCTGTTACATAAATTCGTGGTAAATTCATTGGAGGTCAAATGGTTATATTCTAGCCCTCTGAATATGATCTTGTTAGGCATGTTGTTTGCTCTGTGTAGCAAGGCCTTCTTCTACATCAAAATTTTAATATTATTTGATTTATTAAAGTTATGAAAGCATCAATCTATGGAAATGGTTGACGATGATAAAATGGCCTTGTGAGTTGACCTAGCTTTGCTTCTCCGATGTGTTCTGTATAATACACAAGTACCATTTGAACAGTATTGTCATTATAAAATATGCTATAACATTCTAGTATACTATAAAGTTGATACTAATAGAGGTATAGATGGCAAGAAAAGAATTTTAATAAATAAATTCAGAAATACTGACAATACTGTTCAAATGGTACTTGTGTATTATACAGAACACATCGGAGAAGTAAATCTAGGTCAACTCACAAGGCCATTTTATCATCGTCAACCATTTCCATAGATTGATGCTATTCCAAATTTATAATAAATAAGCTATGATTTAACAACCCCTTCGGGGTTACCTTAACTAGTAATCAGTTTAACCCTTTTTTACCACCTTCATACAATCCAATCACCAATTAAGATCATTCTCATTTCTATTATTCAATCATCAATTAAGATCATTCATATAGTCCAATTCACAAATGCTATACCTTTTTTCGCAAATAGAGTTGTTTTTTTAGGTAAATGATTTAACACTATATGCCATCAATTCCAGACAAGATGCAAGGTACCTTCAGCCTAGAGGTAATTAGTGTTTGACAATTCTTGACTCGGCTTGGCTGTATCCTTAGTAAAAAAATTATTCATACGAAAAAATATGATTATCTAACCCATACAACTGAATCCAATATATTTTTAAAGAAGGTTCAATAAACCTTTTGAATACGTAATGTGACGATCTCAAGTTTTTGCACTGAAACCCGTCTGGTAACCCATGTATCGTTCATAGTAATAGGTGACTGTCCTTGGTAAGCCAATTTACCGGTTAAACTGCACACATATCCATGTCCCAGGCGTAGGATCAGCACAGTATATTCTTGTATAATTCCTTATACATCTCTGATTGGCCCCCAAAAAATGGGTGTTGCCTCAGAAACCTGTCTGCTAACTCATGTATCGTTCGTAGTAATAGGTGACTGACCGTGGTAAGGTGTGTATCCGTGAAACTGCACATATATCCATGCATCAGGCATGTAGGTTTCGTGTCCCGTTCATTGTCCCTTTTCCATCAATAGGTAGATTACTACTATGGACTTCTTTACTTTTCTTTGAAAAACTTATTTTGTGGAAAAAGTTTTTTTTAATTAATTACTATTAAACAATAAATGAGACCCAAAACGAACAGAAATTAAATAAACAATAATTGCAAACAAACATACAATAGGTATTAATTTAAATGAATAACTTAATCTTAAAACGATTGAAACTCAAATTGAATATGCAAATGAAGCTGGAAACGAACAAAAATCCCTAGAAACAAGAGTTTGGGTTTTGTCTCCTTCTCTCACTGTAAAATTCTAAAACCTACTGTGTCATAGTCGCTTTCCTGAAAACAAATTGTATTACAAATATTTTCTTTTGTACTTATTACAACAATGAAAAAACATAAAAATTAGAGTATAATTAAAATTTGAAGTGATGAGCTTTCAGCAATTAATATCATTATATATGAAATATTCATTTTAATTTTATTAGTTCTTTCCAAAAAAGTTCAAGACTAATAAAGTTTCACTACAAACAAGAGCTTGGATACTCCCCCGTTTCTTAACTCTAAAAGCTTAAAGCCTACTCCGTCATTGGCGCTTCACTGAAAACGATTTATATGACAAATATTTTCTTTTCAAGTTATTACAGCATTGAAAATGAAAATAAAAATTACAGCGAAATAAAATCTTGAACTGATTATCTATCAGCAATTAATATCATTATATAATCAAACATTCAGTTTGATTTGATTTGTACTTTCCAAAACTGTTCAAGACACATATAGTTTTCAGTAAAGCACCAATGGCGCAGTAGGTTTTAGACTTTTACAGTGAGAGAAGGAGGCAAAACCCAAACTCTTGTTTACAGAGATTTTTGTTTGTTTGGTTCCTTGCCCCCAGGTATGAGGTGGGCTCAAACCCGTAACTATAGTTATTTGACATTTGGACGATTTTTAGCAAAATGGCTAACTGAAAATTTTGGTCGAAAGCATTTCAACAAAGGCAGGGGGGGGGTTGCCTACCGTCTGATTACTCTTGACTTTTAAAAATGGAGCAGGAACTTTCAATTTAAAACGAATGAGGCTTTTCTAAAGTCTATACGATTACCCCCTTCAACAAAAAAACTTAAATACGAACAATGGACAGCTTTCGTAACTTACAGTCCTTAAAAAGGGCACTAGAAATTATAATTCCCAATTGAATGAGCCCCCTCCGATGTTTATAAGACCATCCTTGCATATGAAGTACCTCTGGAGAAAAAAAATTGGAGACTTATGGCCTTGGTGTTGGTGCGGGGAGGTTACTTGCCATCAGATCACTTTTGACTCTTAAATAGGGAACTAGAACTTTCAATTACTAATCATTTGAGTCCCCTCCAAAGTTTTGTACTACCACCTTTTCCGCAAAAAACTATATATGTCCCCGGGGCATAAGTTACACGAAACCCATCCCTGGGTTTCGAGGGGGGAGTATTTGGATCCCAAAGTTTAGTCATCTGATCGTTGGAATATTAAAAAAAATGGTTATCTCAAAATTTTGATTGGATGTATTTGGGGAAAAGAGGGTGGGAGGGGGGTATATGCCCGACGATAAATTTTGATGACTCTTAAAAAGGTAAATAGAAATTACAATTTCAAATCGAATGAGCCACCTCTGATGTTTATACGACCATTTCTTACAAACAACCTTATCTGCCCCGGGGCATAACTTACAACACTTCCCCCGGGCTCTTGGGGGCTGTGTTGACCTCTGGGTTTTTGTTATTTGATCTTGAAACTAGTTTGAACACAATGGCTATCTCAAAACTTTGATCAGATGCACTTGGGGGGGGGGAGATGGCCTTGAGGGGGGGGGGGGGGGCTGGTTGCCCTCTGATACTTTTTGACTCTTTAAAAGGGCTTTAGAAATTTCAATTTACAATCTAATGAGCCCGCTCTGTAGTTTATACTACCATTCTATCCATAAAAACCATACATGCCCCCAAGCATAATTTACAACACTTGCCCCAAGGTTTTGGTGGGCTGTGTTATCCCTGGAGTCTTTGTTATATGATATTTGGTCTATTTTGAAGAAAATAGATATATAAATATTCAATCGGACACATCTGGGGAAAAGAGGGCGGGCAGGGGGGGGTCTAGTTGCAATCAGACCACTTTTGAATATTTACGAACTAATGCTCAAGTTTGGACATTCGTTTCGTTACTCGCATGTGAGAAGCACCGTTCTTTAATACCACATCATTCTAAAAAACGTGTAAATACCCGAAGCAAAATCAAGCTTGAACCCCCAAGGTGCCGTACAAGTCATTTCGCGAACTCTTTCGTCCCTTTTTTTGTTAGTGCATTTAATAGTTCGCAAAATCGTTTTTCTTTCACTTTTGTGACCAATGTTGTAAAAAAATAGCGTTATTTAGTTGTGGCCTAGGCCAAAACTGTGAAAGCTCTTTTTATTAAATAAATCTATTCAATTCCATTCTATCTTAAAAAGCGAATTGGAACTTTCAATTTCTAATCATTTGAGTCCCCTCTGAGGTTTATGCGACCACTTCTTCCATAAAAACTTTATATACCTCCAGGGCATAAGTTACAACCCTTACCCCGGGCTCTAGGGGGTGGGTGGTTATTTTGACCCCGTAGTTTTTTGTTATATGATCTTTGAACTATTTCGAACGAACTGGCAATCCCAAAATGTTGATCGGATGCATTTGCAGAAAATAATGTGTGTGTGTGTGTGTGGCGGGGGGGGGGGTAAATACCCTCCGATCCCTTTTGACTCATAAAAAATTTAACTAGAACTTTCAATTTCCAACCAAATGAGCCACCTCTGAAATTTATACGACCTCCTCTTACACAAAAACCTTATATTCCCTCGGGCCATACCTTAAAACATTTGCCCTCGGGCTTAGAGGGTTTGTATCGACTCCAGAGTTTTTATTATGTTATTTTTGAACTATTTTTGAGAAAATAGCCATATCAAAATTTTTATCGCATGGGTTTGGAAAAAAAGGGCGTTGGGAGGGGGCTAGTTGCCCCTCGGTCTCTTTTGGCTCTTGATAAGTGAACTAGAACCTTCAATTTTAAATCAAATGAGCCCTCTCTAATGTTTATACGAGCATCCCTTCTATAAGAACCCTATATGCTCCCAGGACATAACTTGCAACGCCTGCTCCTGGGCCCTGAGGGGCTGTTTCGTCCGCCGTATTTTTATTATCTCATGTTTGAACTATTTTTAACAAAACGGGTATCTCAAATTTTTTATCGGATGGGTTTAGGGGGGGAAATCATGGGAGGGAGGGGGCTAGTTGCCCTCTGATCTCTTTTGACTCTTATAAGGGGAGCTAGAACTTTCAATTTCCAATCAAATGAGCCTTCTCTGAAGTTCCTTCTCTGAAGCATCCTTTTTATATGTACCGTATATGCCCCAAGGACATAGCTTACAACGCCTGCCCCCCGTCCCTGGGGGGTTATTTTGACACTAAAGTTTTTGTTATATGATCTGTGAACTATTTTTAACAAAATGGCTGTCTCTATAAAACTTTTATCGGATGTATTTCGGGAAAAAAGAGAGTGGTGGGGGGCTAGTTGTCCATGATCTCTTTTAACTCTTAAAAAGTGAACTACAACTATCAATTTCGAATCAAATGAGCCCTATCTGAGGTTTATACGAGCATCCTTTCTATAAGAACAACATAAGCTCCCAGGGCGTAACTTACAATGCCTGCCCCCGGTCCCTGAGGGGTTTTGTCGACCTCGGATTTATTATTATTTGATGCTGTAACTATTGTTAACAAGATGGTTGGCTCAAAATTTCATCGGGTGGGTTTGGGGAGGTGGAGGGGGAGGGCATGTGGGGGGAGGGGGGCTAGTTGCACTCTGATCTGTTTTGACTCTTAAAATGTGAATTAGAACTTCCAATATCAAATGAGCCCTTTCTGAACTTTATAAGAGCATCCCTTCTATAAGAACCACATATGCTCCCAGGGCATAACTTACAACGCCTGCCCCAGGGCTTTGGGGGAGGGGGTTGTGTCGATCCCGGAGTTTTGTTATACGATCTTCGAACAATTTTAACAAAATGGATATCTCAAAATTTTTATTGGATGGGTTTGGGGAAAAAGGCGTGGGAGGGGGGGGGCTAGTTGCCCTCAGATCTCTTTTGACTCTTAAAAAGTTAACTAGAACTTTTAATTTCCAATCAAATGAGCCCTATTTGAGGTTTATAAGAGCATTCCCTATATAAGAACCATATATGCCCCCAGGGCATAACTTACAACACCTGCCCACGGGCCCAGAAGGGTTGTGTCGACCCCCATGTTTTTGTTATATGGTATTTGAACTATTTTTAATAAAACAACTATCTCAAAATTGTTGTCGGATGCATTTGGGGAAAAAAGGGCGTGAGGGAGCCAGTTGCCCTCCGATCACTTTTGACTCTTAAAAAGGGCACTAAAACTTCCACTTTCTAATGGAATGAGTCCCCTCTGAAGTTTACACGGCATTTCCTACCATACGAAGTACCTCTGGGAAAAAAATAATATAATAATAAAAGATGAGAGCCGTATGACCTTTATTATATGCAACGCTATACCGTTGCCTCTGATGGCAATCATTTTCTTTCAAAGAGAATGTCGGTGTAAAAACTTTACTGTAATTAATTACAATAAGTTACAATGAACGCAATAATAATTCAGATTCAGAAAAAGTTGGAATTCGCGAGCTTAATGTTACACTTTTTTAATGTTTCTTTTTTTTAAACGACGGCTAAATCAAGAATTTGCGGTGAGGTTTATTACAAATTACGCCATATACTTTTTTGAATGAGGTGCTTTTAACTTATCACATTGAATTTTTCGACAAGTTATTTTTTAATTTTATATGAGTATATCCTCTCTGGAAGATCAATTTTGACAAATTTCTTGCCTATCTTATTACACCCATCCCCCGTTCTATTAAGTTCCCGCATGTTGTATCCACCCTTAAAAATATCTTCTTTAGCACCATATGTCAGAGTTTTATGTCTATTAGATCCAATTTAATATTTTCTTAAAATAGGCAAACTCTTTTTTTTTACTTTGCAGCAGTTTCAACATATTTAATCCAGATTCTGTACAATTTCATCACTACTACTACTACTACTTCTAATAATTCATTGCAAAACAAATCCACCTGAGGCAAGCAAAGGTACACATGCTCTTCTTCCATCCAAATCTATTCAAAGCCTCCCTCTTTACACCCTCCCAAAAAGTTTTCATTGCTCTTAAATCCTCCTTTACGATATCATCTCACTCCATTCGGGGATGATGTGCTTTGTGTTTGCCCCTAGATGGTTGGCCAACAAGGACGATCTTTGGCAATCTGTCATCCTTCCTCCATAAAATTTATCCTAGCCACCAAAATTTTTCTCTCATCACAGCCCTGGAAAGCGGGATTGAACCATATTTTTCGTATAGCTTACTATTAGAGCTGTGGTCAATCGGGGGGGGGGGCACTCAAAAAAATCTTTAGGCAATTTCTTTGGAATATATCTAGCAAAGCCTCCTCCATCTTTCAGAGTGCCGACGCTTCAAAACCATGCTTTACCAGGTTTTACCTGAAATTGATGATTATTTGGCTAATTTATTACTTTTTTAAAATGGTAGTATTAAGAAAAAGCTCTATTTAGGGTAGTGTTTTTTGAAGGTATGTTTTTTTTTATTTTTTTTTTGTATAATTAGTTAGAGTAGACTTATGACTTGTGGACTTTTGGCTTGGCTTCTGGAGATGTTTTGGACTTTGTATTGCTTGTCGTTTTGGTTTTATTTGATTTCTGATTTTATATTGAATAATAATGGTAATGATAATGTTCAAAGGGGTCTGCCGAATATTAGTAGGTGTAATGGTCGTTGTTTTCTTTGTCAAGATCACTTCATCCCTCGAAATTATGTTAAAAGCACTTTATATAATAAAAAATTTCAATGTTTATTAACTGGACAGGTAAATTGTAAAACAAATAATATTATCTATTTACTAGAATGTAAAAATTGTCAATTACAATATGTGGGGGAAACAATTAACAATATATATAAGATATTTTCGGGACATAAAACTACAATTACCAGGGAAAAAACTAACAATTATCTAGTTCAACATTGTAATAATGGTACTTACTCAGTATCTA
This sequence comes from Artemia sinica, assembly GCA_027921565.1. NCBI lineage: Eukaryota > Metazoa > Arthropoda > Branchiopoda > Anostraca > Artemiidae > Artemia > Artemia sinica. The sequence continues at coordinate 39,733,090 of CM051259.1, read as the reverse complement.
ATCTAACTATTACAATCTTAGAAAATCTGGATCTAGAAAACTTTACCAAAGAAGAGAAAAATAATAAATTACGCAGACGAGAAGATTATTGGATCCATGCTCTGGGTACCGCTTATCCTATTGGGCTAAATGATCGAGTGCGAAACACGGAGACATGTCCAATGTAGTTGCTAACTGTATTAATGGGTTAACTGATCACCCTTCTTTTAATTGCCCCACTAAACGTAAAAATCGATCAAGAGGACATAAGAAAAATAATAAAAAGAATTATATAGATTTAAATGCATTTTTAATCGATTTATGTCACATATTTGAGACTAATGGAATAGCTAGTTTAATAAAATCTTTAAATAAGTTATCAAGGAATAATTTAATAAAAGTATTCTGGATTGCAAAAAATAATACAACATGTAACTCGAAAACTAAATTAATTTATGATGCAGTTTGCATTTTAGCTAAATTAAAATTTATTTCAAAATATAATAAATCTGATAAGATTGTTAATAAGGATAATAGATTATATTTGTCTGTTAATTTTAGTTCTGAACAAATAGAAGATATTAATTTACCCAGAATCTTGAACCAGCGGAGAGTGAAGATTGCCCTTCCATGTAATTTGGTGTATAAAGATAGTCCAGTTTTAACATATAAATTTTTAAAAACGATTGGTCAAATGATTTTTAACTATAATTCAATACTTAAAAAACTTGACAGGGAGAGTAACTGGAAACCGGTTTGTAGTTGCGAGCAATTTTTACCGTATGTGGATCAAACTTACGAGCATGTTGTAACGGGGGATTTGTCCATTATAAAGCATCTTGATCTTCAAAATATAATAAAAATGGGGGCTAAATTCCGTCTTTCTTACCGCATAAAGCCAGCAGATATTCTTAGGGGATTAAAGAATGATTTAAATTTATTTATTGATAAATGGTGCAAGAAGGAGAAAATTACTAAAGACAGATTTCAGAATTGGATAAACTTGATTTTGACTAGTCTACGAAAAAGCATCTATAGAATTAATCCAAAAAATTGGGAGAAAAATTCAATATTTTATAATGCCAATATGAAACAAGCAATTGCTAATATACAGAATGAATTTGTAATTGTACCAGTTGATAAAGCTAGCAATAATTTTGCCATAATTTGTCAGAAACTCTATTGTGATATTTTATCAAAAGAGTTACAAACAACAAATACATACGAAAAGGCTCATACAGAGGAGAATAGTTTAATTGAAAATATAGAACAAAGAATTTTGAAAAAATTCAATATTAAAATAAATGATAATAATAAAAAGTTTCCTTTCTTATATCGGACGGTAAAATTTCTTAAAAATCCACCAAAACCACGTTTTATTGCTGGGGCAGCGAGGTGTCCAGCCAGAATTGCGGCCAATGACCTATCTTTAATTTTAGGAGAAATTAGAAATAAACTTAAAGCATATTGCTCCGGAATTAAAAAAATTCTAACTTTAACCCATATTGGAGTGTTAATAACTCGTTACAAGTGATAGATTCTTTGGCTAATGTTTCAGCTAAAAGAGTCGATTCATTTGACTTTACTACTCTGTATACAAATTTTTCACTTAATTTAGTATTCGAAAAATTAAAAATGGTCATAAAGAAATCTTTTCTTTTGTCTAATATCGGATTTTTGAAAATTGATACTTTTAATAAAAAAGCCCGATGGACGAATTTCTTTAGAAGTACTATTAATTCAAGATGTTATAGCTTGGATACGGTATGTGATTTATTGGAATTTGTTCTATTTAATACTTTTATAAGATTTAATGGTAATTTATATAAACAAACTGTTGGCATTCCTATGGGTGGGAATGCGAGTCCATTCATAGCGGACTTGTTTTTAAGTCAAAAAGAATACGAATATATGATAAATAAAAATAGCCCAAGCAATGTAAAATATAACCTTTCAAATAATAAAAGATATCTGGACGATCTCTTAGTAATAAATTGTGCAGAGTTTATTGAGATTTCCAAAAATATTTATCCACAAGAGTTAATTCTGGAGCCTAGCTATGGGACAGGACACTCTGACCATTTCTTAGATTTAAATATTAACATTTCAGATAATAATAAATTAGTTTTTAAAATATATAATAAAACGGATGATTTTAATTTTGAAGTAATTAATTTTCCATTCCTTGAAAGTAATATACATTCAAATATTACTTATTCAGCTTATTATTCCCAATTATTTAGGTATGCAAAAATTTGCAGTAATTACACAGATTTTAAAAATAAATCTAAAAAGCTTAGCGAAAAACTGATCTTAAGAGGTTTTTCTGCCACAAAAAATAGTTCGCAATTTAAAAAAATTAGTTTTATGTATCATGAACTTTAAGGTAAATATACAAAAAATTATAAAGAAATACTGAATGATATTTTAGTATAATTTCTCTTTCGCTTTTCTTTTTTGGAATTTTGAATTTGTAGACTGTTTTCAAACAAGCTTGAAGAACTTTAAATCTGTAATTGGTTCCTGATACCAATAAAAGACTTTGTTTTATAACTCACATCTGGACCAGTCTTTATTTGTTCCAGAACGGTCTTTGCTCAGTGGCCTCTGAGATTTTAACAAGGCAAGGATGAAAATCATTTTGTATGTAATTTTGAATAGTTTTACTAGTATGCATGTGTTTCACAAGTTTTACCTAACATAGGGATACCATAAAGGTCTTATGGTAGAGGCTCCGCTGTGCCGGGTAAAGACAGTAAAGCCTCAAAACCCGTTAAGGCAGGTGGTATTTCTTCTGATGAGCCCTAATGAAAGGTACTACTTGGAAATATTTCGCTAGATTTAAGGTGCTTTTGCTTGTAAATTTACAACGACTTACATTTATTGATGACGACTTTGCATGGATTTGGACATTTCTATTTGGTTGATGGTTCGGTTATACTGTTTGGTCCTAGGTAGTTGGATAGATGAGTAAGGTCAAAACCTCGTTCAAGTGCACATTTGTCTCAATTGCTGAATTAGGATGACAGTCTTTTTTTTTTTCTTTTTTTTTTTGCCAAGTAATTACCTCTAAAACATTATTAGATGGCAGTTCGACAATAATTAAAATTCCTTTCATTTATTGAAGAAATCAATTAAATAAACAAAAAAGGAATTTTTCTCTGTTTTTATATAGCATAGTAGGCAAATCATGATTTATTAGCTATAACTCTTGTTTGACTTCTATATTTATGATTAAAATCTATGAATGGTAAAATTCTAGTTTAGATACTATTTTCTATCTTGGAAAGGGTTTATGTTAGGAAAAGAAAACTTCCAGGGATGGGTCTACAGACTAAAGTAGCATATGTCCTGGGAAGGTATTTGTAAGTACCTACCTCTACTCTTTCTCCCTTTATAGGGAATTTTCCTCTAAAAGTCTTTGTGTTATGAAAGTGAACCTTGTAAAACAGATCACTTGCTTAAATGAAGGGTAAATATCTACCAAATCATATTACTGACTTACCATCATTTCTATTGGAAATGAATTTTAGCCCCTCCTCCCCCTTTATATGCCAATTCAGGGTATAAACTTACCTCCCATTTACATCAGAAATAAAATTTGCCCCCACCCCTCTAATGTAGAAATATCCCTAGCCTACCCTGAATTGGCATATATAGGGTGGGGGTGGGGCTAAAATTCATTTCTGATAGAAATGATTATTATATTTGTAATCAGTAAAAAAAAGGCATTGAATGGTATATTCACTTTAGTCATAACTCAATAATATGATTTGGTAAATATTTACCCTGTTTTCAGCTTCATGACTTTGCTCAAACCCAATTTATGAGGTTATAAAATTATTTCCTAAATTTAGAAAAAAAACCATTGGTATGGCTTAAATTCTATTCAAAGAAAAAAAGAATTGCATCTTCTAGAACTAAAACCAGAGAAAAAAAACTGTTAACTAAAAATTAAGGTAAAATGGGTAAATTTCTAGGTGGCCTGGTAAATTTTTCATTGTTCATATTATTGACTTATGAATAAAGTAAACAGTAAAATTCTACTTTAGCAACTTTTGGCTATCTTAGAAAGGGGATAGGTTAGGAAAATGAAACTTTCAGGGATGGGTCTACAGGCTAAAGTTTGTCCTGGGAAGGTATTTTGAAGTACCTACCTCCACTCCTTCTCCCTCTAGAGGGTCCTGACCTTTGAAAATCTGTGGGTTATGAAAGTGAAACCTTACAAAATAGGTCTTCTGATTAAATAAAGGGTATAAATTTAGAATTGGTACTGTTGACAAGGAGACATGTTAAGAAAACAATTCTTACTTTAAAATATGTATAATGATCCTAGTTAATATATTATCCAAGGGGAGAACCTTTATCATCAAGTCTTACCTCTTTTTTCCTTCTTTTTCCAACTTAAAAGAAAAAAAAATCCATTTTATCCACCCTAGAAATGCAATGTGTAAATCTTTTGAAATTGCTGCTATAAATTTGTTATATAAATTGTTTTTATAGATAGTGTTCATCCTGGCCAAGTTCCTGGCCGAGTCCATTGATTTTGAATTGAAGTTAGGTTGTATTTATAATTTGTATTTTTGCCACTGCTCATTAAAAAAAAAAAAAACAGTATTAACAATGACCAGGATGGACACTATCTATAGAACAACTAATTTGGCAATTCATAGCAGCAATTTCAAAAGATTTATGCATTGCATCTTAGCATAGAGGTTTATTGTATTTTTTTTCTTTTAAGCTAGAAAAAGAAGGATTTTTAGAGGAAAGACTTGATGATAAAAGTTCTCCTGTTGGATAATATGTTAACTAGGATCATTATACATATTTTAAAGTAAGAATTGTTTTCTTAACATGTCTCCTTCTCAACAGTACCAATTCTAAATTTATACCTAATAAAGTACAACAAAATTGTTTTCAGCTTCACAACTTTGCTCAATGCTAATTTATAAAGTTTTAAAGATATGCAAATACATTTCCTAAATTTTGAAAAAAAAATATTCATATGACTTAAAACTCTACCCAAATAACAGGAATTTCATTTACAGAACTAAACCTAGAGAAAAAAAAACTGATAACTAAAAATTAAGGGAAAATGTTGTTTTGTCAAAATTTCAATGGCCAAACTACAGATGCCAAGGATTTCTTTAATTATGTAAATAATTCTAATATGTTAAAAAATATTATTATTTGTGGAGATTTCAATGCCCACAGCCTTTTGTGGGGGAATAAACCAGCAAATAAAGCTGGTAAATTCATTGAGCATATGACTTCAAATAATAATGAATTAGCTGTTGCTACCCCTCCAAACCTGAATACATATTTCAACCCCAAAAGTGGCAGATTCTCCACAATTGACCTACAAATTGTTTCATTAAATTCTTTGAATAAAATTTACATAAATAAAATTGATAGTCTATGTACTGACCACTTTGCTATAGTTTGCTCCCTAAATGAACCTGCTGAAACTATATCTCATACCTCCAAATATATCAACACTAAAGCAAATTGGTCTATGTTCCAAAATAAGCTAAATGATGAAATTACAAGTTTCACCCAAATTTCATGCATTTCTAACACAACAGTTGACACACATGCTGAAGCCTTGACATCTTTACTAATAAATACAGCTAATCATGCTATCCCCAGGACAACACCTAAGAAAACTTTCCCTAAACAAATTCCTAAAGCATGGTGGACAAATGAGTGCCTAAATAAATGGAGAATAAAAAAGGCAGCTAGGACAGAATTCATGAAAAAACCATCACCTACTGCATATTTAAAAAAATTACAAGCAGAATCTAATCTAAAAAGGACTATAATAGATGCTAAATATAAATACTGGAATAATTTTGCAAATAATCTCTCCAGAGAAACACATGAGCCAATTATACACAAAGTTATAAGCCACATCTGTGGGAAAAAGACTTCCCCCAACCCACTCCTGTATGAGCTTATACATAATAATACCCATTATGACAATGATAATGAAAAAGCTAACCTATTTGCAACTCTTTTTGTTAATAAGCTAACATCAAATAATCAAAGCAAACTGTCCCCAATTCCTATGAACCCAAGTTACCAACCACGCCCAGGATCCGAGTACATAACTAATCCATTCTCAATCCAGGAATTGAATAATGCAATACATCATATTAGGACCAAAACTAGTGGCAGCTATGACAATATACACCCTACATGGATAAAGAATCTCACACCTTCATACAAACAAGAACTGCTAAATTGTTATAATCACCCTTGGGCATCTTCTATGTTCCCCAATATATGGAAATGTTCGTCCCTCCTACCAATCCTAAAGAAAAATAAACCCAAAGATAACCCTGAGTCTTATAGGCCCATAATGATTACTCCTGTGCTGGGGAAAATAATGGAGAAAATGATCTACCACTGACTCCTCTGGTTTTTTGGGAAAAATAATATGATCCCTCATACTCAAACTGGATTCAGGAAACACCACTCCTCAACAGATGCTTTCATTTTGCTAACAAATGCAATAAATGAATCTTTCTCAAAAAATCATGTCCTACTTGCAGCTTTCCTAGATTTTGAAGGGGCATATGACAATGTGAACCACCAAATCCTTTTAAACAAACTTGCAAACCTTGGAGTACCCCCTAAGCTAGTATCTTTTATTAAATCCTTCATAGAAATGTGAAGTTTCATTGTTTGTGTTGGTTCAGCCTCTTCACCCCAAAAGACAATAACCAAAGGCCTACCTCAGGGAGCAGTCCTCAGTTGCCTCCTATTTGCCCTATATATCTGGGACATGAACCTACCCCACACGAATCTACAATATGCTGATGATCTGGCAACACCTTTCAGATAGCTTAGTCAAATCTGCAAAAGTCACTTTTCCAGTTTGAAAAATTCTCTCAACATTCAGATTTACCCATTGCACCCACCAAGTCAAAAATAATCCAATTTTACCAGAAGTGAAACCATGTTAATGCAAAACTAACTCTAAATAAAACAAATATTCCAGAAGATAATCATATTAATTACCTAGGTCTCATGCTTGACCAAAAACTTAATTTCCACCTCCACATTTCAAACACAATAAAAAAATGCTATAGAAAAACAAATATACTAAAAAGACTTCTTTTCACACCCTGGGGCTGTAAGGAGAAAACCTTACTCCAGTTTTATAAATCACATATAAGACCCCATATTGACTATGGGCTCATCGTCTATGGTGCATGTGCAAAGACCCAGATGCAAAAAATTGAAACAACACAAAATGATATAATACGTCTCATATTTGGTCTTAGGAAACCCACAAGCACCAAGTTTCTGCTTATGGAGAGTGGATTAACAACAATAAGGGAGAGACGTAGCTTTCTCTTGACAAAACATCTTACAAAAATTGAATCAAATAGCTCACACACACTACATAATTGGTTAAGAAATCCAGCTATGTATAGAGGCATTGCAGATGAGTATGCCAATATTCAGAAGAAGTTCCCCATACCAGCAAAGTCTATTGCACCTACTTTCCCCCATTCCCCCCCATGGAATTGGTCAAGTCCCATAATAAATAATGACTTCTCAAAGTGGAATAAAGATTTAACCCCCATTGCTTTTGTCCAGAAAAAATTTGCAGAACTTAATACTATTACCTATAAAAATCACTTCCAAATATTTGTTGATGGGTCAAAAATGAATGAGAAGGTTGCAAGTGGTGTTTTCCTTCCTCACCTGAAAATTGCAATGGGCGAGAGATTATATAATAATTTATCTATAATGTCTGCTGAGTTAAATGCCATAATCATGGCATTAGAACACCTTAAGGAAAACCAACCTTTGATTGCAAATTCAAATAATATTATCATATATTCCGACTCTCTATCAAGCCTTGAGTTGCTGGCCTCAGCTCCTCAATATAAGTTGGACATTGACACTTATCATTGTCTCAGTATTATAGATAATCTTGCTTCAAGTGGCATAAAAACTTATTTTCAGTATATTCCTAGCCACTCTGGCATAAGTGGTAATCATCAGGTTGATGAAATAGCAAATAATGCTATAAATATTGACCAGCCAAGTGGGAGACCAATCCTAATTAGAGATATTTACTGATGGAGGCTATCAGATATTAATTTTAATAAGATTAATCCTATCTTTTCCCCATTTCCCAATAAGAATCTTTCTAAAATTTATCATAGAATTCGTTCTGGAACAAATGAACTAAATTTCCTTGCATTCTCATATAAGTCTTCTAATTCAAGTGGTTCAATTCCCCTGTCCCCTCTTTGCAGGGATTGTAATATGAATAATGAAACAATTGACCATTGCCTATTTGAATGTAATATGCTGACGTCTGCACAACATACCTTGCTTTGTAAACTGTTAAAATGCTTCAAACACCACAAAATCTCACTATCAGCCAAGAGCCTAGCCAACTATACATGCACACAGAGCACAGAAATTGATCTATCATCTTATATTTGAACTCCTTGAGTCAAAAGATCTACTGAAAGATATCTGACAATATCTAATAAATAAGAGACGACCAAGCCAGTAGCTCTGTAGCCCACAGAGTGAAGCAAAAAGAAAAGGGCTAAATAGTATTAACTGAATAGCCCACCTGCTGTGAATTAGAAGAAGAAGAAGCATAAAATAAGGCACTGAGTAGTATGTTTACTTTATTTATAAGTCAATAATATAAACAACAACAAATTTACCAGTGGCCCTATAATTTAGCTAGGGTGGAAGTGCCTTTTTTTATTTATTTATATAACAAGCTTGTTGCACTAAACAATTATACAAAATGAATTTATGCTCTTTCCTATACAATAATCACTTCTGGTGCAAATTGCATCTTGAGCCCTTAAAGGGGCCCCAAAGGTAATCCATTTTTAAAATATAGAATCACAAAGAAAGAAAAAAAATGAGGACAATTAACAGCCAGTGAAAAAATTGAAAAATTATGCAAATATTTTGGTCAAGACCTCCGCTTGACCATCCTCAGTGCAGAATAAAACTGATAAAAATATAAAAAACCAAACCTTAAAATAAAAACACAAAATTGGACAACCCTTTCTCAGTAACAGTGAAAGGGTAACTGAATAAAAACACAAGTCTAAATGGCATTTTACAATTTCATTTGACATAAAGCACTCTTAAAGGCTAATTGCTTTCCAGTTTAATTATTATCAGAGATTCTATTTGATTACACAATATAATTTTGTGGATGTATGTAAAACTGATCAGAATTAATAATTTCATCATAAATGGGACTTAGAAAAGTTTCTCCAGTGTCTCTATTGAGAGCTACCTTTTGGTGAATGTGCTTTTTTATTTCAACTGCCTCCCTGAAAACTTGTGTGAGACCTTTAATGGGGGCAACAATGGAGGTTTTGTTAAACAAAATGAAATGGTGTGGACTCTCATACACATGTTGTGCCAAGGCAGAATCAAAAACCTCAGGCCTTTGGCGTAGCCTCATGGCCTTGTCGATTGAGGACCTATGTTCAGATAACCTCTCCCCCAATTGCTGTTGGGTTCTACCAACATAAAAAAGCCACAAGAACAAGGAATTCTATAAACACCACTACCCAGAATGGGGCTGATTTTATCTTTGCCATTGTTGAAAAAGTTCTGTATAGTATTTGAATTCTTAAAGGCAACATTATGTTTATGTTTTTTAAAGATTCTTTTCAGTTTATCACTCAATTTTGGAATATAGGGTAGAACAGTAAAAATTTTCTTATCATCCACCAATGGGACAGTATCTGTTGGGGTTTGTGGATTTGATGCATTCTTTTCTGCTTTTTGTTGTCTTTTGTCTATAATGGTCTCAAGTATTTTTATAGGGTAGCCATTGCAAAATAAAATGTCCTTAATATAGTTCAATTCTGACACTATGTGAGGCTCTGAGCATATTCTTATTACTTGGTCAACCAAAGAAATAACAAATCTGCTTTTTATGCAGGGAGAGTGATTAGGGGAGGGGGGAATGCAAATACCTATTGTTATGTGTAGGCTTTCTATAAATAAAAAATTCAAGGCCAGGAGACTTATTAAAAATTAAAACATCTAGAAAAGGAAGTTTGTGGTCATGTTCTAGTTCTAAAGTGAACTGAAGGTTAGAGTCCAAAGTGTTTAGATGAGTTAAGAAGGAGTTAAGTGACTCCCCTCCATGCTCCAACACAGAAATAACATCATCCACAAACCAACCCCAGAACTGGTGTTTCACAGGAAAATTTTTCAGACCAGATGTTTCAATTAATTCCATATAAAAAGTTGCCAAAAATGGTGAAAGACTTTTACCCATGGGTAGACCCCTGATTTGTGGATCAGGGATGGGGGGGGGGGGGTAAAGTTCATGGTAAATTTGCAGTGTGCCATTTAATTTAGCTAGGCCTAGAATGAAAGTAAAAACATCATTTGATGCTTTTTTTTATGCTCTTTCATAATTCATATAAAATACCTTTGGGGTCCCTTTAAGGGCTCAAGATACAATTTGCACCAGAGGCAATTATGGAATTATGAAAGAGCATAAAAAAAGCATCAAATGATGTTTTCACTTTTATCCTAGCTAAATTATAGGGCCACCTAGAATCAGAAGAGGGTTAACATAGAAGCTTGGCAATATCTTCCTAGAGTAGAGGCCCTGGATTCATTACTGAAAGTTTCATTTTCCTAACCTAAGCCCTTTTCCAAGATAGAAAAAAGTAGCTAAACTAGAATTTTGTCCTAGGCCTATGAATTTGGAGATGATTCCATTATTGGGATACAGACTGTACAAACACATTAAATAGGGCCTTTTTTATGCTCTTTCTAGATATAGCCTAATCATTTTACTTGCAAATCTAATGTAAACCCCTTAAAGGGGTCCTTAAATGACTCTTAATTCCTTATGATAACATTCTAGCTGCATGGCTCCACAGATAAAAATATTAATGAAATCCCTCAAAGTAGCCTAAGCCTAGTACTAGGCTATTAGCCACATTCCTTATTTGATGACCCTTTTCAATACGGGCCTAATAGTTCTTATCCAGACAATACACCCCCTGCCTTTGATGGTATTACACAAGGTCATATCCGGAGGGGGTTTGAACCCTTCTTGAAATGTTTTTTTTTTACTTGTAAAAACTTAACAAAAATGGATATAAACAAATTTCATATGTGTTTTTTTGTTTTTTTTGTGTACCCCCCCCCCCCAAAAAAAAAAAAAATTCTTGTGTAAAACCCCCTCCAAAAAAAATCCTGGGTACAGCCTTGGTATTACATACAGTTCTAAATAATGTTTGTCTTCAATGTTTATCATCTTGGTGTAGTATTCTTCAGGTAGGCTTTTGTTTGCTGAAAAGTATGGCAATTTGGGGCAGTTTATATTACTGAACTGCAAATAAGGCAGGTATAACACTCACTTTTTATGCTCTTTCAAATATAATAATTGCTTTACTTGGAAATTCAATTCTAAGCTCTTTACAGAACCTCAAAGATGATTCCCTTTTATCTTGTTTTAGATACTGCTCATATACTGATGTTAGCATTATGCTTGGGTAAAATTCTAGGCAAGCTACTTTTTGCTATCTCAGAAAATAGTTAGGTTAGGAAAATGAAACTCAGGGATGGATCTAAAGACAAAAGTATGTCCCAGGAAGATATTTTGAAGTACATATCTCCACTCCTTCTCTAGAGGGCACTAACTTTTGAGGACCTTTGGCAATCTTTCTTTTATGAAGTGAAACCTTGCAAAACAGATCATTACTTGGTTCATTACTTAAATTACCTTAAATTGCAGTGTCCAGCAAATTGCAGGAATTGAAAGCTTTATTTTCCTAAACTAACTGTTTTCCAAGATAGCAAAATAGCTTATCTAGAATTTTACCCACTCTTGTTTAAGCCAGGCTACCTGAACATTGAATTGACCATGTTGAAATTAGAACCAGAAAACACTTGGGAATGTATAATTCCTGCTATATTTTTGTATCTGAGGGGGGATGAGGGTAAAGTATAATGGAGCTGCAGTTGAAATCTGTTAACACCAATTATTCTGCATATAATGAACTAAGAATTTTTGTTTTTAACCCTTTTATGTAGCCAAAATAAAAGAAAAAGGTATCATCTTTGAGGGTCTGCAAAGGGCTTAAAATTGAATTTCCCAGTAAAGTGATTATTATATTTGGAAAGAGCATAAAAAAGGTATTGCATAGTATGTTCACTTTATTTGTAGGTCAGTAACATAAACTGCTCCAAATTTACAAAAAGTAATTGCTGAATTCTTTACTTGTAAAAGCCACTATGTCTAAATGATTTCAACTAAGTTGGAATCACTGCTAGTGTCACTTTTGGTAAAGGTCTAGAATGCTCTACAGATGAAAACATACTAGAACAAACAGAGAGACAATTTAGATTGCAAATTTTTGTAAATTTTCTGATCAATGTAACACTGGCATAGCTCAGAAATAGATGAGATAGACACAAGTTTACAATCAGAATTTTATTCTGAATTCAAATATAACATTAATTTGTTTAAAAAGGGAACTCCCCTCCCCTAATGAAGGCATATGAATAGATAGTCTACCCTGAATTGTAAATATACAATGTCTAATAACCTAGGTATAATGATAAATTTTCCCCCTACATATGTTCTATGTCTCCTTTATTTTTCCCTTGTCCATCCATATATACTCTATTGTAGTAGAGTTTGGCTTTGTACATTTGCTTCCATTGTCTGGCCTGTATGGGTTCTTCAAAATAATGCTGTTTGATTGTTGGTTGGCTTATAACCCTGAGATTGGGAACAGAAGATCTATGAGTGAACTGGAGCAAATAAGGATACTACCAGCTTCTGGGCTAGAAAAGTTATATGTACTTTTGTTTATTTTTAGGCTATATGTCTTTCATGTTTTGACAGTTTAGTAAATATGAGATCCATGATAGATGGTTAGATGGTTGTCCACCTGGCTGATGAAAATCAACATCAACAAATGCCAAAAGCTAACAATAGGGAAACCTACTATCCACTATCAATATAGACTAGGATACTTACTGATCACATCATGCCAGGACGAGCATGACTTGGGAGTTGTCTTTGAGAGCAACCTCAACTTCCAGGCCCACTATAACAGCATTATACTACTACTACTACTACTAACAACTCATCGCAGCACCAAGCTGCCTGAGGCCAACACAGCTACGCACGCTCCTCCTCCACCCCAATCTATTCAAAGCCTCCCTTTTTACACCCGCCCACGAAGTTCCCATTTCCTTTAAATCTTTCTTTATGACGTCCTCCCAACCCAGACGGGGACGACCTGCTTTCCGTTTAGCCCTAGATGGTTGGCCGAAAAGAACAATCTTCGGCAATCTGTCATCCTTCATCCGAACAACATGCCCTAACCACCTCAACCTTTCTTTCATTATAGACCTAGAAAGCGGTATTGAACCACATTTTTCGTATAGCCTATTGTTTGAAATACGGTCAGTCAGCCGGGTACCCAGAAACAATCCTTAAGCAATTTCTCTGGAAACATCTAGCAAATCTTCATCCGCTTTTCGGAGCGTCCATGCTTCAGAGCCATATTTGACCACTGTCATCACTGTAGCTTCTAAGATTCTAATCTTGGTTTGCAGACTTATCTTCCTATTCTTCCAGACTTTTTTTAACTGTGAAAAAACACCCTGAGCCTTGGCTATTCTATTTTTAACATCTTCACTGCTCCCACCATCTTTACTAATAATACTACCAAGGTAAGTGAAACTGCCCACCTGATCAATCTTTTCATTACCCAACGTCACCTTTTCATCTTCACTTATTCCTAGCCTTAGTGACTTGGTCTTCCTAACATTAATTTTCAAACCAATACTAGCACCCTGAACTCGCAAAACCTCTAAAACTTCATTCATTTTGCTCACACTTTCATCTAGGATGCTTAAATCATCAGCATAATCCAAGTCCAGGAGACTTTTTTCCTCCCCATTTGATTCCGTGGTCTCCCATTGCCTTTCCTGTGCTCCTTAAAACAAAGTCCATCAAAATAATCCATATAAAGGGGGATAGAACACAACCCTGCTTAACTCCTGATTTAATACAAAACCAGCTGCTAACCTCATTTCCTACCTTAACCGCAGCAGTGTTATTCTCGTACATAGCACTAATCACTTTAATGTATTTGTCTGGTATACCATACAAGGATAAAACCTTTACTAAAGCTCCTCTATCAACAGAATCGAACGCTTGCTCATAATCTATAAAACTGAGGACCAAAGGTGTTTGAAAACTTAGGCACTTCTCAATTATTAACCTAAGAGTGAAAATTTGGTCAACACATCCTCTACCTTTTCTAAAACCGCACTGCTCTTCTCTTAAAACTTTGTCTACGGCATCTCTCAGTCTAAAAAGTATCATATTACTAAGCAATTTGCTACCTACAGAGACCAGACTAATGCCTCGATAATTACCACACTCACTTTTATCACCTTTCTTATAAAGTGGCTTAATTAAGGTTTTCCTAAAATCATTAGGTACTTCCCCTTTTTCAAAAATCATATTCATAATCTCCAATAACTTATTTCTAACCTCAGAGCCACCATATTTAAGAAACTCATTTACTACCCTATCAGCACCTGGAGCCTTATTATTCTTTAATCCTTTTAGTACTGTTTCTAATTCCTCCTCACAAAACAAATCTTCCTTCACATCCAAGGTATCACAAACTTTTTCATTTTCCTCTATATTTTTTTCCTGCAACTCTATCACGGTTAAGCAAATTCTCAAAATGTTCGGCCCATCTCGCTTTAGCTTTTGTCTTATCGCTAATTGCCACCCCATTCCTATCTTTAACTGGGACAAGTCCGGATTGACTACTACCTCTCAATTTGTTAACGTGCCAGTACAATATTTTACTATTATGCCGTCTAGCTGCATCTTCTAAATCCTCGGCAATTTTATCCATGGCCTCCACTTCACACCTCCTTAGTTCATATTTCAATGCTTTCTCTCACTTTCTTTACATTTCTTTTGTTTTCATGTGATCTATCACTCAGATAATTCTTGTACAAGTCCTTTCTCCTTTCTATTAAACTTAAAGCTTTTTCACTAATATTCTTAGCTACAGTTCTAGCTTTCTTCCCTAATACACCTTCAGCAACTTCACAAATTATTTTTCTAAAATTATTCCAACCATCTTCCGCATTATCAAATTTTAAACTCTCAAGTTTAGTATTCAACTGTTCCTGGAAAGTTTCTCTCAAATTCTCATCCTGGAGTCTACTAACATCATAACTTCCCGGGAGGTAATTACCCTTCCGATATTTCAGCTTTAAATTAACCCTTGACACTACTAGATGGTGATCTTTACTTTTAACATCAATAACAGCACTCCTATATACCCTAGTATCTTGTATTGATCCTGCCAGTCTTCGATTTACTATAACATAATCAATAAGGTTTGCTGTCTTACCATCACGTGAATACCATGTTAGCTTATGAGCCATTTTATGACCAAACACCGTATTGGTTATAACTAGATTGTTTATACCTACAAAATTGCAAAAGTCTGTATCCATTACTGTTTTCTTTTCCTACACCAAATTTACCTAAGCTGGGATACCATCTATCCTTATTTCTACCAAACCTGGGCGTTAAAATCTCCCAGCAATAACATCATATTTCTACCTGGGACCTTGTCTATTTGCTCCTGTAACTGTAAGTAGTAATTCATCTGAGTCACTAGTATTATTGGGAAAGCAAATTGTGTTGCAGGATTTTTAAGGTGCAATTTCACTTCTGGAAATGATAAGACCCTTTGCCTGCTCTACAAAGCTCTAGTACAGCCAATCCTTGAATATGGTCATTGCACTACACGTCCCTTTTACAACAAAGACATCAAAGCCCTCGAAAAAGTTCAAAGACAAATAATAAAGTTCTGTCCAACTCTGAGAAACTTACCTTACAAAGATAGGCTTCCCAAGCTCAAGCTCTCTTCACTAGCTTATCGACTGCACCAAGGAAACCTCGGTATACAAGCTTTGTTATGACGCCTATGAAAACATCCAGGCTACCGATGTTCTCAACTTCAGCCGCACGAACCCTTGTGGTCACAACCCCAAGCTTCAAGAGGAGAGGTTCCAAAGGATATTGGCCAATGGGCATTCAAGAACAGGGTAACACAACACTGGAACAAGCTCCCCTTCAAAGTCATCAATGTCAACTCATTAAACTCATTCAAGCAGGAACTGGATAAATACTACAGTGAAAGTGCCTATAACTTTTGTCAATTTCAAAGATTTTTGTAGAGGCCTACTTCAAGAATTTTTGTATACAGGAAAAATTTCGTTGTTTAGAATTAGTGCAGATATGATCTGTAAACCACTTGCCAGCAACCCCCAAAAAATGGGCAGAGATAGTTTTTGAAACTAAAACCTGCAATGGATTGATTTAAAATGAGCACCAATTCCCAGTTGGGGCTTATTTCCAAAGTAAGTTGTCCAAAATTGCAACGTAATTGCTACTCAGTTAAAGTACTAAGGACATTAAAATTGACCCACGTTTTGCCGGATCCAAAGTGAATCTAATCATACCTGGAAACTGCTATTTTCTATGATTTTTTCTTGTGGTTGTATCAAAATCATGTAGTTTTTAGGGCAGTCTCACATTTTTGTCAGTTTTGCCACACTGAGCTGTAAACTAAGCTGTTAGATTTGACTGCTTTTCTTCTATTAAACTTCAAGCATCTAAATTCATTAATTTCCAAAGACAATTACACCTTCAAAGGAAAGCTTGCTTTCTTATGTTGCATGTTTTTAGTTTGTATTGTCCTGATTTCTTGTACATATTTCTTCCTTTTTAATTCGACACCTGCTGCTACTAAAAAGGGCATAACTGCATATATAGGTTTTTTCATTAAAAATAGAATTCCCAGTTTTTTCTGATTCTTTAAGACATACATGGTTGAATAGGTTTCCACTTAATCAGTTCAATCAATCAGGTTCCATTTTCACTGTCCTTGGCACTTAAAAGATTATGTTGTTGGCACAATCCTGTTCTTGGTGGTGTAATTGCTTTGAGTTGTGGCTAAAATTGGTTTTATTCTGATACTGGAAACCTATTATTTGTTGATTTTTTTTTACTTTTATTTGTTTTGACTACAATTTACAACTATCGTTGTGGTTTGCTCTTGTAAATGTTGGTGGTCTTTTTTTTTGTTTCCAGCAGCGTTGATTCACGAAAATTCTGAGGGGTAGGGGTGCAAAATATATTTTCCAACATATAGTGGGTGGCAAATTTGTCGTTTTTTTTCAGCAAATAGCCCAAAAAATTTACAATGAAATCCCCCCCCCCAACAAAAGGGAACTTCAAAATCTATGGGGGCACAGGTCCCCTGTCCCCCTCAATTGATGACAATGCTTTTTTATATTTATGCTCAATAATTCAAGTTCTTTAATAATCAATAATTTTTTTTGCAAAACTATCAATTTAATGACCTGCTGTGAGGTTAACTCATGTGTGGGTTCTACACTCAGCAATAAATAAATAATGCTTTTTATTGTCTTCATGGACAGATTCTTAATTAAATGAATCAATAGAAGCATAATAAGCTGTAAGTAATGTCCCAAAGAGCCCTGGAAAATACAAATATTCTACTGAATGTGAAACATTTAAAATGCAAAAGACAATTGAAAGTTTTTCCCTTTTTTTCCCTACATCTCAAGGTGTCTCACTGCAAAAATTCCCTTTTTGCTTCATAGAATTTTAATTAAGAAGGGGCCTAATGACCCTAAAGACGAAGTCCTAGAATCCAAAGACTTGGAATTGCACGCTAGACTTGAAATCCCTTGTCATTGAGGACACGGTTTCAAGTCCTGGTGTTCCTGATTATATGGTTTGGAACATGGGCGCCCATATGGGGGGTAGAGGGGGGATCCAGCCCTCCTCTGCCTCCTATCTCTACATGCCCTCCAACTCTAAATGGGTACTTAGAGAACTCTGGGGAAGGTAAACAGGAATGGTGTGCGAAAACAGGATGACTGGCCTTGCACCCCCATTGCATTTCCTGGCTGAAAGAGCATGAAATGGAATCAGCACCGCCGGTTGGGACTGTAAAGTCCAATGCCCTATTCTGTATCTTTTGCTCATACCCAATGACCGCAAAGTAGGCCTACAAATAAAAAAAAAATCATTTTGATTTCTAAATATCAGTATATGTATATTAAACTGACAATGCACATTCATTTGTATTTTTTTTTTTTTTCAGTAAAGTGCAAATTTTCTTCTGGCCTTGGGAAGGCATAGGGGTTTTGAGCCCAACTTATGTTAATTTCTGCTCGTTTAGAATTTGACTCGGTTATTTATTGTAATTTCTGTTCATTTTGGGTTTCATTTATTTATCAATGCTGATTTGGGGTAGTTTCACGCTTGGTAGATTATTTGATTTTATTTTTGCTCATTGTTTGCTTAATGGAGTTCTTTACTTTTCTTTGAAAAACTTATTTTGTGGAAAAAATTTTTTTTAATTAATTTCTGTTCGTTTTATATTGACGTAGTCTTTTCAGGGAAAGAGAAAATAATACTTTAAATCTATTTGTTTTTTAAGACTTTATAGTTTGGCCTGCTATTTGTGTGCTGGAGAAAAATTTTCAGCAATTTTTTTACAACATACACCCTTTTAAAAAATCTGGACACAAATAGTAATGTTTAATTTAGTTTCATACCTCCTCTAGTTGACCTTAAATAGAAAACTTGATACCATTCGCAAAAAAACTGTTTACTTTCTTTGATAGATTGGATACACTTACGCTATTTTGATTTGGTTAATTTTTAAGAGCAGAAGTAGCCCTGAAGTTTGAACATAATACCCTCAGTTGTCCTTGGAATACTGGTGAGATGCCTTATTGGGAATTAGCATTAACACAGTGCATTTTGATTTAATTTCAAGACAACATTTAGTTTTTAAACATAATGGGAAAATGGAAGTGTGGGGGTGGGGGGGATTAGTTGTCCTCCAATAACTTTTGACTGTTAAAAAGGGCATCAGCCCTTTCTGTTTTCATCAAATGAGCCCTTTTCGAAGTTCCTACAACAACTCCTTTGATACGAAGTGCCCTGGTCTAAACAAAAAAAAATAATAATAATACATTGTACCCACATTGATCTTTACTATATCAATGTCAAGCCTTCCATCACTTTCGCCTATTAAAAAGGGCACTAGGCCTTTCGATTCCCAATAGAATGAGCCCTTTTTGAGTTTCTACAACAACGCTTTCTATAAACACCTTATATGCCCCCAGGGCATAAATTACAACCCTTAACCTAAGGGCTCTGAGGGGGTTGTCATCCCCAAAGACCAGTAGCGTATCCAGGGGGGGGTAGGCGGAGCGGCCCGGGTCCCCCCCCCCCCCCCGAAATTTCTTTTCTTCTTTTTTTTAAGTGCCAATATAGTAAGTTCCGAAATATTCACGCTTTTAAGTTATTTGCAACACCTGTTCTTTTTTCCTTTCTTGTTAAATGGCTATCCATTTCTCCAGCAAGCTTATATCATTATTTTATCATCAAACGTGCAATCGCCTCCTGTAATCAAACAAGATGTCAAGAATTTTTCTCACTATTTAACCCCCGCAGCTATAAGCACTAGCTTCTCTGCATTGAATGAATTGCGATAAGGAATCGGACTAAGAGGCAATAGTTCATTCAAAGTTTCAAACGCTGCTATAATTCCAGTGTAAGCTAAGCATTGAAACGGAAAGGTCACATGAGAGGAAAGAAAGAAAATTACCTTAAAATCGCATGTCCAGCGAGATAAGTTGGTGTTGAGCCTCCTGTAGAAATCTTGCTGGTGGTGTTTCAAGGTTATGATTTGACATCCCAGTTCAGCCTCCATTCAGCGTTGGCCGAGTCTTGATCAACTCCTTTCTTAAAGGCATCTAGAGTTTTAGATTGGACGGTGGCTTCGGATAGGCTGTTCCAGAGTGGGACAGAATGTACTGAGAAGAACTGTTGGCGCTCTCGCTTGATGCAACGGGGCGCCTGCAGCTTCTTGGTGTGTCCTCTTGTGGTAGTTGAGAAGGACGGGGAAAAGACATGACTTGATAGGTCATTTTATAGCAACTTACGAGTTGCTATTACGTCTCCTCTTTTCCTACAGTATACTAAGGTAGGGAGTTTGAGTAAGGTGAGACGTTCCTCGTAAGATTTGTCTTGGAATGCAGAGATAAGCTTAGTTGCTCTTATTTGGACACTCTCAAGTACTTTCACATCCGTCTTATAGTACAGAGAGGCTAGGGTCATGCCAAATTCCAGGTGAGGACCGACCATGGCTTTGTACAGTTTCGTAATCACTCCCGACTTCCTGGTGGTAAATGTTTGCTTTATGAGGCGAAGGGCTTGGTTTGCTTTTGCAACTTGAGCTCGTGTGTGGCAGTGAAACTTCAGCTCATTGTCAACAATAACCCCCAGGTCCTTCTCCTCACTGACTGCCTCAAGCTGGGCGTCTCCTATGTGATATGCAAGTTTTGGATTATTGTGTCCAAGATGTAGAACTTTACATTTTAAGGCATTGAACTGTAGACACCAATCCGATGACCATCTAGATAGTCTGTTCAGATCTTCTTGCATAGTTGATAGATTTAAGTTGTTCTGGGCCAGTCCTAGGAGGTTGCAGTCATCAGCATATAGCGTCAAAGGATTCTTCAGGTTCGTTCTACAGTTATTGATACACATGCTGACAAGCCTAATTAGTTCTAGTTAGTTCTTGTAGTCAGATACTAATATGAAACTCGTGCTTTACTTGAAGAGCAGTTTCTCGGGTTTTCTGTTTCCGGAAATCTCACCGGCTCGGTAGTAGCGAAACAAATCATCGGCCAATGCATTGCGTTTGGCTTAAAAATTTGTGGGGGTTGGTTTTGATGGGGCCAGCAACATGTCAGGCTGCTATTCTGATGCACAGGCAGAAATTAGGAAAAAATATCCGCATGTGATCTACACCCACTGTGCATCGCACAGCTTAAATTTGGCTTTATGTAAAACTAGTAGGGTAGGACTTGTTAGGTCAACCTTTGCTACTATACAGCAGATTATATCATTTTTATTATCCTCACCAAAAAGAACGAATATGTTTGTAGAAGCGGTCGCTGTCATTTGTCCCGATAGTCCTGTGAGGAAGCTTGTGAAATTGTGCGAAACGAGATGGGTGGAGTGTTATGATTGCATTTTAGTTTTTATGTCTTTGTATTGTGCGATTATTTCCGTACTTGAGGAAATAGTTGGTAGCATACGGTGCAATACAGAAGTTATTTCAAAAGCGAATGCGTTGGTTTCAGCAGCAAGCGGATTTAGTTTTATGTTCACGATGGCTATGCTAGAGTTCGTAAGTGCCATAATGCTCTCTGTCTCTAAGGCGCTGTAAGCCGAAGATTTAGACTTAGTTGAGTGCTGTCGGCATGTTAAGGTATGTTCTGATACTTTACTGCAGTCAAAACAAAATAATTTTGAAACAATTTTTCAGAAAGCCTATGAGCTTGCACAAGAGTTAAATGTGGCTCCGACTGTTCCAAGGTCTATCCACCAAAAGCCCATCAACAATAATGAGTCCATCAAGGTTTTTTATCGCGAGTCATTGTTCGAACCTTACTTTACTTCACTTATTGAAGAATTTGATCAAAGATTTTTGCGCCATCAGGAGGCATCTTTCAAAAAATCGGAAGGCTTTTGCCAGCTAACAGCAATTCATTAAAAATTAATGAATTTGTGAACGCTGTTGCTGTTTACGAGGGATTTCACGGGGGTAGACGTGCGCTCGAATGTGAGTTAGTCCTTTCGAAACAGAAGTGGCTCGGAATGTCTGAGGAACCATCAACTGTTGCTTCGACTCTTGCGTCATGTGATGCAAAATTTTTCCCATGCATTCGAAGGCTTTTGACGATTTTTCAGACATTACCAGAGACTACCGCTTCTGCTGAGAGGAGCTTTAGCTATCTTAAGCGATTAAAACCTATCTGCGGAGCTCAACGGGCGAGGAGCGTCTGAACGGACTAGCTCACATGACCCTGAACCACGATATCCAGGTCGATGCTGACCAAGTTTTTGATCGATTTGCAGCCAAAAACGACTGGCGGCTGTTACTATGAGAGGTTAGGTCGTCTTTCGTTGCTCGTTTCTCTAAGTGCAGGTGGTTCTGTTTTTTAAACTTTAATTGTGCTTCATCCTCTGTAAACAATGTTAATATCAATACATTTCTTGCTTTCATGGCTGCTATATTAGGTAGACTGAGGCCCCCATCCCTCCGAAACCAAATTCTGGGCAATTGTCTTTGATATAATATTATTTTTTATTTATTTGGTTCTCTAAAAGAAGGGTCCTATAGGCAAATATAAAAAATAATGCACTTCTTTTTTTATATTTTCTAAATTCTGCTGCTTCGTGCAGTTCCAAAACATCTACTCGCCCAAAATAGAAACTGTCACTGCTTCTAACTTTTTTTTTTTAATTCTGACTTTTTTGGCAAAATTTTGTCATCCACTCTCAAACAAAAAAAGTCTACAACTAGAAATACTCATGACAAGTATGTATTTTCTTTACCTAATTTCTTTACCTAATTACCCCCCCCCCCCCATAACCCCCGCCTGAAATCTTGCACTATGATAGATGATTTTCTTGCTCACATGACTGCTATAAAAGGTAGACTGACGCCCCCCCCCCGAAACAAAATCCTACATACGCCACTGTCAAAGACCTAATTTCCAGAATCTTCAACTACGTTAAACAAAATGGCTATCTCAAAATTTTGATTGGATGTGTTAGGGGAAATGGTGGGCGTGAGAGGGGTGTTAGTTGCTCTCCAATCACTTTCAACTATTAAAAAAGACACTAGCCCTTTCAATTTCCAATCAAATGAGCCCTTTTGAAGTTTCTAAGACAACGTTTTCAATATAAACCTTATATGCCCCCAGGGCATAACTAACAACCCTTGCCCTGAGGGTTGGGGGGAGGGTTGTCATCCTCAAAGACCTAATTTCCAGAACTTTCTACTACGTTGAACAAAATGGCTATTTGAAAATTTTGATTGGATGTGTTTTGGGAAATGGTGGGCGTGAGAGGGGGGTTAGTTACCCTTTAATAATTTCGACTATTAAAAAGGGCACTAGCCCTCTCAATTTCCAATTGAATGAGCCCCTTTTGAAGTTTTTACGACAGCTTTATCTATAAAAACCCTTATATGCCCCAGGGCATAAATTACAACCTTTGCCCGGGGGCTCTGGGAGGTTTGTCGTACTCAACTATATAATTTCCAGAACTTTCAACTATGTTGAACAAAATAGCTATCGTTAAACTTTGATTGAATGTATTTGGGGAAATGGTGGGTGTGAGAGGGGGGTTAATTACTCTCCACTCACTTTTGACTATTAAAAAGGGCACTAGCCCTTTCAATTTCCAATCAAATGAGCCCTTTTTGAAATTTCTACAACAACTTTCTATATAAACCTTATATGCCCCCAGGGCATAACTTACAACACTCGTACTAAGGGCTCTGAGGGGGTTATCATCCTAAAAGACCTAATTTTCCGAACTTTCAACTACGTTGAACAAAATGGATATCTCAACATTTTGATCGGATGTGTTTTGGGAAATGGTGGGCGTTAGAGGGGGGTTAGTTGCCCTTCAATCACTTTCGACTATTAAAAAGGGCACGAGCCCTTTCAATTCTCATTTGAATGAGCCCTTTTTAAAGTTTCTACAACATTGCTTTCTTTAAAATCCTTAAATGCCCCCAGGGCATAACTTACAACCCTTGCCCTGAGGGCTGTGGGGAGAGAGGTTGTCATCCTTAAAAACCTAATTTCCAAAACTTTCAACTACGTTGAATTAAATGGGTATCTAAAAATTTTGATTGGTTATGTTTGGGGAAAATGTGGGCGTGAGAGGGGGGTCAGTTGCCGTCAAATCACTTTCGACTATCAAAAAGGGCACCAGCCCTTTGAATTTCCAATCGAATGAGTCTTTTTTGAAGTTTCTACGACAACGCTTTCTATAAAAACCTTATATGCCCCCAGGGCATAACGTACAATCCTTGCCCTGAGGGTTTTGGGGAATGTCCTTCTCAAAAACATAATTTCTATTTGGAAATCAACTACGCTGAACAAAATGGCCATCTCAAAATTTTGATTGGATGTGTTCGGGGAAATGGTGGGCGTGGAAGGGGTGTTAGTTGCCTTCCAATCACTTTTGACTATTAAAAAGGACACTAGCCATTTCAATTTCCAATTGAATGAGCCCTTTTTGAAGTTTCTACAACATCGCTTTCTATAAAAACCTTATATGCCCCCAGGGCATAACTTACAACCCTTGCCCTGAGGGCTGTGGGGGGAGAGGTTGTCATCCTTAAAGACCTAATTTCCAGAACTTTCAACTATGTTGAATAAAATGGCTATCTAAAATTTTGATGGGATGTCTTCGGGGAAAAGGTGGGCATGAGAGGGGGTTAGTTGCCGTCAAATCACTTTCGACTATCAAAAAGGGCACCAGCCCTTTGAATTTCCAATCGAATGAGTCTTTTTTGAAGTGTCTACGACAGCGCTTTCTATAAAAACCTTATATGCCCCCAGGGCATAACTTACAGCCCTTGCCCTGAGGGCTGTGACAAAAATATGTTTTTGTCCTCCTCAAAAACATATTTTCAATCTGGAAATCAACTACGCTGATCAAAATGGCTATCTCAAAATTTTGATTGGATGTGTTTGGGGAAATTGTGGGCATGGATGGTGTGTTAGTTGCCTTCCAATCACTTTTGACTATTAAAAAGGGCACAATCGATTGAGGCCTTTTCGAAGTTTCTACGACAACTCCTTCGATACGAAGTGCCCTGGTATGGAAACCAAAAAAAAAATAATAATAATAATACATTGTGCCAACATCGTTCTTTACTTAGGCAGCGCTTTTGCGCTGCCTATGATTGGCTAGTAAAAATTAGATTTGTCTATTTTAAATCTTTCTGCTTTTTACCCTTACATGATCTTCATGTCCCTCTGCTCTTGGGCTCTCAACAGCCCTAAATATGCCCATATTTATGCCTACAAATACACATTTTTATCATTCTTATGACTTTTTTTTAGTTGTTGCATTTCAACTTAACTTTGTAACTGTCTATAGGCCCTGACATCTTTAGTCAGGGCATAACTTTAAAGAAATGCCAATGATTGGTAATTTATATAAAAATATTAGGCAAATTATAAAATATACAGATTTCTGCTAGGCAGAGGGGGGGGGGCTGCTTCAAAGACCTGGTGTTCACCCCCTGTTATCATTTTTATAAAGCATACGAATTCTTAAAAAAATTTGCTTCATCACAAGTCAGCGCTTAGCGACAAATCAGAATTGCTGCTGGAATTGAACAACCGATTCTTTTTTAAAATACAAATTAATTAGTACAATTTTATGTGCTAATAGTTTGATTGTTAAAAAAGATCTTTTTTCAACCATTTTTTTTTCAATTTTTATTGTCCATTGGTTTCTCTTCAATGATGGACTAGTAAATTCATGTAGTCACTCAACACAAACAATACAACGTTGTAAAAAAGGGAGAGCTAACCTTGTAATCATTGACTGCAACAAACATAATAATTAACTCTTTATCGAAAATAAAAAGTAAATACATCACAAATAAGGCAAACCATGTAATTAGAAAACCAAAGACTGGGCAAGAAAAGAAATGTTTCAGGTCATTGGGAATCCCAATGAAAAAAGTAGATGAGCACCCTGAAAATTGACCACCGTTTTTGGTTTGTATTTAAATTTCTTCGACCTTAGAACTTTTTTTTAATGAGTGCCTTTAAAACAGTTTAAAACAAAACTAAACATGAAAAGGCTATTTAATGGATGGTTAGATTAAGGTGTATCTGTATTCAAGATTGTCATCAAAATATAGGAATCGCTTCTCCTACAGAGTTTGGATCGGGCACGGACTCCTAAACGTAGGGTGAGGGT
>CM051259.1:39637163-39697163 GCA_027921565.1 Artemia sinica | reverse complement strand
TGTTGGGATTTGTTTACCTGTTTGAAATCCAGGTGAAGTTGAAATTTCGGTTTTGTCTAGAAAAGAAGTACAGTGAACTTTTCTTTCGAACTCCAAAACCTGTTTCTATGGTCTAATTTCTGTTTCAGTATAATGCAGGCACTGAAATTATAATATTGAAATTAATGCGTCTTAAAATAATTGAGGAAATGAATACGTGTTTACCTCGTAATATGTTTAAATCAACCTAGTCGAGAAAGTGAGGAAATCAAAGGTTAATTAACGAAGGGAAACCGCGAAACAGACTAAAGATTAAATTCGTTTTTGTTTCTGTGGATATTTATAGTGTCGTAGATGTGACCCATAGTGTAAATCCAGAGAACCAAGAGAGTTTCAGAGGAAGGTATGTGTAAGTAATTCTATGTAAACAATTCAATTTATAATTAAAACAAATAAAAATCGAAGGGCTTCCCAGTTTCCGTCATCTTGTGTAAATCATGGAGCGCCAGTTTTGGCACTCGTGGCACTGTTCTGCAACGTTGGACATAGTTCCGCCATACTTTCGCCGCGCTTGGGACATGCCACCTCGTTTATGTGATTTCTGAATCTGCGTATGGCACTCGAGGTAGTTTTTTTTTTGCACGATAATGAACAATAATAATAACTTGTACAAATAATGATAAGAGTGGAGTGGATCCTTCGGGTTCACATCCAGAGGCCTGCATCAACGGGAAGAAAAAATAGCTGAAGCAACTATATAAAAAAGATGAGAAAAAATAGCAAAAAAGCACTCAGAGGCTACATAAAAACGATAGAAAATGCATAACTAAAACAAAGTCCATATGAGTATTATTTTTTACTTTGTTTTATACAGGAGTTTTCTTTTTCTTTCTCATCTTTTTTGTAAGGTTGCTTGTGATAAGTTTTATTCCCGTTGATAAAGGCTTCTGGATGTGAAGTCGAAATATTCGGGCTCTTATCATTATTTGTACAAAAAGATTCCAGTGTTTCCATTTTGTTTTGATTGGTTTGTGTGACAAAATGTTTATTTGAACAGTCAGGAAGCTGAATCCCTGGATAAAGGAATATACTTTTGAATGTTCTCAGTTTAGTCATTTATGCGGTTTGCGCTAAAACGTTTACAAGATGGACCTAGTAGATCAGTTTCTGAAAGGCTCCTTGGTTGAAAAGAAAAGTGAAAGTAATAACAGATATATCAGCTGGATATTACCGCTTTAATTTTCTTTATTTATTTTATTTTTGCCTTTTGCTGCATTTTATATTTTCTTTTAGTGCAGAAGACGTCTTTGATAACATTCAGTGCAAACATTCTTTATATATTTTCTCATTAAATGTGAGTGTTACGTTTATTTTCTGGGCCCAAGAATCCTTCTAAAAACTCTCACCAAAATCTTCTTCGCTATTGAAATACCATCTCACGAACATAATTATGCAGAGACTCCTCGGGTTGAGAAGGGGGCACAAATTAAACAAGATGCAAAAAAACAGGAAATATATATATATATATATATATATATATATATATATATATATATATATATATATATATATATATATATATATATAATATATATATATATATATATATATATATATATATATATATATATATATATATGTATATATATATATATATAGGTAGGAGAGACGTATACCCAAAGCCCCATCCCCCTACATGCATGCATGCGAGATTTCTCCTAGTCGAGCCTATGTTTGCATTCTTCCTGTAATTTATAAATATGTATGAAAATTAAATAATGAACAAAACACGCCATTTTCTGGGGCTTTCAAGAAAACTGTATGTTGGGTGGATGTGTTGGCTTTATTGAACGTCAGTCTAGGAGTCTTCCATATATGCCAGGGGTTGGGTTGCTGCGCTTGCTTATTCCTGTGTGCTACATCATAAAATCCTGCCAAATGGAGCCTCTTGCCAGTTGAAAGTCTTACAGCAGCAGTTTTTTGTCTTGTTATTACCATGAGTCCAGAAAACCAACAAAATAAGATTGAAGTCCTTTTTTTATAAAGAGGACTCATCCTATGCTGTTGTATAGAGAGTAATGGATCCGCTTAAGTTCTCAAATTTACTCAAAGTTAACGTACGAACCCCACAGAGACTAGAATAAGAGCATGCCCAACCAGGGGGGGGGAGGTACCCAAAAAAATTCGGGGGGGGGGAGGTACCCAAAAAATTCGGGGGGGGGTGTATAAGAATTTGTATTTGAAGGATTTCAAGGTTTTTTTTACCTGTATTTTTAATAAAATTATATTATTTAGAAGGTAAGTGGCTTCAATAGCATATTACTAAAATTTAAATTTTAGCTATGCTAATTTACTATTGCCATCGTGAGGCCACTTGAATTGTTGTCCTATTACCAGCAGTGTTGCCACGTATATGTTTAAGATTTCATTCCGAGTGAATTATCTTATAAATAGCAAAAATGTTCAAACCTTTAGCAGACTTCGGCTTTCCTAGTTTTTGTTGCATCCCAGAGCCCAGTGTATCCCTCTTGACGATTGGTTACTGTACTATATGTGGTTTGTAGTCAAAAAGTTCCGTCCGTGCCATTACCTCGACCCCACTGGCTAGATGATTGATTATAATTGAAACAAGTCACTTTTACAATTTCATGTGAATACATTGCGCATCACGGTCGCAGGAAGCGTAGAAAAACAGTTCTTAGGGAATCTCAGACTAAAGCCTCCTCAACAAAGCAACTTCGGGGACTCATTGTTCGTATAAAAGCCTGAAAGGGTTGCACTGTAAAAATGCAGATTTTCTCACGGGTCGGCAGTGAGTCAAGAAAGTTTCTGTTGAAGCTTCGTCAGCCGCATAAAAGACGGTATCCAGGGGGAGGGGAAATACCGAGTTTTAACACCCTCCTCCCCACCCCAAATTTTACCTGACGAAAAAACGCAAGAAAAATGTGCGTAAAAAAATTGTGCGTTTTAAGTTTTTTTACCCCCCCCCCCTCTCCTGAAAAAATATCGACTTCCCGAACAAAATTCCTGGATACGCACTTAGCCACCTACATAAGAATTTATTGTGAGTTGTGGCAATTAAAAATAGTCAACGATGAACATACATACGAAATTGTAGGAACATAATATATTTTTTGGAGAGGATCTCAGGCCCCACCCTTGACATAAATCGCTTGCCGCGTACTTTGATATCAGAACGTTATGACTCCCCAGTTGTTACTTAATTTATTCAGTAGTTATAATATAAAAATAACCTTTCAATGTCTGTAAAAGCATACGTCAAGGCCTCTTCATGTCAATATCTAGCTGAAACTTTGGTTTCTTCTTGAAAGAGTTGACAGGTGAAAGTATAATAAACAAAACCACACGTGGAAATCATTGAAGTAGGAACATCAAGTAGGAACTTTTTGTGTAAGTGGTGGGAGGGGAATCCATTAAATTTACTGATAGGCAAACTATATGAAAATACATTAATAAATTATAAGAAAAATATTAATATTTTTAGGAGGGATCCCAACAAATATTGTCGGCGCACTATCCTTTGCTTCGTATTTTGGTATCGGAACGTGATGACTCCTACCAGCTGTAACTTAATATATTTAGTGATCAAACAGTTGTGTCAACCATATACAAATTGGTTGGTTCCATTGCAACTGAACCCCTGTGTAACTGAACCCCAAGAAACTGAACCATCGAGCAACTGAACCACCGTGCAGCTGAAATACCATGCCACTGAACCACCGTGCAACTGAACCCTCGTGCTACTGAACCCCATTTAACTTAGCCCTCGTGTAACTCAACCCCCGTGCAACTCAATTCAATTTAACTAAACCCCAGTGCAACTGAACCCTCGTATAACTGAACTCTCATGCAACTCAGACACCAAATTTACATTGGGTAAAACGCGAGTTAGAATCTGTACATATTCAACCTTGTTGCAAGTGTTTGCTTTTTAAAGTCATAATATAAATGACTTAAATTAATAAAAAAAAAGAAGCTCTGATTTGTTGTCACAAAAACAAAGAAAATCGGACATCACAGACTTTTAAAGCCAGATTTATTTCTCTTTTTTTTGTCTGTTAATGGACTTTCCTTTAACTCTGTCACTGTCTACGGGTATAGGTGTTTACCCCCCCCCTCTCCAAATGGAAAATCTTCTGCTGGAAAATACCCACTCGAGGAAAATAGGGTTTTCCAAAATGGAATATTTTATTTGGGTTCTGTTATTTTTTAGTTTAGCTGAGAAGTGCTACGGAAAGTGGAAAAGATGAATTTATGTGTAAGTCTTGCCCCCCCCCCTCGTGCAAAAATGGTCTTCTCATGGAAAGCCAATAGCAAAGACTATCTGTAAGCATTGTACAAATTAAAAAACTAAAAAGGTACTTAAACTTCTGCAGTGGGGCTCTCTGATTGTTTTGTAGCTAGGGAGAGAGGGAGATACCTCAAAGGGGCATTTTAATGCCAAAACATCTCAATTCTCATTGAGCTTTCGGATGAATACAGAAATAGCTCTAGGGGAGAGACGAGAGGAAGACGGAGGTAGAAATCAGTTACAATCCCCAGGCAGTTCTAGTCTTTTTTTATAAGTAGAAAGTGATTGGATACCAACCAACTGCAAGGGGTATTTTTAGGACAGAGATTTTTCACGGGGAGAAATTTTCTAGGGGGGGGGTATTTTCCGTGAGGTGGTATTTCCCGGAGGTATTTTCCACAGGAGTTGCTTTTCCCGGGGGAGGGGCCGGTCGTCCTCCAATCACTTTTTACTTTTAAAAGGGCACTAAAACTTTAAATTTCCAATCGAACAATTCAACGTAATTAACAAAAAAAAAACACAGTCCACGGGGCAATGGCTGTAGGTTATTGCAATTTACCCATTGTTAAAATTTAAGGATTTTATAGAAGGGATAGTCATGCAAACTTTGGAGAAGGATCATTCGATTGGAAATTGAAATTTCAAGTTCAATTTTGAAAAATCAAAGGTAATCAGAAAACAATCAGCCTCTCCCTCTTAACCACAATTTTCCCCCAAATGCATCCGATCAAAATTTAAAAAAAATTGTTTTTTCAAAATAGTCTGAAGGTCAAATAACCATGCTCTGAGGTTAACAGCCCCACCAGCAGCTCCTGGAGCAAGGGCTATAAGTTAAGCTAGTTCTTCAATGTTAACAAATAAGGTTTTTATGGAAAAGAGTTTTTATGAACTTGGTGGGGGGGGGGTGCTCATGCGATTGAAAATTGAAAGTTCCAGTGCACTTTTTAAGAGTTAAAGGTGATCGAAAGGCTTCCACCCCATCCTCTTTTTTTCTCCAAATTCATCCGATCGATAATCTTGAGATGACCTTTTTATTTAAATCAGATTAAAGGTTCACTACCCTTAGCCTCTGGTGCAAGGGTTGTAAGTTATGCAAGTTGCCTATTGTTAACATACAAGGTGTTTTTTTTTCTATCAAGAAGAGAGGGCATGCTTGATCCTATAAATAAAAAAAAAAAAAAAAAAAAAAAACATTGAACGTTAAGGTCAAACCTTAGGGGAAAATGTCAAGAAGAATGCCAAACACAATCAAAAGACGTAAAGAAAGACAACCGAGCAAAAATGGGGTTTTCTAATGCCAAATGAAAATACTGAAAAAACACAACAAAGCGAATATTTCGAGGGGACAAACGCCTCTCTTCTTCAGCGCGAAACGAAAAAATTTAATCAATGCGAGTGCCAAAGAACAAGCTAACAAATAAAACGCGGAAAGTCAATGTGAATGTGAAAAAAAAACAATGAAAAAAAAACAAAAAATTAAAAGATGAATGAAAATCAATAAAAGCCAAAAACCAAATACCTAACAACAATAAATGTTAGTTATTCACCAATATCCGCGATTTGAAAAGAAATTCAAAATTGAACTGCCATCGACGGATACTATCGAATAACTATGAAATAAAAGAAAAACATTCATTCACTCAAACCAAAACGAAACAGCATCGAATGAGTTTGAGAGCCAATTTTGAATTTCTTTGCAAATCACGGATATTGGTGAATGACTCACTTTCATTGATGTAAGGTATTTGGTTTTAATTCTTAAAACTTTTGGCTTTTATTGATTTTTATTCATCTTTTAATTTTTTGTTTTTTTATTCATTGTTTTTTTTTTTACATTCACATTGACTTTCCGCGTTTTATTTGTTGATTTGTTCTTCGGCACTCGCATCGATTATATTTTTTCGTTTCGCGCTGAAGAAGGGAGGCGTTTGTTCTCTCGAAATATTCGCTTTGTTGCGTTTTTTCAGTATTTTCATTTGGCCTTTAAAAACCCCATTTTTGCTCGTTTTTCTTTCTATACGTTATGTCAGGCCAATTTGGTTTAAGAAATTATCTTAATCAAAAGACACTTTTTCCTTTATTGGTTGTGAAAAGGAAGTACCAGCAATATCTACAATGGCTGATGGTATCAGCCATCACGTCGTTCGGAAAATGTTTAGGAGCATCTTCAACTAAATCAAGAGGTGCTTTTTGCATCCAGTTTTACAAGACGACGTATCTGCAATGTGTTGAGCTGAAACAGCTGAGGGTATAAGCCTGAGGGTATGAAGTCTAAACTTTCTGGGCATGCTGAAGGAATGTTGAAAAAAAAGGCTGAAGTACAGCCAGCCACCCTCCCATTTCCTTTTTAGCTGAAATCTCCTCAAAGACATCTGATCAAAATTCGTTATCTAGATTAACAAAGGTCAAATATTTCAAACACATGTTTATTACTTAACGTCCAGAAAGGTCAGATTTATCTGAAAAAAAAGAGAAATAAAATCAGCTTTAATGGTTCAAGACATCGGATCTTCTTTTTTTTTGCCAAAATAAAACAAAGATTTTTTATGAATGATCTTGACAGGCGTTTATATCATGACTTTAAGAAACAAACTATTCCAAAAAGGTTGAACATGTAAAAATTCTAACTCGTGTTTTACTCATTTATATTGCCTCATATTTTTAGAATACTGAAAAACTGAGTTCAGTAGTTCAGTTGCACGATGGTTCAATTACACGAGGGTTCAGTTGCAAGGTGGTTTAGTTGCACGGTCGTTCAGTTGCACGAGGGTCCAGTTACAGAAGGGGGGGGGTCAATTAAATGGGGTTGAGTTGCCTGGTGGTTCAGTTACACGAGGATGCAGTTCCACAGGGGTTCGGTTATACGGGTGTTCAGTTGCGTGGTGGTCCAGTTACAGGGGTTCAGTTGCTTGTGGTTCAGTTACGCGCACACCAATTTGGTTTCCTCCAAACCAGAGACATAGCTATAGAAGGGACAGTCCAAAATTACACACTACTATAGAGCCAATAACATATCCTGTTTGTAATCTGTTGAGTTTAACAATGTTTAACTTCTAAGAGTAAGTTTTGTTATTGACCAATCCTAAAATGTTTTTGATGTTTTCCCGAATATCGCCTATCGCGGCAAATTTTCCTGTATGAATGTGGAGTTATGCATGGGCCACGATTTAATCTTACATTTTAACCCACATCATATACGAAAATGATAATTGTGGAGTATAACGAAAAAAGTAGATAATACACTACATACATGAGTAAATAAAACTTGAAAACTTCACAAGAGCAGAGTAACCAAAGAAAAGAAAAACATTCAAGATACAAAAAAAACTATTTATGACAAAAGACAGACCAAGACTTAATACAGCGGACCAGGACTGAATGGAGCATCATTTAAGAGTTTAGACCTTCATACTTGAAATGTTTGAATATTACCTGTTCATGAATATAACTAATTTAAATTAATATTGTGGAAAAAAAAATACAAACAAACAACTTCAACAACACTTCAAACAACAAAAAAAAGAACAAAAACTACAGCAAACGAGTAAGGCCACTGTGGGTTGGCAGATACTTATATGTAGAGTTGTAGACTGGGGTAGTTGGCCGGCAAGTTCCGTAAGCCTTGACCCAATATCCGGAAAACCTTAAACACATGAGATTCCGATTTCTATACCATAGAGGCAGATACAATAGAAAGCGGGAAAACCGGAAATAATATGAATGAAATGATCTGATGTCTTTTTGTTGAAAAAAAGGGTAAATTCCAGACAGAAATAAAACCGAATGATCTGTAAAAACCGAATATAATTTAGCAAGACCCTTTCTATTGTATTTGTATCTACCTTGATTTGCAACAATTTTAGAATAACTTAACTGAATTTGCTTCTTGCAATCAGCGACGACGAGCTTTCGGAAAGATTTAAGTGTTTTATTAACATTGATACCCAGCCAACGGAAAGAAGGAACCGACGGGACAGAAAAAGATCCGCAAACTAGAGGGGTCATATTATTACTATTAAATGAGAGATATTCACATTTTGAAAGATTAAGAGAAAGTCCAATGGTATGAAGTTTAGATGCTATTGTTGAGACAGACAGGGAAAGCCCCTTTTTAGTCCTGCTGATCAAAAGGATATCATCGCATAAGCAAGATAAGAGATGTTAACGGAATTAAGAATGCAAGTGGATGGGATAGAAGAAAGAACAGATGATATACAAAATTTAAAAATAGAAGGAGAAAGGACTGCACCCTGCCGGACCCCACGCCACACTGGAATTTTGCTTTCGGAAACACTCGTGTCCTTATTATTGACCAGTCTAAAAGTGCCCTTGACGCAATTCACGAATATCGCAACAAATTTTGCGTGAGTACAGAGTTATGGAACGTATCCTGTCTGAAATCTATCGAGTTGAACAAAGTTTAACTTTCAAGTGTGATTTTTGTTATTGACCAATGTTAAAGAAGCTCTAAGGCTTATTTTGTTTTAAATTAGAGAAGATGGAAGCTTAAGTTTAAGTAGACAGTGCTTGGGACTAGTGTTGATATAATCTTTTCCAAACAAATTCTTGCCATTTAAATTTACTGAGTCTATAGTACAAATTTGACGTTCAATTCAAAGAAAAACAGGGGTACTGGTGCATAATACCGACACTTCTATATGCTAATGAGAGACGAAACCCGCTAGACGGGTTATTCTCAAGAGACCGCTATTGGGAAGTGGAATGCAAAGCGTAGTTTTCTTTGCGTTTACGATATTTAAACAGTTGTTTTTGGGGGGTTTAGGGGGGAGGTACGTAGGTTAGGTCAGGTTACGTATTTAATATATGTCATGCTTTACCCAACACCCCCCCCCCCCACCCCACGCCCACCCTAATGTGCAAATATATAGCCCAAATTTGTTTCTAAACTATTATATATACGTTCTATTTATTTTATTTCATTAGCATTAACCAAAGTTGACTTCTTTAGAAGTGTCGTTATAATGCACCAGTACCAAAAAAGGCATCGTTCATAAATATTGGCTTTAATCTTGCTGTTGTTATTATGGTGTGGCTTGGCCATTATACTTCAAAGATGCACTTGGTTTTTTCCATTTCCTGTGAAAAGAATTGTCTCTTGAGAATAAATATATAAGCTACCGTATGTGCATGATACAAACCAGATTTCCAAATTTATGCTGTATACATGACAACAAAATCGTAATCTGAAAACTGTCCAGATATTCACCGATGCATGAAGCTATTTTTCTTTTCTTTTTTTTTGTGGGGGGGGGGAGGAATTCACGAAAATGTAGAGGGAGATATTTTGCAGTTTTTAGAGTAAAAATACAAATAAGGAACTTTTCAAAACCTATGGGGGAGTATTTTTTTCGAATTTGTCAATGAAAATACCTAAAAATTGGTGTGTTCCATTTTCTGAGGCTGAAAATATGCCCCCTCTCCTTGTCCCCCGGATGACACCCTTGGGTGCGGACGGGGGAGGGGGTTGAAAAGTGTTGAATCATATGAAAAATGAGAACAAACCATAAAATAGTATAGATATAATCACAACATACTTAGGCTACAACACGGGAGTCGCCCCTCCTCCCGGAAAATACCCCTACCACAAGGAAAATTCCTCCTCTGGGAAATATCTCCCCACGGAAAATTCTTCCACACGTAAAATTGAGCAGCCGAAAGAGGAAGCACAAAATAGGTACCTCTTTTATTGCGGTATAATATCCAATATTTTTTTTTTAGTTTGACTACGTCTTCTTTAAATTATATCTAAAAATATTATTTAAAATTATATTGAATATATATATATATTATATATATATATATTATATATATATATATAATATATATATATATATATATATATATACACCTCTTAAATTAGATAATTCTTTTATTTTGGCATATTACCGATTATTTTTAGTTAGGTTGCATGATCTTTAAATTATATTTTAAAAAGAAAAACAAAAAATGCTCTTTAAAGTAGATAGCTCTTTTATTTTGGCATAATACCCTGTATTTTTTTAGTCACATCACATGTTATTTAAACTTTTGGACCTAAACTTGGTGAAGCAGCTTAAAAATAAATAAACAGATATAAATACATTGAAGGATTGAACCCTTATGGCTCTTAACTATAGGTAATAGTATATGATTGTCTCTGACTTAAACAAGTTAGTAGAACTTCCAATTTTCCTTCTAATGAACATCCGCAATTATCCAGGGGGATATGACGAAGGAGAATTATCCGGGGCAAATTTTTCCGGGGAGGGGGGGGGGGTAAACGCCTAGAACCTTAAACCACACCGATGAAAATGTGGTACTGCACTAAAAGCTTCGTTACTTTGATACAATCAAAAGGAAAATTGGAGAAAATTGGGTTTTTAGGTTATGAGTAGACTTGAGGTGGATCCAGGGGGTGGAAATGTCTTATTTTAATTTCCTTGATATTTCAAAATTTAAATCATTTTATAAAAAAAAATCAAGAAGCTTTATAAAATATTTTAGTACTCATTTCCAGGTCAGACCAGAAATTATTTAACCTGAAATAACCAACAAATAACCACCAATCATCTGAATAAACTATAAGCAAAGTCGTTTGCAATAATACACTACCGACAGATTTTAACATTGAAGATTAAAAACTTTTCCAGGATTATATTCTCACCAAAACTTCGACCGTGCATGTAAAATTATTATTTTTTTAACTTATTTTGCTGGTTGAGGATCAAGGCCATTCGTCTAATTTGAGATATTCGAGACCACAACTTTTCAGATTTATAAGCAATATTTTACATTGTTAATGTAGTCTATAATTTTTTTCGTTGACAGATTACTGTTTTTTTTTTCTTGTTTTTTTTTTTTTTTAAGGTAAAAGGTGACAGCGAGTTTTAGCAATTCATTTGCTAATATGTTTTATTGATTTTTATTTACAGAAAATTGATTTAGACTTGAATCATTCCTAGCAACAAACTTAAAAGAGGTTTTGCACAAAAACTCACTGACAGGCACGTATGCAGAAGGTAAACCTTCGAGCCCATCCCCCTGAATTTTTTTTTACATTTTCTTTGTCAATATCTTTTTTTGTATACATAATTCACCTTTTTTAATTTGCCCCCACTCTCCGAAACATGTCTTGTGTATGTACCTTTTTGCATAATTTTTTAAACAGGGAACTGTTTTAGGGCTACGTATTTTTTAGAATTTATGTTCTCACTGATAACTAATTATGTTGTATAAATTGCCTGTATGGCACCCCTCCCACGTCCCTTTTTCCAAATGACATCCGATCAAAATTTGGGATAGTCATCGGTTCAGTGTAGTTGAAAGGCCCAATAAATATACCTCTGGAGATGACATGAGCCCCCACAGACCCTGGAGAAAGGGTTGTAAGCTATGCAATATCCTATATAGTATTTGGTGTTGGAAAATTTTTGGGGGGAATTTACTGCGGGTGGGAGAGGTTCATGGGGAGAATTTTCCATGGGTAAGGAAATTTCGGGAGAAAATTTGCCCTGGGGATTTCCTCGCATGATTTGTAAACGGTTAGAAATTAAATTAAAAAAAAAATCTTGAAGTAAAGTAAGGAGCAACATTAAAACTCAAAACGAATAGAAATTATTCCGTAAATAAAGGAGACTGCCGCTTGCTTATCCCTCGCTTTTTACGCTAAAGTTTGACTTTCTGCTACAGTTCTTCAAGAAAGACTGCCCAAACACAAGGGCAGTTGAATTTGAATGAAAAATATTTTTAGAGAACTTTAAGATTTTAGCGTAAATGGCGAGGGATGAGGAAGGACAGTCCCCCTCATATTCTGAATAATTTCTGTTTGTTTTCAGTTTTAATTTTGCTCCTTACTTTCAGTTGAAAAAACACTTATTTTTTTAATTGGTGGAAGACCCAAGATTTTCCCCGCACTAAGTTCTGATTGTTTTTCTGTCCTTCAGGATGTAATTTCTTTGTTAATCGACTTTGGTATGTCAAACAGTTCGTCGCTCATTTACTTGTAGATATTACCGTTTATTTTGCAACGCAGGTGCTCTGCACATGTGACCACTGTTGTAGCGTTGTAGCTACTACTACTGTGTCAGAAAGGTAATTATTACCCTGCCCCAGTGAGTAAGTAGAGCAGCACGCTAGATCCACGTCTTTTAATTTTCACGTCTTGGTTTAGCTAATAGTACGTGCCAGATGTCTACATCATTACATCCTTTTTTTGGAGGGGGGGGGGGAGACTAATACTTACACATGCAAAAGTAGGGGAATTGTTTGAAAATATATATGAAACTTTTAGGAAAGTATTTTATGATTTTTGTATTATGGGTGAGGGGTTTAAGTCTGTTCTTTTTAATACAAAGTAAGGAATTAACACAAATTATTTAATGCAAATTAAATTCATTTCTCATCTTACTGCCGAATTTGCACAATGAGGATTCGAATTAACTCCTTTTTTCTGAGTTGTATGGGATTTTAGCATTCAAAAACTTAATTGACCCTAAGCAGGTAGCTCTGTTGGTATGCACACAGGACATTTGGACCTTATCCAAAGGGTTCCAGGGGCGGACGCAGGAGGGCCCGGGGGACCCCCCAAGATTTTATGGTTCCCTCATTCTGTTTTTTACTCTTTTTTAAGTAAACTTGTCAATTTGGTCAATTATTGGTGCCCTTGTAACATTACCCCCTCCCCCTTCCCCCAAGATTTTGCTCTAGATCCGCCTTTGAAAGGCTCAAGGACTGATATGAAGTTTCCTCATTGTCTTGTATTTACCCTACAATTTGCCTTTTATGTATTTATCGAAATTGTTCCCCCCCCCCCTAGAAAAAATTCTCTATACTTGGATGTGTATATTCAACAAGATAATTAAGCCATTCAACGATAGAGGTCTTTTAGACGTCAATTTGCCTGACTGAATGCTAATCTACATGTTCTCTAACCTGAATAACCTAAACAATCACAAGAAATCAGTTTTTTTTTTTTAAGCAACCAAGTTTTTAGTTTTTCTTCCTTTCCGCCCAATTCTATGTTTATGTATCTTTACTAATAATACCGTTACTAGTCCTTACATAATTTTGAC
Organism: Artemia sinica; assembly: GCA_027921565.1. Classification (NCBI taxonomy): domain Eukaryota; kingdom Metazoa; phylum Arthropoda; class Branchiopoda; order Anostraca; family Artemiidae; genus Artemia; species Artemia sinica. The sequence continues at coordinate 39,683,801 of CM051259.1, read as the reverse complement.
TCTTTCAAATAGTTCGTGGTAACGAACTGTAAGTAAGGAGCGACCCGGCTCAATATTAACCAAAACTCTAAAAACCGGAATTTTGATACCAACAGATACATCAATAGAATCAGATTTTTATGCTGATTTCAAATATATAAGTTTCATTAAGTTTAGTCTTACCCATCAAAAGTTACGCGCCTGAGAAAATTTGCATTATTTTTGAAAAAAGGGGGAAACAACCCCTAAAAGCCATTGAACTTTAATGAAAATAACACCATCAAATTCAGCGTATCAGAGAACCCTACTATAGAAGTGTCAAGCTCCTATCTGCAAAAATGTGGAATTTTGAATTTTTTGCCAGAAGAAAGATCACGGATGCGTGTTTATTTGTTTTTTTATTATTATTCACGGATCACGGATGCGTGTTTATTTGTTTTTTTATTATTATTATTATTTCCCCAGGGATAATCGTATCGATCCAGTAGTCCTAGAATATCGTGAGAGGGCTCATCTGAACAGAAATTGAAAGTTCTAGTGCCCTTTTTAAGTGACCAATAAAATTGGAGGGCATCTTGGCCCCCTCCCACGTTCGTTTTTTCCCGAAGTCACCCAATGAAAATTTTGAGATAGCCACTTTGTTCAGTATAGTCGAAAATCTAATAAATATGTCTTTGAGGATGACTTAATCCCCCACAGTTCCCGGGGGAAGAGCTGCAAGTTATGAACTTTGCCTGTTGTTTACATATAGTATTGGTTAATGGAAGTATACAGACGTTTCAGGAGGGATGTCTTTCTTGTGGTAGGGGGGAGGGTCGGAGGAGGGGGTTACGGGGAAGCATATTTCCAAGGAGGAAGTTTCCTTGGGGGAAGGGACATTTCTATGTAGGGGGCGCCGGATTTCCCAGCATTATTTAAAGAACACTCAGAAATTAAATTAAAAAAAAACAAGTTTTTTCAACTTAAAGTAAGGAACAACATTAAAACTTAAAGCAAACAGAAATTATTACGTATATGAGGGGTTCGCTCCCTAGTCAATACCTTGCCCTTTACGCTAAAGTTTATTTAGTACTTTCAAAAGAGCTATCTATTCTAATTAACCGGCCTTTGTGATTCAGGGGTTTGTGATTCGGACAAAATTCGAACTTAAGCGTAAAGAGCGAGCTATTGACTAGGGGTAAACTCCCTAATATACGTAATAAAAACATACAAATATAGAAGTTCGTTATTTAGCCAAAACAGGTAAAATTAATATGCAAACTTCATTCTAATTATTCATGAACGGTGAGCCAAAACCAAAGCTGTATTAATTCAAAAACGTTCGGAAATTAAATAAAAAAACAAGTTTATTTAACTGAAAGTGAGGAGCGACATTAAAACTTAAAACGAACAGAAATTATTCCGTACATGAAAGAGGCTGTCCCCTCCTCGACGCCTCGCTCTTTATGCTAAAGTTTTTTATTGTTTTAAAAAATAAAGTTGTGTGACAGAGTCAAACTTAAGCGTAAAGAGCGAGGCGTTGAGAGGGGACAGTCCCTTTCATATACAGAATAATTTCTGTTCGTTTTAAGTTTTAATGTCGCTCCTTACTTTCAGTTAAAAAAACTTGTTTTTTTTAAAATTTAATTACATTAAAGAATAAGAGGGCCTCTGTAAGCCGTTCGACCTACCGAATATATTTCAGGTTTTCATGTGCGTTTTTTTTTTCTTACTCTGTTCAATTATTTGTCTCTATTTTAGTGAAACTCTTAATCGTGTTGGATTACGTTTCTCAGTTGTTTTTTTTTGAATTCAGTCATGTTTCTCCTTTTTCCTGTTTTCATGCCTGCATCCTTATAAATACTTCGTGTTCAAGTACTCTCATCGTGCTACGTTTTTTTTGGAATTGATCCAATCATAATTTTTGTTTTAGCGGAAATTAAGGCTACAACTTCTGGTATTCAGGCTGATGAATTATTAATTCAATAAATAGATAGATAGATAGATATTTATTGCAAAAAAAGCTACAGGGCCATGGCAACACAAAATAGTATTCTTAAAAACTAAAAAAAAAAAATAAAAAAACTATTCAACAGCGCATACATAATAAAATAGGAAAAAAAAAAACAACAACGAAATATAACGTACAATATAAATTTATTGAAGGTGTTTTACCAACCATTTTCTTAAATTTGGCAATACTATAGATAATACTGGACAAGAAAAAGACATTCCAAGTAAGAAAATGAAGAATACTTGCCGAAAGTTATGAAAAAAGCGCCCCTACTGCAGGATATATGTGGGGGGGGGCATTATGGACCTCCCCCCAAAAATGAATCTAGATTTACCTGTATTTCTGGGAACTGCTTATTCAAATGAAATAATAAAAAAAAATACTATTATCTCTACCCCGAAAACATTCCATCGTTCGTGCCTGTCCTATAGTTAAAGATGGAATTTGTGGGTGACCTTTGAATTAGGAAAAAAACACACTTTCTCTATATAGGAGGGATTCTAATGTTCGTATTCTAATGTTTGTGTATAATCCCCATTTAGTATATTTTATGAATAATTTATATAAGAATTTATGTTTTTGAATTTTGGAAATAGAGTCATTTTGTTATGTGTAATTTTTTGGAATTGACCCAATTGCAATATTTTTGATTTAGGTGAAATTAAGGCTTCAACTTCTCGTATTTAGGTGATGAATTATTTATTAAATATAGAATGATTTTTGACTGTTTTTACCAACCATGTCTTCAAATCTAACTGCACTATAGACAATACTGAACAAGATAAAACTTGCAAATGAAGAAAATGGGAATTATTTCCTGAAAACTATGAGAAATAGTGCCCCTATACCAGTATATACGCGGGGGGATTGTGGTCCGGAGCCCCCAGGAATCTTAGACTAACCTGAATTTCTGTGAACTGCCAATTCAAATTGTTACCCTTACCCCTGAAAACATTCCCGCGTTCATGGCTGTCCTATAGTTAAAGGTGAAACTTGCAAGGGAGGAAAGTAGGGGTTGATGAACCACTGATTTGAAATAAATTGATCAGTTATATGCCTTTCATTTTGTTGAGGGCTCTGAGGTCATATATCTTTCAGTTTTTTTCAAGGAGTCCTTCCAATTCATTTTAAATGTGTCGTAGACGTCATCTGGGGACCAAACACTTCTGGGGCCTTCAAAATGAATTAATATATGAAATAAATTCATCAATTATGTCAAATAAATAAATTATATAAGATAAACTAATCATTTAGGTATCTTTCAGTTTGTTGAAGACTATGAGCCAACTAAAGATGATTCCTACCGTAATTATATATGATTTATATATGCATTAATATATATACTAAATACGCTAATTCCTATCGTAATTATATATTATATACGAATTATACATAAAATAAATTATACTAGGTAAACTAATCAATTAGGAATCTTTCAGGTTGTTGAAGACTATGAGCCAACAAAAGCTGATTCCAATCGTAATTATGTATGGATGTTATATAATGTGTAATTGCATATTATACGTAAATTATATAATTACATATAAATTATTATATGTATTATACATTATTATTACTGTCGTAATTATATATTATATACGTGTTATGTATAAAATAAATCCATAAATTATATAAATTAGATAAATTACATAAGGTAAATTAATTAATTATCTATCTTTCAGTTTGTTGAAGACTATGAGCCAACAAAAGCTGATTCCTACCGTAAAAAGGTGATGTTAGACGGTGAAGAAGCTCAAATTGACATCCTTGACACGGCGGGACAAGAAGATTATGCAGCCATTAGAGACAATTATTTCCGTTCTGGAGAAGGCTTCCTCTGTGTGTTTTCTATCACTGAGAGTGATAGTTTTGCTGCTACTCAAGAATTCAGGTTAGTGCGTTTTTCAATTTCAGATTCGATTATCGATCACACCGTTTTCATGTTCGATTATTGCTTATATCGATTGTCTTTTCGATTATAAAGCAATATTTTTATACCATTATCGGTTTTATTGATTATAAATGGTTTATTGGTTACAGAAATTATTTATAATAGAAAAAGTGATGGTTTTTTTTAAAAGAATAGAACATTTAGGACAAAGTAAGTAGGGCTTATTATTAAATATTATTGTTCCTGTTCTTATTTTCGTTAGACAATTATTTCCGTTCTGGAAAAAGTTTCCTCTATGTGTGTTTTATATCACTGAGAGTAATAGTTTTGCTACTATTGCTACCTGACTACTCAAGAATTCAGCTGAATGCTTTTTTTATCGATTTCACGCTCGATTGTCAATTATTACGTTTTTATATTTGATTAATGCTTATAACGATTTTTTTATTGTGTATCGATTTTTCATTTAATTACAGTTTATTGGCTACGAAAATTGTGTATAAGATAAAAAACATAATTTAAATAAAATGTTTTCTTTAAAGTAAGTGGTATTTTTGTATATATATAATATCTTTCTTTCTATATTTTAAAAGAAAGTATGTGAAGAAAATAAAATGTAAAATCTATCAAATAGAATATTTTCATTTCTTTAAAAGAAAGTAAGTGAAGCATGTGTCATCATTAATAATAATAATAATAATAATTTATTTTTAACCCGCTAAGGTAACAAAAGCGGAGTATAAATAAAAGAAAAGAAAAAATACATACAAATCGACTAAATACACAGTAAAGACACTAAATCACATACAAAGTAAGACAAAATACAAAAAAGTAAACACAAAAAAGTAAAACACAAAAAAGTAAGACACAAAATACATACAAATCGACTAAATACACAGTAAAGACACTAAATCAATGAAGGAGGCGTACAAACCCATGATGAGCTGGGAGAGCCTTCACTGTCTGGGGGAGTTTGTCAGCAAGCTCAACTAGCTTTTCAGTTATATCTGGAAGCCCAAAAAACTGAGACAAGGTTACGGTTCCGGTACCACGGAGGCAAATACAGTAGAAAACGCGAGAACCGAAAATAATAAGAACGTAATGACCGGGTATTTTTTCGCCCAAGAATGGGATAAACACCAGAAAGGAACAAAATTGAATGATCAGTAAAAAACAGAATACAATTTAGCAAGGGTCTTCCTACTGTATTTCCCCCGATTGGCAACAATTGCTATTATTATCAGTACCAGGAGACCGAGCTTCGCTCTATCGCAAAACAACTTTAATTTTCTTTATTTATTCGTCGTAGAAAGTAAAACCATTGGATCTCTGGGTATTTTTGACTTCATTCATATGAATTTTTTTTCATCTGATTACCGAGTATATCATTATAGTTTGCAGATATTGTTTATATTATAGAAAAATGGTAATTTTTTTTAGAAGAGAAATAGAGCATCTAGAACAAAGCAAGTAAAGCTTATTATTATATATTATCGTTTTTGTTGCATATTTTGGTTATATTATATTAAAAAGAATTATTGTTGTTATTAGTTTTTTTTTTTGGTAATTCATATATTATCCTACTGACCGTAGAAAGATTGGGAGTAGTAACAAAGTCGAAATTTGCATAGTAGATATGAAAACATAATAGTGCTATCTAAAATTTTATTTTATGTCAAAAATTTTTCCTTCAGCCATTTGTATATGTCCCACCAATCCACCATTTGATCATTTGGATCCAATTGAGTGAAAACTAAGCATTTAGTTTTGATAACAATTAAACAAACCTTAAATCCAAGTAAAATAAATGAGTATTGTACTGTATAATTGACAACTCTTCAACCATCCATGGGATGGTTGAAGGCCGTTTCCAATAAAATGAAAACATAAATTGAAAAAAAGTGAAAATTGAAAAAAAGTATCTAGTTATTAATGGAAGTTCAGAAACATCGGCTTCAGATTCGGAAACCTTTATTGAAAAAAAAGTTAACGCGTACAAAAAAAATAAAAAGATAGAAGCATGTAATAAAAAAATAGCAACTGATAAACTAAAACTTACAAATGATAAACTAAAGTTATTAACCCAAAAAATAGCTACACATTCTCAACCTGTTTAGTAGCATATGCTTTTTGGTTTATTTCCTTCTTATTTTATTTTTATTTTATTATGCGTCTACTGCTACCAAAACAGAATAACTTAACATGAAGGTATTTTCCATCAAAAATTAAATTACCGGTGCTTTGTATTTTTTTAAAGATAAATATGGTTCTGTAATTTGACAGTAATTCAAACAATCTGATTTCATATTATTATATTGCACTTTAACAGTGTAGGTAATGTATTTCTTGGTCTAGGCGTTTACTCCCTGGAAAATACTCCCACGGAAAATACCCCTCCTCGGAAAATACCCCCGTGGGAAATTTACAAATTGTTAATGTGGACATTTATCTTAATGCTAGATTTAACTCAATTGATTCAAATGATTTTTCATGAAAATATGTTTGGTGATTCTTAATTGCGCATCAGTTACTACAAAAGAGGGGCGGTGTGTCATTGTGTAGGCTGGGGGGGGGGGTGCCAGATGTCTAAAAGAGCACATTTCAATGCCCAAATCCTCTATTTCCCCATGAAGCTTTAGATAAATATAGGAAAGGGTCGAAGGGGGATAGGAGTTAATCTATTGTCTTCCTTCATTTGGATCAATCCTGGATAAGGATGCTGCGGGGAGATGCCTCCTTTTTATTACACAAAACGTTTCTTATATTTATTTTAAAGTTTGTTTTAACTAAACTGCTTTTCCTCATATTTCTTAAAAATTATGTGAAGTGATGTGTAAGTACACACCAGCTATATGAAGGAGTGACGAGGGGCATGTGCCTCAATGAGTAAATTTTAGTGCCCAAATGTTCTAACTTTTATTGAACCTCCATATAAATATAGAATAAGTTTGGGGTGAGGGGGAGGTAGGAATTGATAGCTAATCCCTCTTGATTCCCGGGAATAATTTTGGTCTCCACCTTTATTATTGGTATTGGGGGGATGGGTGGGGATAATAGTATCACTGCTATTGCTACAGTTTTTTTCTATGTAGTTTAAACATTACATTCAAGTGCCTACAGGAAAAGAGGGGGTAAAGGTGAGGCTGGGCATCATGGACCTTGCTAGGAAATTCTCGGGGGATTAGGGGGGGGTAACAAGTACTACCAAGAGCTTTTTTTCATCAATTTTATATTTTCCTATGCAAAATGTTTGAATGTATATAAACATGCGTATACAATGGATTTAAACATCAGAGAACACTATTCTGGAGGTCGTGGTGGCTTTAGCCACGCAAAAGACCAAGTCATGCAGAACTTTCATCTACATGAATAGTAATACCCGTCTGTGCCTACCCAAATTTCTTTAGTAAAATTATTATTAAGAATTTATTCAACAAAACTACTGTTAATCGAAATTTTTGACTAAATAATCAAATCTTGTTCCAAATGTTACTTACAGTCCAATATTTCAATTATTAAGCAGAGAACTGAAAAGTAGGAAGCTAACAACCAATTTACAATTGTTGGTACATACGCTTAAACAGCAATAAATTGTGTGTTTATTGGGCTGGTAGCCCACATTATATCCAGGTTAAGCCTGGGGATGATCTGAAAAACGATCAGAAACTAAAAAAAAACACAGCTCTTTCCAATTAAAAGTAAGGAGCAATACTAAAACTTGAAACAAAGATAACTTGTTCTGTGTATGAGGGGGGCTGCCCCCTCCTCAAAACCTTACTCTTTATGCTAAATTTCGACTTTTTGCCTAAATTCTTTAGAAACGACTGCTAAAACACAAGGGTCGTTGAACTAGAATAAGAATTTTTTTAAGACACTGTAGTTGGTTACAGCTTATTCGGTAGCACTGGTTTAAAAGCAGGCTAAATCTTAAAAAAGGGCACTGGAACTTTCGATTTCCTATTCAATAAGCCCCCTCCAAAATTTATTCAGCCCTCTTCGCATGAAAACCTTATATCTTGACTTGACAATGGGCAACCTTGCCAGAAGACAGATCACGGATGCGTGTCTATTTGTTTTTTTTTCCCCAAGGGTGATTGTATCGAAATAATGGTCCTAGAAGATCGGGAAAGGATGCTTTCGAGCGGAAATCTAAAGTTCTAGTGCCCTTTTTAAATGACCAATAAGACTGGAAGGCAACTGGGCCCCCTCCCACGCCCATTTTTGCCCAAAAAGTATCTGATCAAAATTTTGATATAGCCATTTTGTTCAGTATAGTTGAAAGATCAAAAAATTACGTTCTTAGGTGTAAAATGACCCCCACAGTCCGTGGGGAGCCTGTAAGTTATGAAATTCGCCTGTTGTTTACGTATAGAATTTGATATTGGGAAGTATACAGACATTTTTTTTGGGGGGGGGAGGGTTGTGCTTTGGGTGGATTTACATAGGGAAAATATTCCTTGGGGAAGAATTTTTTTTTGGGGGGGGGGTGTTACATTCCAGGGGAAATGTAACACTGAGAGGATTTGACATAATTACTGTACGAAATTCTTTTTAATTCTCTTACATTCTCTTTGCCAAATTTTTCATGTGGAGATGTTCCGTTAAAATAATCCAGGTTTTTTTTCCGCGAGTTTTGATTTCCAGGAAATAATTTCCCCGAAAGGGGGCATTTCTGGAGGGATCGAGAAACCGATTAGAGATTGAAGTCTTATTCAAATGAAAGAATGGAAAATTTTTCAGGCTGAATCTTCTGCAAGCAATTTTACTGGGAGCGGGGACTCTCAGCGAGGATGGAACTGTCTCGAGGAATTTTACGTGGGGGGGGGGGCACTTTACGTTGGATGAAATTTCCACGGAAGAGGTTTCTGTGAGGGGGAGGGATATATTTTATAGAGGGTGGGCCAGATTTATCGGCATTATTTGAAAAACGAACAGAAATTATTCCATATATGAAGGGTTGTCTCCTCCTCAATACTTTGCTCTTTACGCTAAAGTTTGACTGTTTGTCCCAAATTTTTAAGTGCGTCTACTGAAACACGGGGGGTGTTTAATTAGAATAGGAAGCTTTTTAAAAAGTGCTAACATCTTTAGCGTAAAGAGCAAGGTATCGAGGAGGGGGCAACTCTTTATATACGGAATAAATCTGCCAAAATTAATATGCAAATTTGTTTTAAGTTTTCATGTACGGTGAGCCAAATTCGAACCTGTATTAGTTGAAAAACGTTCAGAAATCAAATAAAAAAACTAAGTTTTTTTAATTGAAAGCAAGGGGCTACATTAAACTTGAAACGAACAGAAATTTTTTCCGTATATGAAAGGGAGTCTCCCCTCCTCAACGCCTCGCTCTTTACGCTAAAGTTTTTGTTTCAAAAAGTGAGTTGTGAAAGAGATTCAAACTTTAGCGTAAAGAGCGAGGCGTTGAGGAGGAAACAGCCCCTTTAATATACGGAATAATGTTCGTCTTAAGTTTTAATGTCGCTCATTACTTTCAATTAAAAAAAAAACTTGTTTCTTTTTATTTAATAGTGGCAAAAGCCTGTGAAATTCTGAAAATTAGATAGATAGATAGATAGATATTTATTGCAAAACAAAAGCCTCTTTGGGCCATGGCAAAAACAAACACAGTTGCATATAAAGTCAAAACACATGATAATAACATATATAACAATAACTAAACATAGCCCATAGCAAATAAAAATTAAATAACATAACAGTTGCAACACAAAAGCACACATAATACTTTAAAACTAACTCACATAATTACACACAATGTCACATACATAATAATAATAATAATAATAATTGTGTATTCAAAAGCCTTTCTACTGGGCCATATACACTATACATCAAATATAACAGGAAAACAAAAGTAAAACTCCCTTCAGCATTTTTATTCCAAACCATAACAATCTTCTTCACAATAGTTCCTTTCTTATCTTTAGTGCCTGATCAACAAATCTACATAATCTACACATGAGGCTAGGTACCGTCTGAGACAACATGCCCCGAAGTGAAAAATTACTTTTCCCCAAAATACCCTCCCTCAAATCAGTAAGCCCCTGGCACCGGCACAGAAAATGGTCCAGATTTTCCTCTTCAATATTACAAATGGGACACGTGTACCTAGACGCCGGGAACCCCTTACCTCTCTCAAATACTTTACTCCTCCATCTTAAAGGCAAACAGTTGGCCCGCAGCTGCAACCAATATGACAAATACTTACTTGGCAAATTAAATTTAAAGTAAATCTCCTGGCCAAACACCTTTTTAACATCCTTATAAACGCTTAATGTCTCGGATCTCTCAATTTCATTCCCCCATGTCTGTATCTCCTGATCTTCTAATCTTTGTTTAACTATTCCTATTATATCAATCTGACTAATGGCGGGACCTTTACCATCATTCCATATATATGACAATCCTAATCTGTCTAATAAGGATTTAACCCTAAACGGCCACGACCTCTTACGCCCTGAAGCAAGTAGCTCTTCATAGGCCTCTCTAATAAGTTTACCTCGTGGTACCTGCACTATCTTCATCCAAAATCTAACTACCTGAACCAGCCTATGTTTACGGAGCGAAAAAAGCCCTAGCTCCCCTTTCAAAAACTGGGTATGCGTAGTCCTATGGAGGCCGAAAAGCCTTTTGTAATAAGTTACCTGAAGGGTCTCCAGCTGTTCTGCCGCTTCCATCCCCCATAATTCCCCACCATAATGAATAACTGGCATAATCTTCGTTAAAAATATTCTCTTATGCATTGCTAGACTTTTAATACCCATAACTGTACCATTCCTAAAAACCGTCGATATAGCCGCTTTCCCCCTTTTTACTGACTCTTTAATGTGGGTACACCAACTACCATTATTTTGAAATACAAAACCTAAATATTTTGAATTTTCAACTATCTTTATTTCGTCTCCATTAAACATAAACTTACCATTACATTCTTCATCCTTTCTTTTACCAAAAATAACTATTTCTGTCTTCTTAACATTAAGTTGGAGCTTCTTCAGATCTAAGTAATCTGCAACAAGATCTAACAAAATCTGTAATTCATGGGCAGACTTAGCTACAAGTACGCAATCATCAGCGAAAAGCAAAACTGAAAATAATTTTGAACCAAGACCCACTGTCGGAGCCCACCTTCTTTCCAAAAACTGAACTAAATCATTTATAAAAATAGAAAACAAACGGGGGGAAAGAGCCCTACCTTGTTTTACCCCTTTACGGTTTCTATATACTCTAGAAAAACCCTAATATATTACCTTTACTACCGGCTTAGTTCCGCAATACATGCTAGTAACTAACCTCACAAAAATACTAGGTAAACCTATACTTCTCAGAATATCTACCAAAAGCACCCTCTCAACATTATCAAAAGCTTTTCTTAGGTCTAAAAAAGCTGCATATAGACGGCTATTCCCTCTTCCATACTTATCGACTAAAGCTCTAAGCACAAATGCCCTATCTGCTGTACTATAATCTTTCCTAAATCCTCCTTGCTCTTCATTTATAATCTTATTTTTATCTAACCACCTATCTAGCCTCCTATCTAAAAATTTTTCTAACACTTTACTAAAAACTGGTGCTAGAGCTATGGGCCTATAGTTATCATTCCAGCTAGGGCCCCCCTTCTTAAAAAGCGGTATAACAACTGAAGTCTTCCATAATTCTGGCCACTTACCTGTAGATACAATACTATTAAATGCTATAACTAATATCGACAAAAACACCGACACAAATTTCTTAACCACCCAGGCTGGTATCCCATCCAAACCTGGTGCTGAACCTCCTTTCATCTTACTAACTACTTTTCTAACCTCCTCTCTTGTCACTTCCCCTACTAATTCATAATCATTCTCCTGCAGCGGGAAAATACTTTCACCTGAACATGACGACTGACTATCCTCTTCTAGCCCTTCACAGTCTCCTTCTAAATTCTCAAAATAACCAGGCCACGACTCCGGTGAAGGCGTTCGACCTGAAATATTAGCTCTTTCCTTTCTCATTCTACTCCAAAATTCTTTAACATTCCCTAGTGTAAAATCCTCCATCATCTTTTTCCTTTCTAAACTATCCCATTCCCTACTTTTCCTCTTCAGCAATTTCTTATATTCCCTATTCTTAACTCTATAAAAATTCAACGCTTCTAACCGCAATTCTTCATCCTGGCACTGCCTAACAATTTCTAATTCTGTTTCTACCTCCTGCTTTAACCTTCTACATTCCTCATCATAATATCCTTTATCTCCTGATTTAACTTTCCTTTCTACCGCTTTACTAGACCACTGGTGCACTAACTCACATAACTCGGCAAGGACTTCCTCAGCACCGCAATCTAGATTTCTAATCTCCTCTAATCTATCCATTACTTCCGGTCTCGCTATTATCTCATTCATATTATCAATTTCTTTATTATTCCAATCTTTTTTTAACGGTTTTCGAACTCTAACCTTCTCTTGACCGACTGTCTCATACCTCTTTCCAATACCGCTCCTCTTACCTTCAACCTCTAAACCCAACTCTAACTTAACTGGCCAGTGGTCTGAACCAACTGACTGAAGTACCTCAACATCAACTGATTGAGCTGCAAGCCCACTGTCAACCAACACATAATCTATCAGACTCGGACGAGCTCCCGACATACAGGTAAACTCCCCTACTCCCCCATCAGTTCCAAATCTCCCATTCCCAATTATTAGACCATTCTCCGAGCAGAGCTCCAAGAGCCTTCTCCCCCAACAATTCACCCTCCTATCCATATCTCTGCTACTTCTAGGCATTCCATACTCAGATGGAACCAAGTCAGGCACTTCTCGGAACGAAACACTCTCCATTTCTAATAAAGCACCCGTATAAGCGTTAAAATCCCCCATAACAACAAAAACATCCTCTGTAAAATCCCTTCTTAGTCTACTTAACTCTTCAGCTAACACATCCCATGTTTCCTCTCTATTATAGGAACTATTCTGAGGCGCTATATACACAGATCCTAAAGTCATCCATTTATTTCTCACTAACTCCAACCGTACCCAAAGAATGTTCTCTGAATTACTAGCAATTCTATGATAACAACGGAAACGAGCTTTACTTAGTAACACGGTTATCCCTCCATAGCAGCGCATGTTTCCAGCTGGCTTTCGCGCAACATGCTCAACACTAAAACCGTCGAATATCGGAGGGTCACTTGCGCTATGCCATGTTTCAACTAACCCTATAATATCGATTGACTTTAAATCTTCACTAATCTGTTTCACTTTATTTTTCACACCTTGTACGTTCCAGGTTACTAAACTTATTCGATGTATATGGCCGGGTTTTTCCTAGTCACTGCGTACCTGTCGGTCTTCGGTATTAGCTGCATCAAAATCTGAATCTTCCGGAGTAATGCGGTAATAGTCACGATATCTGTTACTATAGGGGGTACCTCCACGGGGGCCCCTCGACACGTACCGACCAACTCTATTTGGCCAACCACCCGTGGGCGACACTCGCCTGGAAACATTCCTACTCTTTCCCCTTGATTGTTCTTCAGGACTAATAACTTCCGATAATTTTCGCGTCTTCTTATCATTACCCTTTAATGGAAACCTCGCTAAAATAGTGTCTTTATGGTAGGTTTTACTGCCAGTAGGTGCGGGGTTATTCACATCAACTTCAACTACTGTTTCCGCATCGCTATCCGACATTGTTGCATCGCTACCCGAATTGTCTTCCGCATTTCCTCGAATAACAACTTCGCTGCCCTTATTAATGGCGCCTGCAGTAGGTGCTCTTGCCTTTTGTACTTTTTGCGTGGTGCGCGGAGTCTCCTTTATAACCTTATTCGATAGCTCATCATATTTAAACATAACATCGTTCACATAGAGTTTGACACCCCTGAGATAGGCAGAATGACTTTCAGAAAGAGCTTTATTCATTTCTACTCTGAGGTGCTTTCTAGCTTCACGCTGGGTGGGGCTATAATCGGGTGCAGCAGAAAGTCTATATTCTCGTAGAAGTGGATTTCCCCTTAAAATCATATTTCTTACATCCATCGAATTCAGCTTTAGCACAATAGGACCCGCCTTCAATCGGAAAGAGTCTCTTACATCACTGCGGGTGAGGCGCAAATTGGGAATTACGTCGTTCAAAACCTTCATAATCTCTTCACTAAGGGTATACCTTCTCGGATCCACCGCCTCAAAGTTGTAGATTATAACATTGCTGCGCCGCAACTTATCCTCTAAACGGTCAGCTCTAAGCGTGGCTGACTGTAAATTTTGGCGAAACAGTATCAATTCACTCTTCAGTTTCTCGTTAGCTTCTGCGTTCGATTTTAGCTGAACATTCACTTGTGCTAACTGTGCCTCGACAGAAGTTACACTTTCCACAAGTTTCGGGAGAGCGTCTATTTTTTATGTCAATTCCGGCAGCAAATCCAGCTTAAAATTTATCTCTTGTAGATACTTAGATTGCACGGCCTCAAAATATATTTTTCTTTTGTCAATCAAACCCCTACGGCTTTGCTAACTCACTTGAATTTAGAGGGAAAGGGGGGGGGGGTACAAATTTTTAATAAAAATAAAATTTTTTTAAAAGCTTGGAGGGGGGGGGGGTCAGTTTTTATATTTTTAAATGAAGATACCAAAAAAGACATTTTCGAAACCTAGGGAAAGGGACAGCTTTCCCTAGTGGTCACCCCAATCCCCCCATAACAGCGCTCTATACATAGTGGGATCATCGGAATTCTCTACAAAGACAGTGTACGCCTGGTGTGTATCTCGTGTTGCGGAAATTTGCGCATGGTGCAATATGATGCTGCGTGGGAGAACTTTACCAAGAGTGGTGTGAGGTCTACATCAGGTAGTGTAGATTGGTAGCCCCTCGTTTAAACACGTTTATTTTAGAACGTGGTCTATAACAAGTTTGCATTTCCGATTTAGGAATGGTTCAGCATTTTGTTCGAAAACTTTCATTGTGTTTCAGACTTGATTCTAAGTTAGTCTAATTTAGGCCGCCTTGGGTTAGACTAGTCTTGTTTATGAGTAACCCTTGTCTGCTTCAGAAGCCCAAAATCAACTCGGGAGTTGAAGAGATTAACGGCTTTCAAACCACATGCGTAATTTTCTCCGCTAAGTGATAAAAAAACGTTAAGCATTACTTAACACCTAAACAAGTCATTTCACGCTAGGCTAATGTAAAAATCCAGAAAACTATTATAATAATAGTCTAAAATCATCACAGTCATCATAAGCTAACTATTCTAAAATTAAAAATGCGGATTCGACATGGATATTTAAGCTTTGATATAGCGTAAAAGGCTCTAGTAAAAGGTCATTTATAACTTTTCAAATTTATAAATTGGTCATCAATAAGTTCCGTTTTGTTGCTGCTGCGTTGAATTTTTCTTGACGTAACATAAACTTACGTAACGTAAGACACTCACAAGAGCTTAACTCTACCTAGCACTAATTGTTTTACGGACAATATTTCCTCCTTAAGATTACAGCACGTAACGTAAAGCTCTAAGTTATGTTAGTGTGAAAGGGTCTATGGGCGTAGTGTGAAAGAACCATCAAAAACCTCTCGGACGAGAAAAATTGCTCCTGTGTAATAAAATAAAAAAGACGTAACAAAAGCTCTTCTTTTCTAAGGAGCTGTTGTGAGTAAACCCACATTGACCATTTCAAGGAACCCGTGTTTTTGAAAGGCGTATTTAATAATGATGGTAAAGTAATCACAATCAGAGAGCAATTTGTTGTACATGTTAATTATGATGAATTATTTAATTTAATTAATATATTAGATTAATATGTTAATCAAAGAAAAATTGGATAGAATGGAGATGCAAGAGAAAGTCGGAGCAAGGTTGCTTATGTGTATTTTTGTCACATTTTTACGAGTTGGACAAATATTTGGGGGAGGGGTTCATACTCAGTACACCCCGCCCCCCCCCCTCCTGGATCTAGCCTTGTACTATGGCAATAATATATTTATGACACACCCAAATAAAACAAATAATGTGCAATAAGTCTTGAGAGTGCCTTGTATAAAAAAACTAGTTAGCCAAATATGGCTATTCAGAATTATTTGCCAGTGTTGTCACCTGGGCCGTATCCAGGATTTATGTTTGGGGGGGGGGAGTACAAAAAGACTTTAAAACTCATCAATTTTTTGGCATTTTATTACGTTTTTACGGGTTGGACAAACATTTTTAGGGGAGGAGGTCGAACTCCCTAACCTCTCCCCTGAATATGGCCTTGGTTGTCGCACAAACATAAGGTTTCAGAAATTAGAGATTAGTGCAGGTGGTCACCACGAGATAGGCGCCAAATATGAATTGGAATAGAATACGTTTCGTTTTCTTTCTTTATCTCGATCAGGTACCAGGGTAATATGACATTTGCTACATAATTAGGTAAAAGGATTATCTGTAATAAGATGCGCAAGTGACTGAGTCTTCTGAAAAAGACGTAATGAGCCAATGTTGTTCTTCACAGTCTTCAGAATTGCATTACCAGTGTTGTCACATAAATATAAACTGTCAGAAATCAGTGTTTTTTTTTTATCAGCAAACAGATAAATTTTTACATTTTGTTTGAGCATGCCCAAAAATATTTTCAGATTTTTTGGAGCTGGCGCCTGGCAACTGTGATATTTAATATTTTTTAGAATTTCAAAATTTAAGAACATTCATAGTATTTTTATTGAAAGGGAAAATGAAAAAACAAAACAAATAAAACGGTACTGGTGCATTATGCGGGCGCCGTTATATACTGTATGTAGAATGTCAAACAGGAAAAGCTACAGTAAAACGGGAGAGACAGATACCCGGTTATAATGGTTTATGAACAAAATAATAAGAATTGCAAGTTACAATTATGCGCCCAGAACGCTGTAATGTCTTTCACAATCGCTGGAAAATAATCTCAGCCTTCAGACTTCACTTTCGCATGCCACATGTGCTCGGCTAAGTAAGCTGATAGATGTTGGCGGGCAGTACCTCGGTGTCGTTTATTTTGCCATTTGGCTGAGCCCCACAATCGCTCTACTTTTTGGGTGTATATATATGCTTCTCTTACAAGTATAAAGTCATGGTGTGTCCATTTTCGCACTTTTTTGTCTTGGGCAATAACCCCTTATCCTGTAAAAATTCAACTGCCTCTTTTTCTGTCTTTGGGAAATCCCAAATTGTAATTTTAACATTCATATTAGATCAATTCCACTCTAACAACTGTTTTAGTACCGGGTATCTCTCCCGTTTGAATGTAGCTCTATTCATCTAGATTGTTTGCTAGCCTGCCTAATGATCTCGTCAGAACTCGACGTATCCTGGAATGGCTACATCGTCCGGGAGATATATGTATATTGTGTAGAGACTTCATCCTGTAGAAAATTTTCTTTAAGAAGGAACAATAAAAGTGCTGACTGACTGAAGATTGCTCAGTGGTATCAATTGGGAGAGGCCAGGTTGGGCCTATATCCCCTAGTCCCCCTCCCCCCCCCCCTTAGTTTCTGAATAGATACCTTGTTTTAGGGTATTTTCGTTGAGAAAATGCCGGTTTGGGTATTTTTATTGAAAAAAATTATCAAATTTACCTGGATATTGAAAAACATATTTAGTCCCCCCCCCCTCCTAAACTTTCGCTAATTGGATGCCGCTAAGATTACTGATTAAACTACTCAGAGACATCAGATACAAAATGGGAAAATCCAAAATCATGTGGACGTCTGCAACTCTTTACTGCGTAGCTGGGGGGGGGGCGCAGATGCCTTTTGAGCTTTTTGCAGAACCTTTGGGGACTAATGTTTTGGGTTGGATAATCATATTTTAGGTACTTCCTAGTTGTATGCAACAGACAAAAATTATCAGACGAAATATTGTTTTGCAAGACAATCGATAGTCAATAAACTTTTTCATTTTCCTAGTCAAGGTAGTGGTAAGCCTCATAAAGGTCAGGTGTTATACTAATGGCACTTCCACGCTCCAGCTCTAATGGTAGAGTTGCAGACGGTAGATCACCTTTTTCATGTTCCTAGTCAAGGCTGTAATACAGTCATAAAGGTCAGGAGGTTTACTAACGGCACTACCATGCTCAAGCTCTGGTGGAAGTATTGTAAACCCTTTAATCCCTACTTTCAAGCTCTAATGGTGGAGTTGCAGGCGGTAGATGACCTTTTCGTATTCGTAGTTAAGGGGGAATTTTCGAGCAAAAACAAGTCAACAATGAGCAACAGTGAGCAAAAATAGTGTGATTTACATTTGCTTACTATTATGCAAATCCTAATATCTTGGTGAATTTGCGAGCAAAAACAAGTCAACAATGAGCAACAGTGAGCAAAAAAATTGTGATCTACCTAATTAAGCAATAATCCTCGACCAAGATGTCCCCTTATCTCTATAATGTCCAATCATTCTCCCTAATACTCACAGCACGGCTCTAGGTGGACTCCCTTACAAGAGGCTAATGATACTCTTCACCATAGGTTCACATAGATCTAACCCTCCGGATTGGAGGAGACCAGAATATTTATAGCGATATGAACATTTGAATTTTGGGCCATTGTTTTTTTTTTTTCGGGTAGTTGGTACTTCAGATCAATTACGTTTTGCTAATGTATCGGATTACTAATATGTCTTATTTATATTTTACTTTTATTATAGAGAGCAAATATCGCGGGTGAAAAACGATGAAAAAATTCCATTTCTACTTGTTGGAAATAAGTCAGATCTGGGTGCTAGACGTCAGGTTTCGCAAGAATCAGCTGAAAAAAGGGCACAAGAATGGGGAGTACCATACGTTGAAACTTCTGCCAAAACAAGAGAAAATGTAGATAAGGTAACCTTTTCCGGTATAAGTGTTTTTAGTATGTAAAAAACAAGTATTTGGGCCTAAATTCACGTTAACCAAGTATGTGTTCGAAGTTTTCTATGTGCATTGGGGCTTCTGTGATTCAGGGACATGCGGTTAGGAGTTTCAAAACAATTTGTCGGCCTGTTTTTGGAATTCAAAGGACATTCGAATGTCAGTGGGGAGGGGGGGGGGGGCAAAGAGTGAAGCTTTGGATGGAGCGGGTGAAAGAGAACTAATGTCCAACTTTTCTTTTGCTTTGCCCGACGTTTATCCTTGCCTTAGCCCAATCCCGAACGGTAAGTTAAAATTGAAATTATTGCGTCTATTTGCAGCAACTCTATATATATCTACAACCCAAGGCCTAATCCAGGGATACTGTGTCCATATCACTGTATATAAACAATATGACAGTAAGATCACGGCTTAGTGATTTTTGGCTACTACATCCTTAGCACGTACAAACAGCTCTTCCCATTTAATCTGCCATCGGCGGTCCATTATATTACCCTGAGACGCGTATTTTCGCAGAAACTTTCTCAAAATACCTTTGAAACCAGCTCGAGACTTCGAAACCTACTTGTAATTCCTAAAAACATCCTAAGATGCCTTATCACAACCTCTTCATATTTTTCTTTTAGCTCGGGTTTCTATAGAGATACTTTGGCATAGCCTCATCGCCGGAATCAAAGCGTTTGCCTTGCAGTGTCAGTGTGCTACTGGAGCTTAGATTGAAATCCGGGTCTAGGATCATCAGGCAGATATCAATCTCACTGCACCACCATAGGACACCCCTATCAAAACTTTTTCTTCTTATTCTTCTTTTTTGGATTATTATGGTCACGGTTTCGCGTAATTTCATCACCAGAATCAAATTCTGGGCCATGCAGTGGGTTCCTGCAGCTGAGACCGAACTCCGAATCCTGCATTACCAAACAGGGATCAATATTAATACACATTCAAAAACCCCTTCTTTTTCTTGTTTGGGTCATTACGGAAACGCTTTCGCATAATTTCATCACTGGAATCAAATGCCGGGCACTGCGGCGGGCTGCTGCAGCCGAAATCTAACACCGGGTCCCGTATTATCAAGCAGAGATCAATGTCACTGCACCAGCGCAGGACTCACTATCAAAACTTCTTCTTCTTCTTCTTGTGTGGATCATTATAGTGATGCTCTCGCATCATCTTATCACTGTCTTGTCATACTTATAATCTTATCAAATCAAATTCTGAGCCTTTTGGTAGAGCGCCGTAGCTGATACAGCTACGTAGCTGATTCTCTTGTAAATTGGAATTTTTTGATTTTGCTAACAAAAACGATAAAGAACTGTGTCGAATGATTGTCTGTAGAATAGTGGAAGAAGACTTTCGAACGATAACTTCAACTCTTCCGATTCAAAAGTAACAAGAGAGATCATGCCAAGAGAAAGTTCCAAACTATGTCATTTGTGTCACAAAACGACAAATTTGACCGGAATAGAACCGAAGCGGGTCAAAGTAGCCATATAGAAATGTAGGCGCGTAATTAGGAATAGCTATATAAGATGTAGACACATAGGCAAACTGTAGCTTGCTATCCGCATGCAGCTCTTTGAAAGAATAAATGAAATGTTGTATTGGAATGGAAAAATTGATAGAAATGGAATTTGTTTCGATTAAATGAAAATAAAGGAAGTATGATGAAATATTTTATGCTATTTATATCTACTTGTACCATCATATTGTCTCGAGATAAAAAAAAAAGCTATTCGAATTTTCAAATTTCACTAAATCTTCCAAATTGTCTAAACTGAGTTTATCAGTTTGACAATGTCCAAAAACGAGGGGATTGAGTTGTAATTATTTTTAAGCACTATAAAATCTCAACGTAAAGAGCGGGGGCTGGGTAAAGCGCAATGCACTCATATAATACGTGTTAATGTCGCACTTTTCTTTCATTAAAAAACATTTTTTGTTTTATTTAATTTACTAGTAAAAGTCCGAGTATTACTGTATTATTTCCCAAAATCTTCATCAATAGGAAGAAAAGAAGAAAAGAACTGGGTTAAACAAGCTAACTCATACTAGGAAATAAAAATTATATAGCCGTCACATAAAAAAAAAAATAAAATATATGCAGGTGTCAACCAGTAAGCTGTACGAAAAACGTGGTTCCGTCCCGCTTTCTAAGGCAACAATGAAAGAAAGGTTCAGATGGCTAGGACACGTTCAGCGGATGAAGGATGACAGATTGCCAAAGATCTTCTTTTTCGGCCAACCATCTAGGACCGAACGGAAAAGCTTGCCTCCAGAAGCTTAGTTCTGTTCTATCAGTTGACCCTTCGCATTTTACTGTTACCAAAGCTCACAGAACAGAAAATTAGTAAATGCAGAGCTAAAAAAAAGTATATTAAATTATTTTTTGCCCTAAAAGTCCTGTGTGGTTACTTTTTTCAGCCCACCTCAGTTCTCCCTGCCCCCTCCCCCTAAAAAAATTCTCTGGATCGTAAGTTGGTTTTACGAAAAAATCACAGAAAATTAGGCTGCTTGCGGGAATCTTGAGAATCACTAAGCTATTAGTTCATGTGCCGCAAACGAGTTAATTCCTACGAGCAAAAAGATTGCCCGTTAAAAGATTAGTTGTTCAGTTTGTTTGGTTAATAACTTTGTGAAACTAAGAGCTATTTATAAAATGAAGGGGAATTGTCTAAATAAACCATTTTGTATAGAATAGTCCAAAGGTTGACTAACCGTGCGTCTGGGGTAGACGAAACCCTCCATAGCCCCAGGACCAGGGGTGTAAGTTAAGCAAGTTCCACATTGTTAACACAAAAGGTTTTGAAAATTTTCTAAAAGAAAATTCGCAAAAAAAAGAAAGAAAAAAAAACTGAAAACTATAAAACATTATATGCACACACAAATGCTATTCTAGATTGAAATGTTTGAAAATTCATAAACAAGTCATAAACATTTCTATCGCGCCACATAATTTGTAAGTCAGAAGAACATCGAAGGTAAAATCTAATTTCATTTAGGACCCAGAGTCAGACGTTCAAATAACATAGGTTCTAGACTTTCTTTTTGACCACACATACAATTCGTAGAATTTATTTTTGAAAATTTAAAGGAAAATGAATTTTCAAGTTTTAAAGGGATGACAATTAGATGACATAAAATTGATCTTTAAGGAATGAATACAAAAAAAAATTACATACCGAGAGCCAACGGAACGCCATGTTCGTATCTAAGGCTTCCTAAGCATTATTGCAATGAAATTCAGTCATTAATTAGAATTCAGAGATAAAGGAAAGTTTAGAGAATGCTGTATTCCTTTGGAAAATGACCCTTTTGGCGTTTTCATTGGAAAATAAAAAAAAAAGACGACAAGTAAACCACCTCCAAGATATTGATATATGCACTCCCCGCCCCACCCTGAATTTTTGTGGTTTGACGCCATTGTAGCAGAGATGAAAAATAGAAGTATAAATGGTTTGACTTCTTTTTTTTTGTTGTTGTTTTTTTCGGGGTTAAATCAAAGATTACTTTTTAAAAAATTTCTCAACAAATAAATGAAATGTTATACGAGTGTACATCTGGAATTAATTTTTAAGTTTTTTGGATATACATTAGAACGATATTCCGAGACTCGGATATAATAACCTATAGTGGTCAATAGTACTATAGACTCTATACAACTTGGAAAAAAAATATTGAAGAAGGAAATTAAATGGAAAATATTAGAATTTTTGATAAAAATTAGACTTGGGGAGCGGGAATCTTCCCTGTCCCTGGATATCTACCTGAAGCTAATGCTTTTTTTTATTATATATATATCCAAGCTGTTTAACAAAAAAATCTCAACGTTGTCATCTCAAGAGCCTGCAAATGAAGCATTACAGCCAAAGGACAATTAATTATCTAATAAGTTTGCTAAATTAAACCAAATGTGTGCTTTTTATAACTGTGTCTTAGTCAATTATCACTTTTGACCCTGTTCTTGCACCAAGAAATTCTAGGTTTTTACGAATTTTTCAAAATATATTTCATTTGTTTTGGTGTTTCGCTGAGTCGACAAAATAGGTAACGTTGATATCGAAATAGTCTAGGGCTTTTAAGGGTTTTTAGGGCTTTAAAATCTAGCTGAGGGTAATCTTTATTTCGATGAAAGCACAAAAGATGTATTTTTTCTAAATCAAGAGGGGATGAGACGGGGGGAATATCGAGGGTGAAATTGTCACCTTTCAAGTGGCGCTCCTGTTCAGAAACAACCTATTATCCCAGTTCTTGAAATACAATATTAATTGCCATATTGATTCGAGAATCCTTTACTAAACATTTTGTTTTACATCGGGTTTTAACATATCGTAAATTGAATAATTAAGTTTTTTGTTCCACGTTTTAACTGTTGAAGACGATAGTTATCAGTCACATACGCAGAACATTTTTTGAAGGGGGGGGGGGGGGGGGGGTAACCAAAACACTATTTGATAATTTGGACTGAAAATGCCCAGGAATTCTGAACAATTTAGGATTTTGAAGGGAGCGGGTGCCGAAAACGTTCCCTTAGGTACGTTCTATGGAAAAACACATTTATGGAAAACACATTCTTTTGCATTTTGATTTGAAAGTGATTTTTTTTTTGGTATTTTCTTTGTAAAATTTAAAAACAACAAAATAGCCCACCCATAGATTTTTAAAAATCGATTTTTACCCCCCCCCCCCCGAAACATTTTTGTGTTGGTACCACTGTCCTTTTCCTGACTAGCATAAACTGGTTAATCACCCTTTTTAATTGGCAAGGCCCTAGGCCTATCCAGTGGGGAGGGGGTATGGGGTTGGAGCTCCCACCCCTAATTTTTTTTTTGCCCGTCTCGTAAAAACGTAACAAAAATACATATAAACAAATTATGTGTTTTAGAGTTTTTTTGTACCCCCCCCCAATAAAAATCCTACGCTCTTGCTAACTATCAAATCTTGATGGAGACAAATTTTACATTCAAAACCAACAAAACAAAAACAAAAAATATTTTTTAAAGAATTTTTTTTCACTCTCTGTGCCTTAGAGTATGCAATTTTATTTATATGTTTTGTAATTGCTGATCATGTCAATGAAACAGGGTGGAAAATCTTAAATAATTTACAAAAAGTGATGATTTTGTCTAGGGTCGACGTGTTATTGTTAAGTTTTGCTCTTAGATAATAGTGTTGTTTTTTGACTGCTTTTTGTACTTGACCAAATTTAGCGTCACTGCCGAAAATTCATTACTTTATTTTCCAGAGAAATCTAGATTTGCCGTACTTCTTGAATATTTCGTTTTAAATAAAAACACGTTGCTTTTTTCAGTTTTTTGTTGGCAGACAACGGGATATCATAATTAGATTGACTTCTTTGGTTCTAATTAGGGGAGAATTAGATGTTTTTTCTATTTTACAGTTAAAGGGATAATACTACATGCTGTGTGTCCCTTATTGATTTTTTTTTATGCTGATAGGATATGCTGTAAATCACGCACCTGAAACTTGCCTGTTCAAAAAGCGACGCGTTTTGAACACACCGCTGAATTTTAGCTAACTGGAAATACTGATGATATTATTTTTTTAGTTTTGTCGGCCTAGTTATAATCAGGGTTCTGAGGTCGGTAGATTCATGATGCTGACTCTAACTCCTGCTCTAGCAAGTTTAGCATTTTTACCTCGAATATAACTCCTTAACTGCCAAAGGTACCGACTCCGGCTCCTAAAATCTCGGTTTATGATAAATAAGTCAAGTTAAAGTAAATAATACAGTAAATTCAATTTTGATTATGTGGTTGGTCAGATCAAAGTAATCATGAACCCACACCAATCAGTCAAAGAATACACATCTCGATTTTCCTTTAAATTAATTTAATAAACTTTTTCCACAAAAAAAGTTTTTCAAACAAACGTAAAGAGCTCCATTAAGCCAAAAACGAGCAGAAATAAAGTCAAATAATCTTCTAACCGCAAAACTATCACAAATTACCATCAATAAGTAATCAAGCCCAAAACGAATGGAAATTACCATAAATAAACTGAGTCAAACTCAAAACGAGCAGAGATTAACATGAGTAGGGCTGACAATCCCCATGCCTTCTCAAGACCAGAACATTATTTGCACTTTAATTTTTATCGATTTCACATCCGAAGCCGTAAATTCTTCAACACCATTTAACACACCTAAATATTATGTTTAAAATATATTTGTTTTTTAATATTGTAATTATTATACATTATAATTAAAAATAAGTATTAAATGATTAATTTTATATAAACAATAAAAGGTAAAAATTAATATTATAAATGGTTTATATATAAATTTAGTAGATTTTATTGCTTAAAATGGTATTTGAGTAGGAGTTTGTTTATTCTCACTGACTCCGATCTATATACCTTAAATTCTCACGACTCCAATTTCTTCAACACTAGCTAAGGGTCACCTCCAACAGAGGCCCTGATTATTATGTCGGCCAAAGAAAATACAGTTCAGGGCGTCTCTCATAAATTATGTATGACTGTATTCATAGATGATCCATCTTAAATCCTAATTTGAAGAAATCGATTTGACCGTGATCTGTTTTTAGTGAAATAGACTGAGAATCTTCAAGGTAAAATATTGAAGGCTATTTCTAAGGGGTTACCACTTTAAAAAAATCCTTCAAAACAGGTGGCACGCGCGGTTAAAGAATACTATATCTAGCGCAAAATTTGCCATGTGTGGCATAAAGAGGCATTGTGTTGCAGAAGTTTGTCATGCGTGCCGGAACAGATGGAGCTCCAAGATTTATACCAGGTGAAGGAGAGTGGGTGACCCCTTAGCCTTTTCATGTTATATGTTTATAAAAACTGTTAGTTTATGGGCAAATTTAATGGTCCAAATAGCTAGTTGCTTGATATAAATTGTTTTCACAGGCTTGGGAAAATCGATAGTAAAAGGGAAACGCCTACTAGCACCTGGCAGAAAACAACATGAAGAATCTTATCAGCATATTTTTGTAGTTTTCACCCAATTCACCAAGAGTTAAGTAGTTACAAATAAGGGAACTTGTAAGCAGGAGTAAAATCAAGAGGGGATGAACTCTTCACTCTAGGCCAAAATATGTAGACCTATGTTGTAGATCGTCACATTATTTTAGTTCAATCTTTTGGTTCCTCTCGTGAAAGGATTCATAGGGGAGTACATCCATAGGAGACAAAAAATTTGTAATATAAAAACTTTAAAGAGAAAGAATTATTCAGGGTATCAGAGGGACAGAGGCATTAGTCCCATTCCCGCCAACGTGCCTGGAGGAGCCTTTGGCTTCGTCCTTCGTTAATTCTCTGGAAAAACTGTGGAGATACACTTAAAGTCGGGCAGATGCGCAGCTTTTTTTCATGAAAAGTGACAAATTTGAAAAAAACGTAAAATCTCACTAACCCTGCCTGAAATTTTGCTTTATTGCTTTTACATAAAGTTGCAGCCCTTCGCATTTTCGAAAGAACCTTCCTTTTTAATGGCGTATTAAAACTCGTAAAACCTTTGAAAATTATTCTGGGTCTTGGTTTCCCAACCAAACGAGATTAATTAGTTAATCTTCTTTTTTTTGTATTTCAAGTTATTCCTTTTGATGAGAAATAGTTATAATATTCTGTATATACTAATCTTCAATCTAATTACATTTTTCTTAGTATATACGCAGGCAAGAGAGGGGGGGGCAGATTCGGACCGGCCCTGTCTTGAACCTCATTATTTTTACCTTTTTTTTGCGATTTGGCCTTTAATTTTTGTTGAGCTGGCCTTTGTTGTGTTTAAGTTTAGTTAATTTTGACTATTTCTAAATGCTGTGGATTTTTTCCACAGATTATTTGCTATTGACATGAGTAGGCTTTAAAGTGCCAAGGACAATGAAAGCGAAATCTGATTAGTGAAAACTTGTACAATTTGCAGACATCTTGGAAAATTTTGAAGTCAATTTTGTATGGAAAGGCCTCCATATGCAGTAGGTTTTTTTTTGGGGGGAGGGGGTTAAAAAAGTGCATCACAAATTTATCTATATGCATTTTTGTTACGTTTATACGAGTCGGACAAAAATTTCGGGGGGTAGTTTCAAACCCTCTACCCTCTCTCCTGGATGCGCCCTGATATTCAGGTATGAAATATTTGGTATTGGCGGGTGCTGATTTAAAAAGAGGGAAAAAACAATGTGGGTGGAAAATCAACAAAAAAAATAAGCTAAAACAATGTGGTACGGCGCAGCTTAAGAAGTCTTATCTTACTTTTGAAGGGATAGTTATCGTTGGGAACTAATTGATTGTCAATGTTTGAATTTTTGCGGAAGAATGGCATTACCAGATATACCTGATTAATCTTGCCCATTTATTCTTACGTTGCAATACTAACGAAAATGTGGAACTATCTTAAAAGCTCCATTACCATATACATAAACTACAATAAAAGCTCCAAAATGTGGTACTGCCCTATAACCTCCATAATTTTGAAGCACAAATTTGAAGCATTCCATAATTTTGAAGAAAAGACAAATCGTGATAATAAAGGTCACACTCCTTGACGTTTCATTGCCTGAGAAACGTATAAAACTTAAATGTGTCTTAAATTTTTCTGTAATTTGCCTCAAAAAAAAAAAAAATGTACTCTCTTGAAATCTTTGGTCGAATCGTGCGATCAAAGTGGAAAGTGATTTAAGATTATTATTGACATTTTTATTGGTCGCTATTATTGGTATTCTTTAAAAATCACGCATTTCAACAGTTGCTAGACGTAAATTTATATTTTGACGGAGGTATTTTATTATGAATTTACTGATTAAAAATTCATGGTTTCATTTTTTACTAAATTGTTGATTACTTTTCATTCCCATTCTTCTTCTTTTTTTCGACTTTATTGTCAACCTTGAGTTTTCCGTAGTCCCTGTGACTCAATGCAAATTCGAAGATTTAACCTAATTATAATACATGCAGTTATCGGTACCCACATCTCTGGCTCTATGGGTAGGAAGGGGATCGGTTATTTTTTCTGATGTGCTGGGGGTGATTGAATTACGAGAAAGTGCATTTTTAAATGGTTATTTTTTAGTTTTTGGGTGAAGAATCTCCCCTTCTGCCAATTAATTAGAATTCACTCAAAAATTCATGTTCTCTGTATAGTATTTTGCTATAAAAAAGTAACAACAAAACAAGTCAGTTGAAAAAACAATGTCCCACAATACCCTTTTTTTGGGGGGAGGGGGGTAATTTTTTTGTTATAGCCAGTTTATACTCGTTGCGTTTTTTTTATTTATATTTTTACAAGTGGTGGCTAATATTCCCGAAAATGTAATATTGAAAAAAAAACATTTAAAGTATCCTCTTGGCAATCCTGTATCAGAATTTTTTTCTGTTAAGTATAAATGCTACGATCGTTATAAAGACGATCAAAGAGGAGGGGCAGAAATTCAAACAGTCATAAATAAAAATAAAGTTTGGATAGATACAGACTAATAATTTCTTATCGAATATAAATACAAAACTTTTAGGTGTTTTTCGATCTTATGAGAGAGATCCGGGCGCACAAAACTGAAGATTTGAAAACAACGGCAACAAAAGGATCGGAAAAACGAAAGAAGAAGTTAAAATGCACAATCTTATAGGTATATTGCTTTGCTTATTTTGCTTGACTCCCCCCCCCTCTCTCTCTCTCTCTCTCTCTCTCTCTCTCTCTCTCTCTCTTTCGCTCTCTCTCCCGCAGTAAGGGCAACTGGCACATTTCGGATTAGCATGTAATTTATGTAAGGGGGTGGGGTGATCTGATTGTCTGCTTTTGCTGTCAAGGTTTTATTCATATTTAGTGATTCATTGAAAAGGAAAACAAAATCTTGGCAGATTAGTCTACTTCAAATAATTATAGTTTTTAAGATAGATTATTTAATTGCTTCATTTTGTCCAAAGCATAATTGCAGGCCTGCGGGAAGAATAGCAATTTTAAAAGTTGATTGCTTTATTAAACCTTTTAAAGATATACAAAATGAACGTTTAAAAAGTATTTGGAATTCAGTTAATCAATGCCACTTGCCGTGGAATCATAAGGCTTGTTTTATTAAGAAAGTGCAATTCCAAGTCATTCCCAGTTTCTGCCTTTTATTAAGAAATGTTGTTAACTTACATAGCCATTTCTTTTTTTTAGCTAAATTTAGGCAAAATTTTTCTTTTTAAATTAAGAAGTGATACTTTCCTCGTCCAATCATGGTTGCTCCCCTAGGGGCAGCCTAGTAAAGTACGAACGGTAGCTCTTAGTAACCGAAAATTTAAAACGCGTAAAAAAAAGATGCCAAGTGAGGAAAACTCGTCATTTGAAGCTGACTCATGAATGGTGGTGGGCGTTTAACTCAACCCTGTTTAACCGAACCCTCTGTAACTAAACCCATGTAACTGGACCCTCGTTCAACTCAACCCCCTGCACCTCAACCTCCATTTGTTTCAACCTTCATTCAATTTAATCCCGTGCAATTTAACCCTCATTTAACTCAACTTCCATGCAACTCGACCCCGTTTAACTAAACTCTCGTGTAACTTATTCCCTGACCTGTGAATAAGTTTGAATTAGCGCTGATTAGAAGCTCAAGATTTGCTTCTCGCTTCGCTCGCAGTTTGTAATCTGTTTATTGTTGCCCTAAACTTTAGGTGAATCTAATGTTATAATAATTAAGCTTTAAGCGAAATCAAGCTTTTTAAGGCTTTTGTGGTAAAGGCAGTGACAGTATATTTGTCGATCGTTCAATTAATTTGCTAGCTGAAATACAAACAAACCATTCGGTTTGCCATCCAACGCTCTTTCCAAACATAATAATCGACACTTCGTAATTGAATCCTAGCTCCGCTAATGACTGAAAGTAGCCCTAGACTATGTACAGAATTTCGCTGATTTATTTTGTTATTGTGTTTTGTTTTTTAGTTGTTGTTGTTTTTTTATTGGTATTACATAGCTCTATGAACCAACTGTTAATGAGAAGTAAGTACAACAAATAACGCAAACCTAAGTTTCGGTTATAGCCCTGGGCTATATCCTGTCATTAGGGGGGCGGTGGCTGGGACGCAATTGCAAAGATGGTAATTATTACCATTCAGAAACAGCATTGATTGGCGAATCTAAGGGTTATCTTTTAGCTTACGAATGAATGGAAAACACAGCAAGCTTATTGCTGCAACCATGAAATTCAAGCGTGTTCGGGCCCTGGGAATAAAAAGTTTTGCCAATTTCAAATATATAAGACGGGAAGGCTAAATTGCTGTTTTTTAGAAGGAGGAGGGGGAATTGCTTTGCATTAAAGCACCATAAAATAAAATACGAAACACTTAGATAAGAATTAACCATTGAGTAAAGACCCTTTTATTCGAGTCAACTTTTATCACTTCCGACAAAAGGGTTGAATTACATTTTTTATTTATATAGTTGATTTAAGGAGGATTCAGCTGAATGGAGTCAAATAGTGTTTGGTTAATTCGGGGTTGATTTGTATCAGAGTCGAGCTAAATGATGGTTGAATATCACAGAGGTTGAGTTGACTAAGTGTTGAGTTAAAAGGGGGGTTGAATTAATCGGGTTGAATTGTACGGGGGTTGAGTTGAATGATGGCTGAATTGCATAGGATTTCGATTGAATGAGGTTGAGTTGTATGGGGGTTTACTTTAATAAGGTTGAGTTAGACGGGAGATGAATTGCACGGAGGTTGAGTTGTACGAGAGTTCAGTTAAAGAAGGGCTCAGTTGCACGGGAACCAGGAATGACGATTATTATTTCGATTAATCTTAATGATGAAAGTTCTTTGCGAAAAAAAAGTTGTGAGAATTTTGAAGAATAGCCCGAAACCATACAAAATGGTGTCGGATCTAAATAAAAACTGCACCCTTTGAATCACCATATCCGAAAACCCTATTATGGAAAATTAAAGTACCCAATCTTGAGCAACAAGGACAATCGCTTTTTCACATGGGATGCTCCCTTGTTTTCTACATTTGGGTTTCTTTCTGTCGCCGCAGTAAAGCACTGAAACCTCATAGGGAGATGTTCAAGGTCTTATTTGAAAAAAAAATTGCATATCTAGTGCAGTTTGTAAGTAACAAAAAATAATACAAAAATAAATGCAATTTTCAGGAAATGTTCATCTTTGTATACAAGATGATGTAACACACGTATCTCATGATCAAGTTAAGGAATGCTAAGGATTTTCTACAATACAACAAGGAAGGGAAGCTTAGATATTGCTGTTTGCCAAAGTTGACATCATTCCTTCATAAAACCTAGAAAGGGAGGAATGATCAGGAATGAATTGGAATGACGCTTTCTTTATCAAACAGGCCTGTAGGTTTAAAAAGCACCGCAATGCTCAATCAAGTAAACATCCACTACGCATTTCATAAGAATGATGGCAACACTGGTAAAAGTTACATATATAAGTTCAGTGTTGGTAATGTCATGAGCTAGCAAACAACTAGACCTAGAAAGAAAACTTATGAAACTGTGAAACAAAGAGATTGTGAAATTGCATGGGTTCTACAGTCTCATAAATTAATGCACATAGGCTTGGAAAAGACACATGAATAGAATATTACCTGATTTGCAACTAAACTAAGAAAAAAAAAATAGTAAATCTTAGAAAAATCACTAGACTCGAGAAAAAATTTCCAAAACGGAA
Source organism: Artemia sinica (assembly GCA_027921565.1). Classification (NCBI taxonomy): domain Eukaryota; kingdom Metazoa; phylum Arthropoda; class Branchiopoda; order Anostraca; family Artemiidae; genus Artemia; species Artemia sinica. The sequence goes on along the minus strand of CM051259.1, from coordinate 39,652,436 downwards.
GTTATTAAATTTGTGTATTTATTTGGCTTTGACTAAGCACAAGCATTTTTTTTTTTTTTTTTTTTTTTTTTTTTATAGAATTTTGCTAGAAATTTTAATTTATCTTTTGTTGACAATGTCACTATACAGGTATTAACAATAAAATAGTCCCATCGTTACGTAGTGATGTCTTATTTGACTCTTAGTATTTTTATAAAATGACAAAAACCTATTTATTTTTGTTGTGGGACCCAGAACACTAGTATGTGTGTATTACGGCTCACATCTCAATTTTTCTTTCGCTTAAATGCAATGAATTTATTAATTAGCTTCCCACCGTACAAGGCTGAACCCAGGGGTGCGAATGATCTTTGGTTTGAACCCCACTATCTCTTTATCCTACCAGAAAATAAATTTCCTGAGAATGCATAATTCATGGTAGTTTAATCATAAGGACCTTTCAAAAAATTCATAACAAGATTCTTGGTGTTTTCACCTCATCTCATGCTTTCATTTCTATTCATTCATCTCTCAAATAAAATTCTTTAGAGCTACCTGGCTCAAAAAAAGAAAACCCTTTTTCAAAGAAAGAAACTTTTCTCCCCTTTTAATGTGAAAATCCTTCAAAAAAGGAAATTTTAATTTTCCAGCTGTTGCTAAATTTTTATGTACGTTGTGTATTTCTTTTATTTATTTATCTTATTTCAGATAATAGTTTTGGCTGCAAAAAAGGGATTTTTGCTATTTTGTTCAAATAAATGCGGTTCTAGAAAGAAACGTTAAAAACAAAAAACGCGTAAATAACTGTATTTTACAAGGAATATGTTGCTATTCTCATGTCTGCTTAAATTAAATAAATAAGTTTAAGTTAAATGGCATCATTTAATTTAAACTGCCAATTAAATCGTAAGTATCTGAGATTCCAACACCTGACCAGTGAAAGTAAATTAAATTTAAATTACAGTTGCTTATTAAGTTTTTTGCACCTTTTTTGCAATAAATATAGCAGCTCTTATTATTAAAAAACTTGACAAATTCACAAGAAGCATCTGTTGTTTTTATGGTTCAATTTTTCCATTTCGCAGATTCCATCTTACTTAACATTGCTGTTATGGATACTTTTATGCGTAACTGGACAAATTTACTACAAGCATCCGTTATTCTTCTTACTCAATGTAATTTTAATTTTTTGTGTAAAAAAAAAGAAATATACAGATCCCTGAGAAATACAGAGTTTACTTATTTTAAATGTCTAGGCTCAAAATTTCACATAATACATACACTGTTGGTAAATACAACAATAGGTAAGATCAGAGGGGATTGTTTGACTTCCATTTCTGACATACGCTTTAGGATAGTGCGATTGGCTTACGAAAATATGTCAAAAAACAAAACCAATAGAATTAAAGCATACTTTATAGCATGAAATTATGGGATAATCATTTCTATTTTTCTCTTTGTGTAAATCGAGATGATTTCTACTACTTCGGCTAAACTTTTCGCGGGGGGGGGGGGGGTAAATCCTGTTACCCCTCGCTGGATACGGCCTTGGTTGCTATCATTACATATCTGATAATTATTCTTGTCCATCTACCGAATCATAGTCTATGTAATTTGCTTTATTTATTGTTTTATATTGAAAAAAAATACGCCAAAAATCATGTCAGAAACATGTGAAAACATGAAAACTTCACTACTATTATGGGAAGTTTAGGTCACATTCTAAGAAAAGGCTTAAGTAATAGCAAGATTCTGCTTCGGCGAATGGATATATCTGAAACTTTTGGAACCAATGAATCAATGATATAAGTATCCTGTCTTATCGGTCCAAGTTACAGATATAGGCTTGTCGCAAATCACAAGTTTAGGAGGGAACGTGTACCTTAAACTAATGTTTTTTTCACACTACGCTGCAGAATCTTTCACTGCAGTATAACAATGCAGTATAACTTAAAACTTTATGTTACATTGTGTAACCTTGGGGAGCGAACTTTCTCTGTATAACTAAGCAGTGCCAAGTAGACTTGAGATCTACTTATAATTTTGTGTTACAGAAGTCTTTTTCTGTATTATGGTTAATATAGCAGCAACAAAATGGAAATTGGTTGGATGAGCAGTTAATAATTCTGGAAATCAAATTAAGAAACTTTTCCTGGAATGACTTTCATGGCTGATCAAAACTTGAATCTCCGTTCTCCTTTTTTAATTTTGAATAATTTGCTTATGATGATCCTGAAAATTTTTAATGATGACTTTGATGGTTTTATAGATTTTTACCCAATTGGCTATTGTCAAAGGACGTGTTTAAGTGTTAAAGGATTTACGTAACTTGACCAGTTATTATAGAAGATTATGTACGTAGTGTGAACGCCGCTTAACGCAAATGAAATTTAGCTTAAAGCGATTTTTATATTTTTATTTACTTAAGGTTCAATAGAAAAGAAAAAAAAACTTGCAACTGAAATGGCTATTATGTTTTTAAAAACTATGTGACAGATTTACTGCAAACATATGCTATTTTTTGGATTTATAGCTGTTGTTATTAATAACTTATTACATCCTTCCTTTCAAGAGTAGTTTATTCACACTTGGTTGGAGAAAAGTGGTTTTGTTTTCTCTGCCAATTACGGATCATTTGCGCAAACTGTAAAATAATGCTGTTGGGTCTCTTATGGTTTTATCTTAAAAGTCTGACGCCCGGGCTACATTATTGACTTGCGTATCTATTAAATCAAAATTACGCGCGGCTACAGCATTGTTTGTATGCCGTCCGTAATTTCTCAAATTGAACATTGTTCAACGTCCATGCATAAAATTTGTGATTGACCAATTAGATTCAAAAGCTAAAGCATAACTCTTTGAAATAAGACAATCCTAAAGCTAAGAACCGCCATTCTTCTATCTGTACCAGAAATCTGACAACAGATTGAAAGACATAGTATATTAATAGTTGGGAACGATTTATGGGGAAGGCGTCATAACATCTAACCGTCAGGAGCAATAACGTCAGGACATCGACAAAATCCGTCATAACATCGACAAAAAAATCCGTCAGAACCACTAACCACCATAACATCTAAAATTTTAAAACTTTAGTTTTTTGGGGTTTAGGGGGGAAAAGGTTTCTAAACTATTATATAAACTTTAAACATTTTTTTAGATGTTATGACGGTTAGGGGTTCTGACGGTTAGATGTTATGAAGTTTAGTGCTTCTGCCGGTTAGTTGAAATGGTAGCACCCCCGAATTATGTAAGTTTTTCAAACTAATTTCCAAGCATTTCAATTTCTCGCTTCTGAAATACAAGTGTCAGCTTAAGTCTTGAATCTTAAATACAGTTTTTATACGTAATAAATGTAAAACATATATATATATATATATATATATATATATATATATATATATATATAATATATATATATATATATATATATATATATATATATATATATATATATATATATATATATAAACCTGCAAATAAGTTGATTCCGCTTCTAAAGCTAGAAGCTATTCATCTTTGCGTTCTCCCTGGCTAGGGGATTTGTAGAACCGGTTCCCTTACAGTCTTGGTGCTTTACACCAAGGAACAATGCTTTGATACCCCCCCCCCCCCCCAAAAAAAAAAAAAAAATAAATAAAGAAAGGAAGAATTAAAAGAATATAAAAATAAATCTCATGGTATGGAAACTCATTTGAAGTTTTCAATTTCCTTGCCATTCATATTAAAATTATCCCTAAATTCCACCGTGTTCCCGATTACTACTACAGATGACCTGTTAGCATTTAATCTTTGCTTCTTCATTGCTGGATACTCATTAGTCGAATCTAGAATTCTTTGCAATTCAGTGCCACATTTTGCCACCAACACAAAGCGAGAATTGCTTATAAAGTGTCTATATCAAGAACTACTCGCCCTGCCTATATGCGTTTTCTTGCGTGTTCCTTATTGGGAAGAAGTTCTGCCTATTTCATACTTTTCTTGTGTATATGTTCTTTCACTCCTCTGAACCGCATTAACTCGAATAAGGAAAAGTTTTGAGTTTTTCGGTGGGGGGGGGGGGGTATATAGCACAGGGGTGGAACCAAAATTTTTTTTGGGGGGGGGCAAAATAGGTTGATCCGATAAACTTGCGTTAGGAGCAAGTTTAGTTAACGCAATCTTGCGTTAATTAAGTAAATTACACTACTTTAGACTACGTTAGGGGGGCGCCCCCCTCGCCTCCTCCCCTGGATCCGCCACTGATATAGCATGATATAAGAAATCAATAAAAGTAAGCTGGAAAGTCTGAATTCTATTGTTATGCTCTATTTATTTATTTGGAGGTTTTGATGGCACTTCTAGCAAAAACTTCTCCTTCCGGGCACTTCTATTCCTCTGTCTCTCTCTTCATCTAAATATGAACTACAGATTAGCAGTAATAGGACGAACACAGCGTTTTTTCCGAATTCCAGTATAATTCCAAAATAATATGTTCTTTTTTAATAATAAGTATTATAATATAAATAAAAAAAAGTGTCATTCTAGAAACTTGGTTTTGTTTTTTATCGACAGGTGTGATTATTGTATGGCATTATGCTATTTGCAACATTATTTGTGGTATGAAAATTCCAATCAGTAACAATAAAGAAAACGTGAAACTCAAAGTCTGACCTCCAAAATCTCTATTGCTGAAAATTTGTTCGGCTCAAAAGTTCTTTAGCAATACTAGTTTTTCGCTATGTCTTTAATCGATAAGCTTAACAGTTTGTTGTTCCTTTGAATTGGAATTCTGAAAATTTTCTTTGAAACTTCAATCAAAACTTGATGAAACAGCGCGTGAATAATCGTTTTCAGGGACAGTATTTTCTGTTGTTTAAAATGATTTGTTTTGTCTATAATTTCCATTTACAAAAAACGAGTTCAGAAAATTCGCAGGAAAAGAAAATCACAGTTATAAACGCAGTACAATCGTTAAAAGATATTAGTGGATTCAGGAACGATCGTGTGTTCAAACCTCCTCGCTACAAAAAAATAATTAGTCTTACATTTATGAATAATTTCCTATATTTTCCGTATCACCTCATTATTGCGTTTTGTTGCCTTTTCTACGAAAGTAATTTATGCGTTCATGTCCGACATAACTAATACTTTACCATTGCATATAAATAGCAAATAAGATCATGGCTCAGTAGTTTTTGCTACTAAATTCTTGGCATGTACAAACAGCTCCTCCCATTTAATCTGACATCAGCGGTCCAGTGTATATTACCCTGGAATACGTATTTTCGCAGAAACTTTTTCAAAATGCTTTTGAAACCAGCCCGAGTCTTCGAAACCTACTTGTAATTTCTAAAAACATCTAATAATAACATTGCACTACTAATTACCGATTCTTATATATGTATTGGAATAAATTAATTTAAAATTAGATTCTTTAAAATTTAGTGTTACAAAGGTGAAGCCAAGTTTCGCGTTCAAGAGAAATCTGACTAGTCTACCCGTGGAAAAATGTTATGTCGCTTATGTTTATACTTGTTTAAATGTTCTCTGGAGCACCTGCATCTCGGTCCGGCTTTGTATAATGGTTGAGATAGGGTGTATGATCCCACTGTATTATGTTTATATACAGTGTACTTAATCTACTGAACTGAGAAAAGAAGGATTATTGTTATTTTTTGAATTTTTGTAATGCTAAATATTATTTGTTATGAAAGAAAGTTTTAAGGGAGGTCATTAATTAAGCGCTGATTTTTTGTGCGTTCGGGTGAAAGAAGAAGTATCTTGGCAAGGTTAGGAGTAATAATGGTTCATGATGAGCTGATGATGAATGAGGAAGCTTCCAAGTCTTGCTTATTTTTGTAAGATGTTAATAATATAATTCTAGCTGCTTACCTTTATCGTAGAAACTTCGAAAAGGGCTCATTCGATTGGAAATTGGAGTGGCTTGTGCCCTTTTTAATAGTCGAAAGTGATTGGAAGGCAACTAATACCCCTTCTACGCCCACCATTTCCCCAAAGACATCCAATCAAAATTTTGAGATAGCCATTTTATTCAGCGTTGTGGATTTCCAGATAGAAATTATGTTTTGAGGAGGACACTCCCCCACAGCCCTCAGGGTAAAGGTTGTAAGTTATGCCCTGGGGGCATATAAGATTTTTTATAGAAAGCGTTGTCGTAGAAACTTCAAAAAGAGCTCATTCGATTGGAAATTAAAGGGCTAGTGCCCTTTTTAATAGTCGAAAGTGATTGGAGGGCAACTAACCCCCCTCTCACGCCCGCCTTTTCCCCAAACGCATCCAATCAAATTTTGAGATAGCCATTTTGTTCAATGTAGTTGGAAGTTCTGAAAATTAGGTATTTGAGGATGATAACCCCCCCCCCCACAGCCCTCAGGGCAAGGATTATAAGTTTTGCCCTGGGGGCATATAAGGTTTTCATAGAAAGCGTTGTCGTAGAAACTTCAAAATGGGCTCATTCGATTGGAAATTGAAATGGCTAGTGCCCTTTTCAATAGTCGAAAGTGATTGGAAGGCAACTAACACCCCTTCCACGCCCACTATTTCCCCAAAAACATCCAATCAAAATTTTGAGATAGCCCTTTTGTTCAGTGTAGTTGGAAGTTTTGGAAATTATATCTTTGAGCATGAAACTCCCCCCACAGTCTTCAGGGCAAGGGTTGTAAGTTATGCCCTGGGGGCATATAAGGTTTTTATTGAAAGCTTTGTCGAAGAAACTTCAAAAGGGCTCATTCGATTGGAGCTCAAAATCGAATCCCCAATTTTTCCTAGTTTTGAGATATCTAAATTATGAGATATCTAATAATAAATTATTAAATAATTTGCTTAATATATTAAATCTGATTGTTATATTAAATCAATTAACTGTTAATAATTATGTTTAATTTAAATAATAAATATGAATATATATTTAAATATATATAGTTTACGCATCTAATTTCATAAATGTAAGTAGACCCCGGTGCCGCGCCGGCGGATCGACCGAACACCGCCGACGAGAGGCCCGGTCGAACGCCGCCGAAGTGTCGTAACGCCGCTGGCGCGCCGAAGGCGCGCCGCCGCCGACAGAGGTGGCGGCGTTTCGGTCGACTTTAAATTAATTTTGCGGCAATTCTTTATTGCGTCAACCGTGAAGTCGGAGCTTTTCCTTCTCGTGTGGTTTAGTATTTCGATTTTCCTGATTAGAAATTAAGCAGGGGCACTATTCCCGAATCTTCGGGTTTTTCCCCGAAAATCTATGCGTCACCCCAAAAAAAATTGGTTCCACGAATCCCCAAAAATCACGCAATCACGGTGCCATCCCCGGCGATTTATCACCAATGACTTTCCCTGCCAAATATTACTTTGCATACCATAATTCTTCACTACTCTCTTGGTCATTAATTTTCGTCTCTTTTGTTACTTGCATAAAAACCAGACAGATGCAATATGCAATTGCAAATATTGCAATATACGCAGTTCCTCATATGTTGACAAAAAATAGTATCGTCTTTATGAAATGAGTTTAAATCATTTCGAATGTAGTTTCCCAATCGCTATTTCTAACAAGGTTCGTAGTCAAGAATTTTATTTCAAGTTGAATAGAATTATAGAACGAATTCACTACTATACAGCTTCAGCCTTCAGTTGGATTTTGAAATTGACAGCCGACAGATTGTTTCTACAGCTGAATTGTAAGTTTGCAGATTTTTTTTTTTTTTTTTTGCTGTTTTTAGATAAGATTTTCTTAATGTTTAATACTCAATTGTTGAACACCTGAATGTTTAATACTCAGTTGTTGTTGTCAATTGTCAGCTTCCGGTATGCGGAAGCTACCCCAAAAATATGACTCATATATAAATTGTAAATTATTGCCTATAGGGGGGAATAGGGGGCTATCATTTTTAAGTGATAAAACCTCATTTTTTTTATTGAAAGCAGGGATGCCAAAAGGATAATTATTTTTTTTATCTAAAGTGGAGACAGAAGAAAATGATATCAAATTCCCTGGGAAACCATTGAAATATTTTGATAGACCCAGGGCCCCCCATTAAGACTTGTTCATTGTCTTGGATATTTTGCGATTTCTCATAGGCTACTGGCCTAATTTGGCTTTTGTGTGTGCTCCCTTTTAATTAGATTCTTTGGATCTTATTGAATGCCACGGCGAATCTATGACTCAGTTTTTCAATAATTTGAGGTATATCTGAATAATTTCGACATTTTTGTTGTTGTCTTTGTACCGCTTTACTCATACCCTCAATTTTTTTTTTTCAAGGAACACTAAGCTGTTTAACGTTATTTTGCGTGTTTGTTTGAACCATATAGTAACCTAGTTAATTATTAAGTAACTTATTTTTCTAGTGAAAGCTGACACGGTATCCTATCAATGTGGTATCCAGAGGGGGAGGGGGGGGGTAGAGGGGGTATTACATTTAAATGATAATATCTCGAAATTTTTTTATTGAAAGCAGGGATCCCAAAAAGTTATTTTTTTTTAATATAAAGCAGAGACGGAATTTTATCAAGGTGGTATCCAGAGGGGGGGGGGGTAGTGATCTATCATATTTAAATGATAATACCTCGATTTTTTTTGAAAGCAGGGGTGCCAATAAGTTAATTATTTTTTTTTATTTAAAGCAGAGATGGTGTCCTATCAAGATAGTATCCATAGGGGGGGGGGATAGAGAGTTATTATATTTAAGTGATAGTGCCTTGATTTTTTTTTTTATTGAAAGCAGGGTTGCCAAAAAATTGAAAAGTTGACAAAAATTAGCAAGATTTTCGTGTAGATATACAGCACTTGCATGGTTTTATCGTCCAAAGGGAAAGGGACACATGCGTCCAACCCGGTTTTTTTTCTTATTGATGAAACGGGTTTAATTTGAAAACATTCATCCATAAGTACCAGGCAGATTCACACAAAAACGAATTGGTGTGACGAAAGTAATATCGACATCCCCACCTAACGTTGCGCTCGAGTGACAATGGCGCCCTTTGTCCAGTGCCCAAGTTACATTAAAAGGCCAGGTCATAATAAAAGCTTTCAATTTGGGAGGTTCAAGGAGGAGTCTTTGACAGTCTTATGACCTCAGGGTACTAGATGTTGCAACGTTCTTACGTATCTACAGTGGTTTATTAAATTCGATCACCCCACAAATGATTACCAAAAATATGCAGAAATATAACAAATGTAACATTTGGAATATTATAACACTTTTTTCAAAGCTTTGAAGAAAAGCAAAAAAGGCTAAATACCCCTAACTACGCTTGCAAGCTATTTTAAAAAGAAACTCTTTGGAGATTTCGATGGAAATGACCATAGCAGAAGCTTTGAGCCTGGGTGGGAATCTAAGAAGAGTCTTTGAGTGTTTTGACCACAGGTGACTTATTGTTGCGACTTTCTTAAATTTGGTAATTTTTGTGAGCATTTGGAAATCAAAGCTTAAACTCAATAACTGATACTAAGTGTCCTAACATTTTGCTTGGATTAAAAGTGACGAACTAGGATGAAAATCTCAACATCTTCCTGGTGCTACTTCAGTCTGCATATTATTTCATTTAATTACATTTAAAACGGATGAGCTTTTCATTTTTTACCAGAAAATAGCTGGCATTTAATTTTTTCTTCATACCGAATGAACCATTAAGTGTTTTTTGTTTCATTGTAATTAAAGTGTTCTCTTGTGAAGTTTTCATCATGTATTTTTCAATTTGAGGAATTTTCTCCTTCTGGATGCAGTTTATAACTTGACTGATATTAGGTATTTATCAATTTATAATTTGGAATGAATCCCCAAAAGAAAAAAAACGAATAATATCCAAAAGAGCAGCCAAAAGCAATAAAAAAGCAGCAGTTCATCCTTAGCCTACATGACATATATTCTATAAAGAAGCCAAAAAACTTTAAAATGATTTTTTTTTTAAATTGTAATTAAAAAACAGTTTTTAATACAAGAAGTCATTTTAAGAATCCAAAAGAGCAAAAAAAAATAATCAATATCAAAGTCGTTCATTTCAACTGTTTTAAAAGTGACAAAACAGATATAGGCAAAGGGCATTATGAAAAAATTAAGCTTCTAAGTTCAAAGTTATATTCAAAGTTTTTACCCAGATAACTGACGAATTTTGTGATATGGTATTTCAAGTTGTATATGCAGTAATGCTCGATGAAAAAAAAAATACTAATTTTGATAATTGTTTATGTTAAGAATGCATAACTAATAGATACTTCAACTACTCGTAAGGGTTCTGAAACGCCACAGTCATTTCGTTTCTACCAGATTTCTACTTCTCTTGATGAATAACGAAGAAGATCAGTTTCCAGCCAGCGACTTGTGAGTTTTTGAACTCATGAATAGGCTCGAATCTGTTGTAAATTTAAGCTGTGATTTGAGAAAGACTGATGAAAACATTATGTTTGCGGTCAACATTGATCACGCCGGCGGCGCGCCGCCGACATCTTACCGGCGGCGCGGCGTGCTGTTTTTGGCCCCGCCTCCGCCGGTCTTCCCTCATCGGCGCGGCGCCGGGGTCTAAATGTAAGCTTCCACTTACCCAATTCAAAGAATTGGGGTTATTTTTCCATGTCAATGGCATTTTAATGCTACTATTTATTATTTTATATTGTACTCTCTTACTTACCTTTTTAATTTCCTTTCCGTGTTTTTTTTTTTTTTTTTTTTTTTTTTTTTTTTTTTTTTTTTTTTTTTTTTTTTTTTTTTTTTTTTTTTTTTTTTTAGTTTCCGCGTGGAATTTTTTTTCACTCAAAATCGAATCGCCATTTTTTCCTTGTTTTAGGTATCTAAGGGTGAATTTAATATATATAAATACAAATGTAAATGAATAATATATATTTACATTTAAGTCAATTAGTTTATTTAATTTACTGGATTTAGTTGTTTTTATTCAATTAAGTAATTGTTAATACTTATATTTAATTCAAATCATAAATATCAATATATATTTAGATAAATATAGTTTAGACATGTAATAACATAAATGTAAGCTTCCCCTTACCCAATTCAAAGAATCAGTTTTAGTTTTCCCTGTCCTTGGTATTTTAATGTTACTACTTATTATTTTAGGTTGCATTCTCATACTTACCTTTGTTATGTTTTCTAGGTGTATTTTTTTTATTTTTTATTTCGATATTGAAGTCTTTTTCATTCAAATTTCAACTCTCGGTTTTTCTAGTTTTTTTATATATAAGTATGAATATAATATATTCAAATACAAGATTTATTAAATAATAATATTTATATTTAAATTAATTTTAAATAATTTAAATAAAACTAAATTTAATTATTTTATTTAACTTAATTAATTGTAATATTTTTTATTTTATTTTAGGTTGTTCTCTCGTAGTTACCTTTGTAATTTCTTCTAGGTGTTTTTTGATTTGCTTCGATCAATCTGCAAAATAAAGAAGATAAGCTAAATGTAAATATGAATGAAGAGAAGCCTACAAAATCTTGCTGCATATTATTCTGAATTTGCTTGGGATAACAATCTTTGTGGAAATTTTAATGTTTTCTATTTTTCATGGCAAAGACAACAGGGTATGTCTGATTTTAAAATTATTTCTCATTTGCTCACGCAAAGTAAGGTCTATCGGCCTTAGTAAGTAAACTTATCTTAAAATTTTTATATCAGAGGCAGAAATAATATTATTTAAATAAATGAAATAACTATTAAAAAAATATAAATAGTTAATAAATCAGTGTTTGTAAATAAGTATAAGTAGGCTACTACTAAATAGTATAATAGTATTTAATAAAGTGAAATTAAATTAATGTAAAGAAATAATTAAATTATTTATATATTATTCAAATAAAACATTATTTAAATTAATGAAAGTCAATGGCCTTGTTATAGCAGTACTCAGTTTTTAGCTTGTTTCTCTCAGAATAAATTTCAGCGTCAAAATCATATTGCCTGTCAGATTGGGTTAACAAGGCTTAGAGGGGACTGTGGTCCTTTTTTCACCTTCCAATAAGACCCTCTAAATTCGCTTGAAAACACTTGAGGTTTTACAATTCATTTCGTGAAATTTCCCCAAAAGAACAAATATGGAAATTTTGTGGAATTCTTTTGAACCCTGTGGAAGTTTATTTTTTCCTGGGCTATGTTCTCAAATTCCCTGATTCTGATAGAGAAACTGGTGCCACAAGTGATTCTGGTTGATGCCACTGGTGGTACTTATTTTTTTTTCCTCTCGACTAGTTTGTACAATTTAATACTTATGGGCCTTATACTAGGGGGATCAATTTTTTTTTTTTTTTTTTTAAGTTTTTCCTGCCTTTAGAAGCCTTTTTGAATCTTCATTTTCTGTAAGAAATTTTCGTTTTCAATAAAATATGAAAACCGCAGATATGCCCTTTGGTCTTTGCATCGACGTTTTGTGCACTTTTTCTTCCATTTTTGTATTTTCTAAACTGATTATCTTAAGATGTATCATTTTGTATGTGTTTGTTTTCCTTTTTCTTTTTTTGTAAAAACGGATTTTTTTCGTATTGATCTGTTGTACTTTCTTTGAATTTCTTATTGAATTATATCTGTTTCTGCGGGGAGTACGTTGATTTCCCCCTAAATATTGTCAGACAGCCCTGTTCATAAGGAGGTTTTTACATGTCACAATTTGAATATTTGGCCGTGAAGTAGGCACATGTGCGGGATATTTTTCTGGCGTGGGGGAGGGACGGGAACCGGTTTTGAAAACAAGGGAAATCAATGAAAATTATGGAACGTTGTGAGCAAATCGTTGAAGATATTAGATCTTAGGCAGGGTTGAAATGGAACCCACTTATTTCCTCAACACTTTTTCCAGTACATTTTATTTCAGCTTGAAGTTCCCACCCCGGGCAAAAGCTTTTGATTCCCCTGAAGTTTCAGCTTTGTAGCCATGTTTTGAACACCTTTTTTTCAATAATTACCCAACTGCTCGCTTAAAGAATCAGTTCCATTGTTTACTGCACCTCCAATGTCATCAATATTTATAAAATCAAACCTGTAATATGCCGGTAAAAATCGGCTTTAATTATTTCTCAACCGATTCATAGTCAACACCTCCACTAAAATGTGTTAACTCCTCCTCAATATATTGACTCTTCTTTTATATTTAACTCCTCGTTTACAACCTCTTTTCAATTATAAAAGTGCTTATTAGATGAACTTTTTCGTGGATGCCTTTATTGTAGAGTTTCTCAGTTTGAATTACGACAATGATTTCAGGGCCAAGTATTCTTTACTCGTTTTTTCTATGCTAGTAATCGTGCTTTTAAGATGTGAAATTTATATCCAAATATTTTCCTTCGTCTCTTAAAAAATAAATAATTAGGAACACAGTGGGTTCCACATCCAGACTCTACCTATGCACCCACCCACAAGAATTTCCACTATCCCTGGAGTTGAGAGGTTTCCAAAAGCAGAAAGATGGGTTCTCCGGCACCTCCTCAAAAATTAATGGTCTAAGGATATTTGTGCTCCAAAAAAATTTATGTATTACTTCTTCAAAATTAATTTACTGTATCAGATTTATAATATTTCTAAGAACGATTTTTATACTTACTTACTTTTACTTGTACTTGCTGCGGGACCAGAAGCTGACAACCCGGCATATGGTTGACTCCTAGTTGTCGTGATCTTGTGCCCGCTTTTCAGCAAACTGGAGCCATCAGCTCTCCTTTCTGCCAAACTTCCCAAATCTATCGTGGCTCGAAAACCGCCGCATTTTCTATAACCATGAATAACGCGAAAATAAATAACCGATTTCCAGGGGGAGTGATGCCAAGGTTTGATAGTTTTTGTCAAATAAACTTCACATTTTTCAGGCGTTGCGTCATTAAACAATTACAATCATAGTTGACATGAACGCAACATCAAACAGTTTGTATGTAGAAAAGAAAACAGCAAAAGGGAGGGGAGAGACAAGAATCCAAAGTAAAGAAGAGTTTATTTTGAAAAAAAAATATTTTTTTTTGTATTTTCATTTAAAAACATTAAAGAAAAACAGAATTTGTGGGAAACACTTAGAGACTCATTAAAAATTGCTTAAAAGGATAATGTTCCTTATTTCAACCAATTTTTGACCGTATTCAATTAAAAGAAAAAAAAAATTCAAAATGAACTTCAAAAATTTAACTAGTTAGATGGATAACGCGAAATTTCAGCAAACGAACAATAGTAAATTTTTTGTTTATTTTGAAACATTGACAGTGTAAGACTGCAGAAAAATAACATGCCAGAACTTACAGAAGTACCATAACCCATTTTTTTCCGATTTTTCAGATTTAATTTATCTAACACGTTGCTAAATGGCATTCATAATTTATGTTGGTGGGGAACCGAAATCATTTTTCAGTTTCACATTTATCATAATAATTTGCTTGCACCTCTAAGATTGCATTAAAGTTTCCTTTATTGCAAGGACATGGTGCATTTTGGTAGCCTTTATTTATTGCCATGTTATTTCGTTGCAATTGTTGTTTTTTTTTGCTGATTTTGTATTACATAGAAATCAAGCTTAAGTGAATATAAATGTATAAGAAAATACCTTTTTTTTACAGATTATTAGGGTTTTCAGATTTCTATTACCTTTGTCGCTGGTTTGGATTTGTGGTTGACAGATTTGTGGGTGAATCATTAAGTAACGAATTCAAAACTTGAAATAGAACCGGACTGTGAATCTCGAAATAAAAAGTTCAACTGAAAGCCTTCTGACTTCACTCGAAATTCCCTTTGCTACTGATGCTGTCGAAAAGATAAATAATTTTTTTTTGAATGAATCTGTAAAGATATACCACCCTTTTACTTAAAACTAAAGATTAATACAATAATTATGCCAATGCTTAATTTAAATATTTCGATCATATGCATGGTTAGAACATGCAATAGAACATGCCTGGTTGTTACTGGGTTTTATAACAACGTAATTCAATCAAAAATGTAATTACTGGGGAAAAACTGGAAAAGAAGTGTTTTTGGCACCTATGACGTCATGCAAAGCTATAAAGATTATGAACGAATCTGAACAGCTAAAGCAAAAGGCATGACAAAATGTGTGAGGTAATGATGAGAGAAAATTAATCACAATGATATGTGCGGTTAGGCAGTATAAATATCGCATGTTGTTGCATGTCGAAGACATACGACAATATTTATAATCAAAGTAACCAAAAGTAGCCTGAAAACCGCCCTAAAATGGTGTCGGATTGAAGCAAAAGTACACTATTGGAATCGCCTTGGCCAGAAACCCTTTACAAAAAAAAAATACAGTCCCTTGGGTTGAAGAACAAGGAAAATCCATTGGCTTGA